>JAUMHR010000064.1:2707512-2753272 GCA_032361145.1 Enteromius fasciolatus
GATAGACAATGCAAGGCTACGTGTGCCTTAGTTAAAAATCTAAAAAAAAAATACTCAAACAATCTCAAATGATGTTATACCGTTGAAATGATCTGCTATGGATTAATGTGTAATCATAGTTTTATATTGTGTATTGATTGGCTGGGACGGGGCAAGGTTACATGCAGTTACACATTACTCACTTATGTAAATACACGCTGTAATGTAAAGTACACTACATTTCCACATCATCAATCTTCAATTAACGAAATTAAATTACATATCTGCAGTCGAATGTGTTCAGCACCATGGACAGCAGACCGTCTCCGTAATAGCTGCAATATGAAAGGGTCATCATAACAAAACACTACTGGGTCTCTTTGCTGAGTTCACGTTCATTTTTCGCTTAGTTCATTAACATTGTTCAGCAGTATGTGTGAGAGACAGGTGTATTGTGTTTTGTGGCGTTTGCATTCCGTCTGCTATGTTATTAATTTCAGTTCTATGACGCGTAGATGGACGTCTTTGGTTATCGCGCCGCTTCTGGATGTTTTTCTGTGACGTGTCAAATTGCGAACTTTTTTTTTGAAAAGTCACATATAGACAGAGTCCCTTTGTGTTGCATCAGACACTGATTTGTGCTAAGTGGCGATCTGTGCGCACACGACCGTGGTGTTGGAACACACGTTCTGTGTCGTTTGCGTCGCGTTTAAACACTCAAGGCTTAACATTTAAAAATACTTTTAGAGGCCGTTTTCTCTTTGAACCCGAGCAATAACACTACTGCTTTACTTCAAGCAGTTGTTAATCCAATCGCTTCAAAGTATGACGCTACGGTGAACGATTCTTAACAAAGCGATCGATGGCGCTCAAGAGCTTCGGGTTACGCGTCAGCGCCTTCCTAAACAATATCATACGGTCTTCCTTCCACGTGACCCCATCTGCACCGATCGCTGTAACGCCAGCAGCTCCTGTAGCCTGTCATTACCACAGCGTTTGGTTTGTCGCGTCACTGGACTAGTACATTGCGTTTTTTATAAATACATGCATTGCTCTCACCTAAACACAACAGAAGGCTGTCTGTCACGTATCAAATGTAGCGTTTTAATTGAGATAATTACATGCTTTGAATAAACTCCTTGACCCTTTGCGCGGTGCTGCTGAGGGGCTGAGGTCATTTAATATGATATTAGCCTGTGGCATTCCACTTGTACTGGAACTGCTTCTCAATGCATTTTGATTATTTTATAACGTCTCAACCAGCTGCATGTTCTCATGAATAGGGAGAATAATCTCAGGTAGAATTAGGCTAATAACCTAGTCGTGTCTAGACTATTCTTTAAAAAGTTTTACACATCAGTCAATGAATAGACTATATCTGTGGTAGCTTTAGCTATACTTTCAGAAATAATGATACAAAAGCTGTCAATGGGGCGGTAGCTTTTCAAAAGGTACACTTTTTTTCCCTATTAGGTTAAAATATAGTCATTTAAGGTATCAAAATGGACCCTTTAGGAACAAATATGTCCCTTTTGAAAAGGAACAGCTTTTGTACCTTTATTTCTGAGAGTGTATATTAACTGTACTTCAAACATTTGCAATGTGCACTATTTTCATTATATGAATAGGCATTATATTAGCCCTATAATGCAAATGGTATTTGCTTGCAACATGCAGCATATTTCTTATAACATAATGCACTGTAACGTTTTATGGGTAGATCTAACAGTTTATAGTGTGCTTTAAAACGCATTACATTATTGCATAAAGATATAAGTGTCATAATGCATTATAAATGTGAATCCGTTAATTCGTCTAAATCCAACAACGTATACTATAATGCATTATAAAAACCCTCTATGCTATAACGCATGCATTAAATCTACAGGCTTCATAGAAAGTGTTACCAAATCTCCTTCTTCTTCAACGTCAGTTCAAGTTTGATCAATATCGCCCTGCTGGTCCAATTGGAGGAGCTCACTCTGAATGAGATGCTCTCAGTCGCCTCGACCATCTTCAGCACCAGTCTCTCTCCCTCTTCCTCTCTCTCTCTCTCTCTCTCTCTCTCTCTCTCAGTCTGTCTCTCTCCTCACATGCAGAAGAATTGTTCTCCATGAGTCGCTCCGCTTCACTCACGGCTGGATTTCTGCGTTTATGATTCTCCTCAAACAGTTCGTGTTCTAAGGCTGATTTTTGAGGCAGGAGAGAAAATGGCTCAAAGCGCGCTGCTTTTTTTATTATGGCTATTCGGCACATCTCTCGCTGGCTTCCCCAATCAAATAAATATCGGTGAGTCCGCTCGAGATATGCTTGACTTCTTTGGCTTTGTATGTTGATGTCTGGTTTCGATGCATGCGCGTGTTTAGGTTATATATGAAGACAGTGGGCTATCATTGCCTGCGGTATTAAGTGCACTAAGGCAATCTTAGGAACCATCGGCAATGATACCAAACAGAATGGTCATAAATAATAAAACGATTATCATTAGCTACATATATACTGTATGCAAAAAATGTCTAGGTTTTCCGCTCTGCATGCACGTCAGCTATCAATCGCTTTTCATAAACTTAAGAGAAAGTTCCTTCCTACGAATGGAGACGAATCGAATCGAGCCCGTGTATAACAATGCTGGAACACACTCATAAATGCGTCTAAATGGATCTGACGCTTAAGCCAGCTGTTTTAGACTCATACAGTCTTTATAAGCATGAAATCTGTGCATCATCTCTGAAACATTGCTGTTTGGTCTTCATAAAGGTGGGCTCTTCATGCGTTCCACCGTGCAAGAACACAGCGCTTTCAGATTCGCTGTGCAGCTCTACAACACCAATCAGAACATGACTGAGAAACCCTTCCATCTCAATTACAACGTAGATAACCTGGAGTCCTCCAACAGTTTCTCCGTCACTCATGCATGTGAGTACTATGTGCTTTTACCTCGATGCTTGCTACTTCATATCACTGACTGAACAAGACTGAATTGCTTTACTTTGAACAGTGGTAATAATAATCTTCGTCCATCATTAACAAACCAGTCACTACTTTGATAGCTTTAAGCTTAATTCGACAATAGCAAGTGGAGAAACACTAGGCTATATATTCTGCAGTGAGGTTCTATTACCCCATATATTATCCCATAGTATTGTAATGATCCAGTTACTGCTTTCAGTTGTGCACCACCTATTAACATCAAGCCTCATTCTGGACTTCAGATGAAATTTATTTGGGATTGCTTGATATTAATGATAACAATATAACTAACACTATTGCAAGTCATAAAGAAAGCAAGGCATACCGTGACACAAGATATAAGAGTGAAAATGACAGAAACCAGAGTACCATAACATGAAGAGATGTGGTTTTCGCTGGGTTTCGAGTTTGTATAGGGTGGAGAGGTCATAGAGGGACTGGGAGAGAATTTCATAGTTTCAGGCTGATATTACTTTTTTTCTAAGTAGCATTATGTTTTTGTTTTGTTTTCTTCTCTCTGGGAAACTTCTGTTCTTTATCAGAATTCTTGCTTTTGAAAAAGCTTTTTCCCTCCCCTCAGTCTTTGTGGTTGGCTTTAGCATCACACTTGCTTAGTACATGACAAGTCGTTTTGTATTTCTGCTTTGATGTTTTTGTGATTGAATCCCTTTGTAATTATGACAGTTCTTTTACGGCACCCATGCTTGTCCAGTCTGATTTGCAAGTGAAAGTGTTGCAATAAGAGGATGAGCATTCAGTGATAGAAGTTCTTTGTGGGCACAGTCTGTCGGTATTTCTGAGTCAAAATCACTTTGAATTCAAAAGCAAGTTCCCTTGGCAACGCAGAATAACCCCAGCACTGTAGAGGTACAGCTAGGTGTGAGAAAGATAGCATAAATGATTACACAAGCTAAGTTTGTCATGGAATTATTGGAGGAACACAAACAAAACATTTTGTTTTTGGGAATTGAATATTACCTACTAGAATTTTTTATACTTACTGATCATATTACAGTCAGACCAATATAGAGGATGATGAATAGGCATAAACACTGAATTTTTTGTTTTGTTTTTTGTCTTTTTGAAATGACCAGTTTAATAAGAAAGAAATGAACTCTTCCAGTAAGGTTAAATATTTAAATATATGCATTTTTGAGGAACGTTTTTGTAACTTATTTAAAATGTATGCAAACTTTTTCATGTAAATATTGTCGATAAGTTCATTTAGAATAATATTTAGAATCATAAGGCACTGCAGAGCTCATAAAATGTACTTATTAGTAGCACAGAAGTAGTATTTGGTAGTATTAAACGTATTTCCATGGATTGTTTAATGCAGCTTGGAGATGACATGAGTGCATTTACATTGTGATTACAATTGCATAAACAATTCTGAGAATAACATTTTTAAAAAATGAATATAAAAATATGAAGCGTTGTAAAAGAAAATGCAGTAAATAAGAAGATGGCAGTAAATGGTGACAAGTCACTGTCTAAATGAATGAGAGAATGATTTGTTCTTTTAACTGATTCATTTAAAACAGCTCATTCATTCTGGATCAAAGCAAGTGACTGTGTTTAAAATGAACTATTTGATTAATTATGTACCATTGGATAAGGTATAAATTAGTTATGGATTTAAAAGGCCACCACAAGTTGAAATAAAAATAGCTTTATATTTAAAAATTGTAATAAATTTACAAATATCCATATATTAGCAGACTTT
This sequence comes from Enteromius fasciolatus, assembly GCA_032361145.1. Taxonomy (NCBI): domain Eukaryota; kingdom Metazoa; phylum Chordata; class Actinopteri; order Cypriniformes; family Cyprinidae; genus Enteromius; species Enteromius fasciolatus. The sequence continues at coordinate 2,712,188 of JAUMHR010000064.1, forward strand.
ATAAACCAGGCAGTATAAACAGACCATTTCCGAGGAACAGAAAAGAACAGAAAAGGCCTATAGATGTCAGATAAACAATTATCATCACTTCACAGTATTATACATTATTATATAACCATATTTCGTATGTTGCAGTATATATGTGCAGGTTCTTTTGCTATCTGATGTCTGTCTGCGATATCTAGCAAGCCCCCAGAACAGAATATTTTCACTTATTTAGCACATTCTGTGAAGCTCTCCACCAGTTGCTTTACTCATTCACACACTTTTGTGCTGATCTGATCCTCCCGTGTGGATTCGTAAAACCTCTCTCTAACCTCTGCAGTGTCATCTATTTAACAAACAGACCTCATATAGCCTCACTGCAGCTTGATTGTCATTGGAAAAAAAATCTACACATAGGCAGCCAATCAAACAGGAAGTGTCAAGGTGGGGGTGGGATTGTGGTAAAGGAGGCACAGATCTCCCTGTTATGTTGAGCAGCGATCACATACTAATGAGGTGTCTGCACTCATAAGAGCACAGGCGTTAAGAAAATGACTCAATAAATAATAGATACATTGTTATAGCAACAGTACATGCACCTGCATTGAGAAGCACATGGCTGGGGGAGAAGGAAGCTGCATTTTAGCAATTCAAATAAATGAAGGGGCACAGCAGTCCTGAGAGTCTCCTTACAAAGCTGGGAGAAAATGACTCAAGACTGTCTATACCATCTGATTCATTATCACCTTTCAATGCCAGTGTCATTTTTAAATGTGTGCGGATTATGCGGATTTGCTGCTTGTCATTGGTAATGTCAGTAGAGACACTTACATTGTTACAAACAAAACAACAACAACAAAAACAACTACTAGAAATGCTGTTCTTTTGAACTTTCCATTTATGAAAGAATCCTAGTTTTGAACAAAAATATGAGGAAGCACAGATGTTTTTAACATTGATAATAACCAGAAATGTTTATCGATCAGCGAATCTGAAAATTTAGCGTTGCGTCACTGGAATACATTTTAAAATATGCTCACATAGAAAATAAAAAAAAAATGTAATAATGTTTTACATTTCTAGTGTGAAGAAGAAACCCTTAAAGATCCCATGACTAGCATTATTATTATTTTTCTTCTTCAGGTTAACATTGTTGTGTGTGTCCACTGGTGCAGCACACCTTACATTTTTCACAGACCTTTAAAAACCTTTAAAATCATAGACTATGTTATGAAAGTTTTTGTGAACAGTCGACCTATTGGATAATCACTGACTTTGTTGGTTAATGATTATTAGCTTCATACAAAAGCACTCGCCCCGTAGCTAAGTGTAGTAATTGTATTCTTGTAAATGTCAGCACTCTTAATTACAGGTATCCATGACAACATTTCATATGGAACAGTGTATTTTTTCCTGTTCCCGCATCCACTGAGAAACCATAAAAAACAAATCAGTAAGTAAGTATTTTTCGTTACTCCTCAAACGTGACAGCTACACTTTTCATTTTGCATTTCAAAAGCGGCAGAAAAGATCTGAAGCTTGCGGGATAAAATCTTCAAAACGTTGTGGTGCCGAGTGTTTAGATGATGGCATGTGCTAAAGCCATCACAGTCATTTTTAAGTGTTTTCCTTTTACCCCTGTGGCATTAAAACTGTGAGATTTGTTTAACAGCAAATCAAAAATGCAGAAAGGATATTGGATTGCAATTACAACTAGATACCTTTTTTCAAATGAAAAAGTATTGCTGTTTGGATGCAAGCGTTTACTTTCAGGCCCTTATAAATATGAGCCGTAGTAATAGAGATACTTGTGTAAATTTATTGGCTTATACCTTAACACAAAGAGTTATAGTGTATCCACCATCTTTCACAGAATAAGGTACAATATATTCTCCTCAAAAATTGGCTTACCTTGTAGCATGCATAATAGGTTCCTAGTGTAATTTCTTGGTTCACTTGTCTTTAATGTGATACCGGATTGGAAATATGCGTAATAATGATTCCAAGTGAGATCTACAGCTTTATGAATAGCTAATCTGTGTAACAATTCTTTAAACTCCATGAAACATGTTTCAAGATTTCATTTTTCACCTTGCTTTTTGTGCTGGTTGCTCTATATAAAATCAGTGCATATTAATTTAATATTGTCACATGGGAGTAAATGTCTTTTAAGGTGAATCTATTTAAGGGAAGCGATATTCCTTCAAGGCTGAAGCAGCGTCACATGTCTCTCCCTGTAAACCTTCATTAAGAACAGAGCCCAGCAGCCCACATTCACACAGCAGGCCTGAAACGCAAACAAAATCATTTGTTCTTTCCTAGTTACTAGCTTGTGTTCAAGGAAACAAGACCCTGGCCTTGTCTTTCTGACTAAGATCTGACAATTTGGTGGATCAGATGTACGTAAGCCCAAAGAGCATCAGTTTACTGTAAATTCACTTGGACAGTCAACATGGAAAAATAATATTTAGGAAGAAGTGTCTTAGCAATTTGTTTTTAATGTGTTTTTTTTAGCTATTGTCTATTACGAGTACCACACTGCCACTGAAAAGCTGAGAAAATGGATGCGTGCTTTGCTTCTTGCGATCATAAATGGTTTTGTTGTTCAACTGTTTTGCTGTCAGGTTATCAATCAATAATTTAGGTAATTGCTGTTTACAATGTGACAATGAAGCAAACCGATGTTTATGAATGACTGAGCAAAGTAATGAGACTGCTTCTCAAATTGTTCTAGTTGATTGTACTCTGAGATTACGTTTTTGACTGTACAGTTGTTGTTGTTTTTTTGAGGTTGGAGTTATGTAGTCTGGGAACATTTTGATGAGGTGTCTGTATTTTGAAAGAAATATCAGTCTGTGATGGGTCATCCCAAAACCAAAAGAAAAAAAATTATGTTGCATAAAAAAAAACATTATGTATTATAGAAAGCATATTTGCGAGGCCATTAACACTTGTATATTATGGCATTGTATATATTATGTAATTGTATTTTCTTGCTAGATAAATGCATTTGCTATGTAAATTAGCATAATCATTGTAGAAATGTTATATACTGTCATAAATGTATAAACACACACACACACACACACTAGCCTGAACATTTCTTGACAGCTTTTGTGAGATCTGAAACGGTTCGCCAGGGAAAGACATCGACAGTCATTGTGACCATTCAATGCTTTCTTACATCTTGTTTAGTCTTTCATTTGACTCATTAATAATTACAAATTTTGCTCCCATCGAAAGCTGTTGAAGAGCAGTAAACTATACGTTTGAACGAGCAACGTAATGGTGATGTAGAACCGATTGTACACCAAAGACAGCTCTGTCAAAACTGTCTGCCACACAAGCACAATGAAATGGCCATCCGCTGCAAAATGTTCTGGCAGAAATGCAGGGCTCACCAAAATAATAGAATAAATAGACTCAAAATGACATTTCACCTCTACTGCCTATTGACTGAGACAGATTTCTGAGTCACTGAAGTATGTTGAGCACAACAAAGTACATTGCTCGAGCCCGAGATAAGGGCTGTATTTGCCATAGGGAATCAGCTGTGATGTGTACTGTGAAGACAGTATGCGCAATATGGCAACCGCGACAGCAAGGCAAACAGCACATTTAAGCATGTTTTGTTTACATTAATTCAGTACCCAAGTACATTCTGCATTCTGTCACTCCTCACTGTAATGAGATATGAATCTTCCCAGACCGCATACATTATTTCTGGGAGAGCAGGACATCTTTATATTTGCCGAACGCAGCATATTTGAGATTTTTTAACATATTGCACTTAATAGAGCACATCTGTTGCGATTGCAAATATTTACATTTTTTCTCAGTCTCTTTGAGAAGATTTTATCTTCTGGTGTTTCGTCCAGTCACAAGTCTGTGTCTGTTTCGCCACGGTGAAGGTAATCCTGCATTTGTTTGCTGCCAAATCCGGTCTTAGGCAAGTCTCAGTTTTGCAGCAAACTTTGGAAAAAATGAACTTTTTAACACTTCGCTTTGTTTTGTGTTCTTGTATCTGCCAAGAAGCATGAATTTTCCTCCCAGCGTGCTGATTTGTGTTGGGACGTGGTTTTGCTTCTGTTGTTCATTGTAGTTTTTGTGCGCTGCTTTTGGGGTTTGACTGTGTTTTTTTTCACCAATCTCTGGAGTGTGTTAAGCACAAAGTTTTTAAACAATGCTTTCACGGAGTAGATGAAACGAGATATTTACCCTACAAAAACTAGGAAATTGCCTGTGATGTCTGTGAGAATTTGAAACAAACTGAATGCTATTTCACTGAGATTTCAATTTCTTATCATGTTCCAGGGCATTGTTAACAGCTGAACTGCCTCGGATAGCTTCTGCAAATCTCATTCAGCTTGAAATTACAAATGTACCTAAATCATGAGGTGGAATCCATTCTCTTGATTGGAATATGAAGCAAGTTGTCCTACCAATGCTTATAAAATTGCTGTTCTCTGATGGGATCAATAGAGCCAAATTGGAATCAAACTGCCGTTCCTTGTTGTGCTTCTCTAAGCAAATAAGCACAGGATCCCTGAGATTGAAGTTTATGAGATGCGCATTTGTTGTTTTACCAAAAAATGCTTTTGCTTGTCACGTCTGAGCCATATTACTTCTGATAAGAAATAGCCTCCAGTACATTTTACCATGTCAAAGTCCATTAGAATTTTGTTTAGTCAATTAGCCCGACTGGTATTTTGCAGGAAAAAGGCATTTTATTAAAGCTGTGCTCTACTCTTCTTTGCCATCTGTAAGTCAACAAGAAATCAAAACGGATTCATCTATGCATACATATGTATACATAATTGTACTCTTTAATCAAAATGTCATAACTCTGCTGATGTTTTTAAGCTGTTGAAACTGATGGTGTAATGTTATGTTTCTGCATGCAAAGCTCATTTCAAAATAATGGATAAAATAAAATAAAATGTCATATACTGTAATAAGTCATATCCCACTTTGTCTGGTTAGATAAATTCTTTCAGTCAGAAGTATTTCACATTGTGACAAGACATTTGGCACATATTTCATATAGCAATTATTTCTAGATAATTTTGTGATTCTGTGCATCCAGTGCCTTGAGTCTGAGTTAGGGCTAGGCCTACGTACATATTTGGCTGAGCAGTTACAGAATGATTATGTTTTGCTAACAATTTAGAGTAGGGGATATTTACTATTTGTATTTTCCCTCAATGCTTACTGATAGTAATTAAGTTAGTTAGTTAATTCTCACTGCTATGTAGATGCTTATTAGCTTGCCTATTATTAATATTTAGGCTACATCAGGGCTGTCCAAACTCCATCCTGGAGGGCCGGTGTCCGGCAGAGTTTAGCTCCAACTTGCCTCAACACGCCTGCATGGAAGTTTCTAACAAGCCTAGAAAGAGCTTGATTAGCTGCTTGAGGTGTGTTTGATTAGGGTTGGAGCTAAACTCTGCAGGACACCGGCCCTCCAGGACCGAGTTTGGACAGCCCTGGGCTACATGAAGCACACATTCTTTATGACCATATTCTACATTACTGAATAACATATTCTTCGCTTTGTTTTGTGTTACTCATGTATGGGGGGAAACCATGTACCATGGGAAATGGTTAGTTAATAACACGAATTTGACCTTTTTTGTAGTACTGTAGTTATGTTTAGGTTTTTGGTAAAATGATGGGATTATGCAGAATAAGGAATTCAAATATGTTTTAGAAGTACTCATAAACAGCCAGTATGGTGGTAACATGAATGCTAACAAGCAATGGGGAGTCGCATTCACCAATTTGAAGTGTTACAAAACCTTTTGAAAAAAGTTTGAATTTAATTGAGGCACAAAAATTCAACTCGAGTTCTCTGTGACTTTAATTTCGGAACATTAGTCTTTAGAAGTTTATTCCTTCTCCCAACATTACTGTGACTCACAGCAATGCATGTTAAAGTGATTTTGAAGCCGCTCTGTTAAATTAATTAGTGACACTAGCTAAACAATATTTGAGCGTGCTAATCCTGCAGGCAGGGCTTTGAATGTTCGATACATTTTCTTGCCCGCGACTAAGACAGATGTGCTACTTTGAAGTACGGTTGACAAGAGGTGAAAGGGGAGGGGACGGCGGTAGCTCCCTAATTACTTCTGTTTTCCCATTATGCCATTCAAGGCTGGAAGTCGCAGGTACATTTAGACGAGCAGTTCAAAGCCAAAGAAGCAACATGAAAAGACTGTGGGTGCAGCGTTTCTTTTCTGATGGCCACAGCTGAATTAAAGCTGAGTGTGTCTTCTTTCTAGCAGCAGGAACTGCGAGACCGCTGCACTTTTTCTGTGAGCTTACTTTTCGTGATTTTTGTTAAAAAAGGAATTTGCATTCCGAGGCCCTTTAATCTCATCTCTCCGTCTGTACAAAGTCGCCCATCTTTCATTCTGTCATTAGGCTAATGGTGTGCATCTCCTCTGCCAAGATTTTACATGTGCCTACCCCCTTTTTTATGGGACCCGCCAGTTTCTTACACACCCGGCTAGCAGATGGTTATTTGGACACGTCGTTCTGCAGTCTGCTGTTTTACTTTTCAGAAAAAGAGCTACAACAAAGCTTGATTTTATGTTATTCACATTTGCTTGACTAGTAGGGAATGCTACTAGTGGCAGCAAACAGAACTGTGAAATTAATGAAGCAATATGAGCATGAGTGCAGTTGTACTGAATATCGCAGATGTTGTTTTTATACAACAACCACATAAATATGAGGTTCAAATCAAATATTATATCAAGGTTAAAGATTTTGTTGTTTACATTTTATCCACACTACTCGACCGAAAATGCATGCCCACTGTAGCATTGTGCTACGTATATTACACTTTTTACTAAAAACCCACTTTAATTCACCAGGTATGGTGATATGATGCTCCTGAAATGTGTTATTTTCAGCCTTTTACACTCTTTATTGTTTTGAAAATCTCCTTAAAATCACTTACAAATATGCTACCAAATACATATGTTTAGAGTCATGTTTCATACAGTATGCATGTTTCATGCATTCATGCAACGTTTCTTTGGGTTTGTTGTGTAGAGAACAGAACATGGAATTTCGTCACACTGAATTCAGTATTGTGTAAAGGTCCCGCTGGAATCAGATTGAGGAAAGTCCTTCTACCCCGAGTCTGAAATGTTTGTGTTTTTCATTTTTCCGTGTTTATCATCCCTTTATAAGTCTGCAAAATAGCCTCAAAATTCTACCACAATAGTTCTAGAATATTTGCAATGATTTATGATGATATAGAAAAAATAATGAAACTACATTTTATTGGTAATTGCAGCTGGCAAGCAGTAGCATTTGTAAGTGCAACCATCTTTTCCAATGAGCTACTGTCATTGATGACAGACTACCTAATTAGTAAGTCTAAATCTATTATTATGAGCTGGCAGAAGCAGCTTTATAGTGCAATAGTAGTGACCAATGTCAGGCAAGTTACTTTAAAAAAGTAATTCATTAATAACTGAATTACATTATTATATACAGTGAAAAAAGAAAGTTCAAATACATCAAATAACTTGGATACCTCCAATATTAAACGTTAGCCAAAATTTATGAAATGAACACTACATGGAATAAATGATGTATTTATTTATGTTTTATACATTGTTCACTAATACAAAACAACAATTTAAAAAGATGTTATTTAACACAACATTTTTAAACATTCTAGCAGACGTTATAGCAACATAGCACAAATTAACTTAAAATAATATATTGTGAACATTTTTGAGACCTGCTTCTTGAATCAGACATGCAAATAAATGCAGTCTTGCTGAGCAGAAGGGAGTCCCAATTTGAACACTATGTGTGAACGTTATAATAAATGTATTAATAGAGCTGTTGTAATTATTATCATTATTACTGTCATACTTTTTATTTAACAGTAAAATTACAATACTTACATCTATGAATGTTGGAGCTTTTATTTTGACGAAAACCTGCAGGAAGTCTTCAGTGCTTCTTTTGTTGACAGGGCAGATTTATATATTATTTTCATTAGCCTACTAATTTGGGAAGGTGCATGAATCACACTGTTACATGCCTTGTAAAAATCATGCTTGTGCCACGCTGTTTGAACACATGCAATTTATGCATGTATTAGAAAACATTTTGCAGTGTTTTTAATTGTTTAGGGATTTTAATCATTTGTGTATATAACCAGCAACAGCCACTCTTCAATACTAATGGTCTTTTCTATCAAAATGCATGCTACAGATGCAGAAATGCAGAAAACCAAACCAAACCTGAATTTCTTTAATGATAGACAAACGTTTCGGAGGCAGTGTGTAAACGAGATTGGCAAAACGTGAGGTTATTATTTTTTAACGTGTGAAAATATCGAACAAAAATTACCTTTACTCAAGAAATGAACAGACATTATGATTCTGTCTAAAGAAATATAAAGTAACTGTGAGAAGATATTGGTAACTCTAGAAATATGCACAAATGTGGACTAAAAAGGCTATATTGTACCCTACTCATCCAGACGACCCAATTAGACAAAGAATGTGGACAACTACATTTCTGCATTTTCGGTCTTCTGCATTTCCAAATAGTTTTTTTTTTCCGAGGGTAGAAAACTCCAAAAGTAACAAAAGTTATGTGCTTTTGATACAAAAACACACTAGTGCAGTCGTGTAGCATTAAAGTCGGAGTGGAGTGACGGCCATTTCCCCACCTCGTTCAAAACATTGTGCAATCGCTCATTTCCAGGCTTTCCATTCCTGATCCAAACCATCCTGGAATGAAACTTGCTTGTTGGAAGCAGATGTTCTAGTTACAGTATCTAGCAGCAGGAGCCCAGCCTTGACCAACTCAAGCCCACGACGTTGGCAGTGCCATGGTCTGCCGGTAGCGCTACAAGNNNGCTACAAGAGCGCATATTATTTGTGGTGCAAAATGGGTGATTTTTACGGGTGATGTTTGACAAACTCTTAATCTCTCGTGAGTGGCAAGGTTTCTCTTGACTGTCAGTCAGCAGGACAGCATAGCTTGCACTACGATCAAACTCTCAGCTGCAAAGAGCATATGTAATGACAGGTTGAAAGATGAAAGGCCGACTTGTTCTGCTTTTCTTCCTAACTGTCTTTTGCTTTTATTTTAACATGAAACTGTGAAGTCATGTATGACTTTCTCTCACAGATGCCCTTGACAGTTTATGGTATCTTGGCCCAGCGCTGTTCTCATTAGCCAGAGCGTCGGTCCACCGGAGGTGTTTTGTCAGGTCATTCTCCCCCTCACAATCTGAAGCCAAAAAAAGAAACTTATGCCTCGGTCTCCAGTCAGAATGGTGGTGTCCGGCATTGCTGGAGTCGGGGGAGATCTGTCAAATGAGAGGGAGGATATCTTCAGGGCAAGTGGACAGTTGCTGTCCCACCATGGATCAACTGTTCAGGCAGAATGGATAGAGAATGAATACACGGCTTCACAAACATATACACATGCAGTTACTGCACACTGCTCATATACCGTTTTCTGCTTTATCCCTCAGTTTTTCCAAGAAATATTCCTAATAATTATTGAGTATCAAATTTGGCAAAAGCCATGATTAATAGAGAATAGGTTCTTAAAAAAAAGTGTGACCAAAATGTATTTTTTTTTGTAAAACTCCAAAAGCGTACCTAAACATATAATTCACAGTGGTCTCATAATGAAATGAACACTAGTGGACAATTGCTTTTATTCCTTTTCACACAAATCATGACTACGTGGCAAACTATTGGTTAATTGGTTAAGATTTATTTTTGCTTGTTTCCTGGCACTATATTATGTTAAAACTTGAATACAATATAAAACTTGAATATGAATATATTTTGACTTTTGCATCGCATAACATGCTTCAAATGTATGGCTTTTAGCAAACCTGTATAACAGACTTTCCTTGAAAGATACTATGGCTTAAATGTGTTTTTATCTTGCATTTGTTTTCGTTAACTTTATCAATAACGTTTAAGCATGTAATTCTCAAATGAAGTACACTATTAACTTTGAGCACCACTCACCAGACATTTAATTTCTGAGCAGAAACAATATTCACAACATACAATATAATGTAGCATTAGGAGATTCACAATCACCTGCATTTTATTACCCATTATACTGTGTTCTAAATATACAGAATGAATACTGACGCTTGTGTAAAACACCACTAATAGCATAGATACTATACTATTGAAAATGTATCCCCAGAGAGACCTTCACAGAGGCCTGCAAACATTGTCCATGAATTTCTAATTGAGTGTTATTGGTGGCAATAAATTAACCTCTTTAGATATACTACAACCAAAGTAAACAAAGCAAGTGAGTAAACCATTCAGACGCATTACCCGTTTAGCATTTGCCCGCTACAATCACATCACACTTACTTACCTGTGTATGGAGGCTTCATTCAACCTCACGCATGCTGATCAAATCACGGCCATTAGGAGATGATAGGAAGGACCTTCATCTGTCCTCTTCTCCATGGATGTGCTTGAAGAGATTTGAAAGCAGACAATGCAGACAAGTGTATTTGATATTCTGCTGAAAGAAACCAGGAAGGATCAAGGGCCCAGGACAATTCGCAATTCATTTGTATGCCTTAAGAGGAATGATATCTTCAACAGAGAAAGGTTAAGGGTACAAATAATGTGATGAAAGTGGATGGAAAAGAGGATATAGAAAAAAATAAAAACTGCCTAATAAAATACTACTACTAATCTTTCTACTAATTATTGAATGTTTGCATTACTATTACTAATACTTTATGTTCAGCTCGAAACTCCTACCCTTAATTTGTCCTGAATCACGTGTGGCCCTGACATGGATAACACCTTAGATCAGGGGTTTCCAAACTTCTTACTGTATGTCAAGGACCCCCAAATATTATGATCCCATTGCAACGGACCCCCTCCTCAAGTATAAAGGTAGCTGTAAGTTTAATTATAAAGAATGCTTTTATAATGACAATATGTTGATTGAGATAATAAATGATACAGAAGCCAAATATTTATTTCTGCAAACAATAAAATGTCTTTATATTGTCATTATACTTTAGTCAAAGGTCAAGGTTCAGTCAAACCTTGTATTAAATCTTTTTCTAAACACCATTCCTTTTAGTTTTACTGTACTTAGATTTAACTCATTTGGAAATTTGTGACCCTTTATTTTAAAATTCCACTTTAAATATTGTACTAACTATAAGTTGCATGGCAGCTAACTTACATGAATAATATTAGACTGTTGGGTAGTAGAATATGTTGACTTGCAAAGTTAGATTACTTATACCACTGGTTTCACAGACAAGGTTTAAGGCTAGTTCTATACAAAAATGTACATCTTAGCTGTTTTAACTGAAATATACTTGCACTGGCTGATCCTAAAATACATCTAATACATTTTATATCAAGATCCACTCCAGTAGTGGTTTTTTTTTTTTTTAAGTATGTTTATATATATATATATATTAGGGCCAGGACTCAATTAAAAAAAAAAAATCAGATTAATTAGAGGCTTTGTAATTAATTAATCGAAAATTAATCGCATTTTAATCACATATAAATATTTGATCTGAGAACAGTGAGAAGTATGTTTTTTCATATGGATTTTTAGTATACCATTAAATAATGACTGAATACATAAGCTTAAGCAACAAACTATTGTTTATATTTGTTCAGCTAAGTCCAGCAGACCAGTGCAATATTGCCATTAAGTGTAGCAATAGGATATTTAGAAACATAGTAGCCTACATTTCAGAATTTAGGAACCTTATAGGTAGGTAGACCTTCTGTAAACTGTTTTTTTAGTAAAACATAATACTTAAAATACTAGTTGGTGCTCTAGTATTATTGGTCTGCCGAAACTCATCCAGTGAGAAACTAGAACTGGAAACATTAAAATGCGCCAAAAAAATTTAACGCATTATTTTTGTGCAATTAATTAATCGAAATTAACGCGTTAAAGTCCTGGCCTTAATATATATATATATATATATATATTTAAATGTAACTAACTACGGACTAATCCTATTTCCTGTCAGTGAAACTGGGCCTTAATCAGTAAATTGTCTGTTGGTGGAGCATCAAAATAAAGTCTGCTAATACTCTAACGACTAGTAGTTGGCATAGAGCTGACAAGTAACTTATGGATAATAGAATGTCTGAAGTGGACTATCAAAATAAAGCATTACTGTATTGGTTTCTCACAAAACTGTTTTTTTTTTTTTATTCTGATTTCAGCTTTTTAAAACCATGCTTTACCTTTCAAAGCTATGCTTGTCATTACATTTTAATAACAACTTTCTTTCTAGTCTTTGGAAAGCATAATGAAGCATCCTTTTACAATACTATCAGGTCCCACCTTAACTACTATGTACTTACTTTTAAATAAATAATTTGGTACAATGCAATTATTGTGTAAATGTTTTTACATTGTACTTATATTTTTGAAAATACCTATACAGTATGTAATTACATCTGCATTGTAAATAAATACCTGAATGAATATTATATATTATTTCCATAATAAAATAAAATGTAAATAAAATGATACAGTATGCTGGCACCATGTGGCAGGAAATGTATGCAGATGAATGCAGAGCAGTATGCTGGAAAGGTCCCATGGAGACAGTCATTGTTCACGGTCATCAGAGGATGTGGTCCTTCAGTGACTTTGTTGTGGGATTCCGTGGCGTTTCCATGCTATGCTGAAAGGTTAGGATTTGAGGTCCCAAAGCAGCAGCAAAGTAGTCACATGGTATGATTTTTGTCAGTAAAGGGCACAGCATGGTGCTCAGCAGTCAGGTCTTCCATAACTCCATACCCTGCCCCTCCACCAATAGGTTTTTGCATTGTTTGTGTTGCTGCTGTCCTTGGTCCTGAACGACTGCCCTTGCCAAAGCGTCATGATCTCATAGGCCTCGCCATTACATGCGAACAATGACTTCATCCTGTGTGGTGGTGGGCAGTGTTATGAAATCCGCTATAATTACGGCTTTATTTCTCGAGGAACATTATAAAACTCATCACCGCTATCTATTCCCAGAATCGAGCTCTGGAGAGATCCTAAGAGATAGCTTTGGGAAGACAGAGGGCAACAAACACTTCGCTCACTTGAAGGCAAATAAAACACAATGAATTTTTAATGCCAATATCAAAGGAAACCTGAGGAGTGTAGTAGCTGTGTCTTATTTATCCTGGTATCACTGGTGCTCGCAGATGTTGTTTGATATAACAGAGGCTTTCAAGTCTCTAGTTGTTTGAGGTGCTGCATACTCCATCCATCCAGCCCAAGTGACGCTTTGACCGTTTTCAAAACCAAGGGGACGCTTTGACAGCATTGTAAAGGTAGAGTTAGTCTGGCAGTGAGCTCTTATTAGATGGAGTGCTGCTCTTATCTGCTTGTTGTTTTCGTGGGACCATGTTTCCAGAAGTTCTTTTCTCCTAAATCACTTTGAGGCAGAAATCAGCAAATGACAGATCTTGCCCTTGCTGTTATTGAAGATGATATCAGAATGATGATATCACATGAATACACAGCTGACCATAAAATTCACCAGTAAACAGAAGGGAGAAATAAGTATAAGAGTAAATATTCCCACAGCCTCATAAAATCTCATTTATGCTTTGAAAATGTTTATCTGTGGTGCAAAGCTGCAGATGGTTTATTGCGGACCTTATGACACGCTCCTGGTTTGCACAATCACACAAATGAAAATGACTTGTTATTATGGACTGTTTATCACTCATGCGTTACAGCTGTGGAGGAAAAAAGGGCTTTGTGTTTGTGACAAAACAGCAGTGGGGTTAGGGAAAACAGGGTTGGGAAAAACAGGATGCACCAGTCTTTCAGAGATTTACAGAATAGTTCAGAAAGTGTTCAACCAATCTAGTTAAAGTTTAACCGTTTCAAAATGAGCTGCAGGAGCAAAATCATTATCATACATGAGCACAATGCTCCTGAGGTGACTGTACAAGTTGTAAAACCTCTAAAAATGTAATGGATTTAAAGGACAAAACCAGTTTTGAGGTAGAAAATTAAAATCTGTTATGTAATTGTATTTCCAGTTGCATTGATGAATATTAAATGACAGAAGTGAATCAGCAGATTCTCTTTGAATTTTATATACTCAGTCAAGCTGCATTTTTACAGCATTTGGATCCTCTCGAGTAACCCAACCAGGCAATTTCCATTTTATTTGCTTTTGAATGAAATGTTTATTATGTGTACACCATTAAAATGGGGTGATGGCTGTTGGCACAACATTAAGTATTAAGTAAATTCATAAATAAGTTTGAAATGTTAATCCTGTTGTTCAGTTATAATAAATGCACTATTTGTACTTTTGTACAATTTATGGGTAAATTACGTAAATTTAAAAATTGCTTTCATATTTGGTACACATGGTATAAAAAGACAAATTCTACTGTTTAAAAATTAACAGTTTCACATTATTTTGATGGTCTCTTTAACACATGCTGAGTGAGACAGTAAGCAGACAGTCTATTGAGAGTTTGTTCACATGTAGGTACACCATTATTTATTTTTAACTGAATGGGACCATCAAAATAATGTGTTACCAAATTGACTTGTATTTTTCTACCTTTTAAAATCTCAATTAATCCTGAGATGTTTCCACACTTTATAATATCACTAAATATAGAACTGGTGATCTCTGTCCTGAGAGCCTGTCCTTTCTCTGATTTATTCTCAGCCTGTTTTGTATTTTTCTCTCCCACCAGTATGTTAGGTCTGTGTTTCAGCTTTTGAAGGTCAGAGAGACGTCTTCAACTACATTTAACACTCTGTGGGCTTCAGCCTTTCTCAGGGAATAATGGAATACTGTTAACATTGTGCATATTTGTCTATAATCTACTCTTGTGCACCAGGACCCCTCTATTGTTCCTCGCTCTGGCTTTGTGGAACACGCATTTAGGAGGCATAGGAAAGGCACAAAAGATGACAAAAGTAGAGTGTGCACAGGCTTTCAGAAGGTTCCCATCCTAAGTTTGTTATGGAATGTGATTTTGGAAAGCTCTCAGTAGCCTCTGTTTAGAGAACGCACATACGTCTCCAGAACCAGTCAAGATTAATGAAAATCCCCGGATTGAGAGCTGATCCTACCGATCCCAGGACCACTGAGAGCTTTTAAACCATTGCCCTGCAGGAAAGATGACATCATTAGGGAGGAAGTGAACATTTGGTCTAGCTTAGCCATATAAATCTACTAGCTTTCCAAGGATATAATGTGCTGAAAGGGACACGATTAGCACATTTTCTGTGTCTGCACCAACACCTGCCAAGATTGTACATATATAGGCCAGAAATAGCAAAATATGTGAATATTTAATAAGATGCATGATAATTCATGACTCATGCCTAGTCGTCCATCAGCTAGCTACAAATAGAACATTTAATGTATATTTTATCATTCCAATCTTTTAATGCACCTTCAGAGCCCTGTCAATGCAAAAATAACTGGTTTATGCAAAGAAATTTGCTGTGATTCAAATTTTGATGCTAAAGATACCCAGCATGCTCTAAGGTCTTGCTTTAAGATGCTTTGCTCCCTATGTTCTCTGTAACAGTGCAAGCAGCAAACTATGAAAAGTTTAATTGGTTTAAGATACTAGCAAGCACCAAACAACAAGTTAATGCAGCTGGTGTGGGCTTTATTCAAAACAAGGCAGAGCAGTGTCATCCAAGGGGTAGGGATATCATCATGTACCATTGATCTTTAACTGACATGTCAAAGAGACTGGTCAAATTGATCAAGATTTGCGAACTAAAGACTGCTTTCACAAAAAAGCAATGCAGGACCACTGTGCACATCAATAACATCCAGCATTTTTGATATTTTAGCTTTTTATTGACATTTTCACAATTATAGATCCTCCCAATCCAACTATGTTGTAATTTTGATACAATTTCTATTGATTCCCCAGTGTCAATGGAGTGGAATAATACTGCTTACAACTGTGAGCATTTGTTTAGCTGAATCCAAGTGAGGAAAAACATGTAGTTTATGTATTGTTGGTCTGTGCTTGTGAACATATGATGAAATAAGAAGAATTTTTTATTCTGATTGGCGAGTTGTGGCTTTTAGTGGTCAGATTTTTCTTAATAGTCACAATTGTCAAAGCTGGCAACACTTTATATCGGGTGTTACTTTATTAAGTGTAGTTTGAGATAATGCCTAGCTGACTGTGCACAATCCTTTTCTTACTGCTTGCTGGAGATTGTGGTTTACTGAAATTTCACTATTGCACTGACCATATTCAAGTCATTAAAATTAAAAAATCATGATGTCTGCCCTCTCATCCTTTGGAAATGGTTCATTTGAGCAATTGTTCTCAATTGTGCCACTTCACGCATCAGCAAGCAAAAGCTGTGGGTAGATTCCGTAGGAAGACTTCTCAGCTTGGCGTTATGTGTCCGTGGCTGTTGGTGTGACAGGCAATGAAATATTAAGTCACTCTCAAGTCAATCTGCAAATGCAAGGCATGACACATGGCTCCTATTTATAACTCTCTCCATCTTTCTTTGTGTGGGCTCTCGCTGCTTTCCCCCAAAAGTTCCTCAGCTGGATTGTTTTCTTGTTAGGCTTGCATGTGGATCAGAAAGTTTACCCTAGGCAGATATGATCCCTAATCCTGTCCAGCTGCAGACTGAAAAGACAATCTGGAGCGATTCCATGGTTGAACCTCCTGATGGGGCGCTTGGCTCAGATGTCCTCTTTTTGGAAAAGCAAAAGAAAGGTGGAAAAATTTGATCTGTCAGAAGTGAAGTACGGTTTAAAGACATCTGAAAAGGGACAATGGCTCCTAAGCCTGTCATTGTGCTTTTATGCTGGCTTGGGTGACCTGGGAACTTGATTGCGCAAAATAAGCAGCACAGACTTGCACAGCAGCCAGTCTTTCCCTTCTGTTCAAGTCAGCGGCTCTGAAACTCTGGCTGTCTCAGCGCTCCAGTGACTGCCACTTCCATCACCTGTGTGTTCCTCTTTTGTGTCCAAGACCTGGTTTCTGCGTTAACCCGAGGGCCTCTTGGGTAATAGTTGGGCCTCTCATAGGCAGTGTGTTTTTCTATCCTCATCCCTCACATCTCCAATGCTGTTCACACTGGGCTGCAGCTTCTTGTGAACACACCGCCTCCTCTGTCTCTATTACTGTCTTTCGTTTGCTCTCATCCTCCTGTGAGCCAAATAAGGATGCTGTTAATGAAGGCAAGTGTCAGTGATAAGAGGATTCTGAGCACCGCCGACTGCATCCTCACCCCATGATGACTTTGGTTGCTACCCAATTTACATACTATCGTTGCTATATGGTATTGAGATAGATTTGGAGGAGGAAGAGTTAATTTGAATGGGGGGGAACATCTTTACCACTGTCCTTGGAGTGGTTTTCAACAAGTAAGTCATCCTCATCGTTAGGGGGTTGGACTCTCCCACCATCAGCAAAGTGCATTGGTGTGTGTGACAGAGGCATGCAAACTGGGAAGCAGCCCGCATCCCTTTTATGGTCTTTGGTTTTTTTTGGGTTTTTTTTTTTCTCAAATCACTGCACTACTCCTAGAAGACACATCTGCGGGCTGCCTGCAGGCGAGGCATAAGAAATGCTGAGATATATTCATACTGCCAAGCTCTGAAATAAAAGCATTCTGAGCCTCAGCCCGTAATGAAGTAGGGCCAGGAGTCCCTCTTTGCTCTAGCGTTACAACCTCAGCAAGGACTGAAAGCCGAGATAGGAAAGTGGACTCTACTCTTAAAGACCAAAAGTAGGTTTGAGAGCGAGGTGGAGGGGAGCCGAGAGCATTCTTTACATGATAGCTTCAAGGTTAAAGAGTCCTCTCCCCTCCCACCCGTGGCCTGTTTAGTTATTCTGGACAGTAACACCAGAGCTGCAAAGAGAGCGCCTTGGGAGACTTGCTTTAAATTCATGCCCGTAATCAAGCAAACAATGCAAATCCCTTTCTTGCCAGGATTGGGTTTTTATCAGGCGCTGCTTGTCATGAATTCCTATGTATCATTTGAGAACACCTCTATGGTGAAAGCTATATTACAAGAGCCGGTCAGTGGTTCGTAGGTTAGCATCAGTGATGTGGAGGAGGAGGCGATGGATAGATATGTGGGTGATATGAGTGAGCTTACTCTAAGAATTCAGAGAGGCTGAGTGAAAAGAGACAGAAGCACAGAAGGAGAGAGACTGAATGGTGCATCTGAGCTGCCATTTTTTCATCCCGCTTTACAAGAAGCCCAGTTGAAACAGACACCACCCACAGTTCTCGTCTCTCCCCTTTGAAAATGGCCTCTCTTGGAAACTGCATCTAAGTTACCCAGAGGAAGAGGCGATTTGCAAATGGCCTCCTTGACTACTTCCCCTGAGCTCTCTCCTCAATGAGGCTTGCTGCCCACTCCAGCTCCTGCTACGGGGGCGACTAGCATGATATGCTGAAGTTAGTTGTTAGAAACGCTCAGTCCAAGGTCTCTGCTTTTTGTGTACGTGACAAAAATGGCATTAATGTTTTCCTTACAACAAACCACCCTGAAATATTGCAAGTGTGAACAGTCTCGTTCAGTGATTTTAGCCAGCTTCTGATCATTATGGAAGCACTTGCTTATCGAAATGTAAATGCCTAACAGCATTTTACAGTCTTTTGTTTAGCTAAAAAGGAAAAAAATACAGCTGTTTATAATGGTTTTAGATTCTTTGTTTGTTAGGTATATAGCTACTTACAGGAAGCATAGCTAAACAGCAAATATAGCCAACTTATAGCACAACCAGCTACTTAAATTGTTTAATGTTTACAATAAAAAGACAGTTTTGGACATGTCATGTTTTCTTTAAGAATTAGGGTACTTTTAGTACCAGTACAAGTTTTTTACTGATAATTATCATCAGTCTCTGGGAAAGAGTAATTTGTTTCAGTGTCAGTGGACTATCACTGGCTTCATTACCTGATACACTATCTTGTAGATACAAGTTAGATTATAGCATGTTCTCCCTAGTGGTTCCTTGAGATTATCTGTGTTTATTGCACACTCTGAAAATGCACTGTATTTTGTCAAATGCTACAGTAAATCCACAGCACCCCCTCATGCCATTTGATATTACAATGGCATCTCTGGGCTGCATGCTTCTGTTGCTCTCTACCCAGCTATAGGAACATGCTCAGCGCTGCACTGCTGATTGGGGATTAGGCAGTTGTGGGAGACTTTGTCAACAGCTTTCTGAAAATCCAATTACAGAATATCATAAGCTGTACATGCATCAACCCCAGTCATAAACCCCCAGGGGGGGAAGAAGTAGAAGGAGATTGTTGCAGCCATTGCCCTTGTAATACATTTCCTCTGTGGAGAATGCATGATTTGTTGGATATTCTAGCAGAAATGGCAAAATGCTTTAACAGTGGATTGCAGCAAATGCTAAAGTGAATTAACAGCATGTTCTGATTCCTTATTTGTTGGAATCGGTGGTCATTACTTCTTCTGTGCAGAGACTGTTTTACTTTTAACAAGGAAAGATAACATTTAAAGGTTATGTGTACAGTCTTTGTGGGTGAGAACACTTTGTCCTATTCTTGTTTAATGTGCAGAGACAACTGTAAGTAAGTAATTTGTAGGTTAATTTAAGCGAGTAGACACTATGACACTGTGGCTCTATGCTTTCAAAACATTGCTCTGTTTGCTGGGTTAACCAATGCGATGAGTTCTGAAATGAAACACTTCACCTTTAGTAATTGGATTCAGATTTCTTACCTAGATACATTAGCTGAGACTTTTTGAAAACCAGTTTGGTTCTCTTATGATGCTTTGACATTTTTTATGCTCGATAGCCCCATACATCCATTTAATTTCACAGATTAAAAAAATAACAGAGTGATTCTTTAAATGAAGGAAGGACGTCATTTGAGTTTGGACTGACATAAATACACAATGACAGATATTGTGGAAGAAGTATTTGTGTGTACTTCTTATATGCCCTGCTACTTTGTGTAATATACAGTGTAGTTGGTCACACTGGCCTTGTAAAATTCTCCAACACCTACTATCCTGCTGAAATAGTGCTTGTGATGACTTCACCACAAACAGGAATAAGAAAAAAAACAGTTTGTTTTATTGCTAGTATTCCGGTAAAAATGACCTTTTTCTCTTTCTCTGAGGCATACAAAGGCTGAACATATCTAGATATTTCTAATGATTACAAAGCCATGATTCCCAGAACATTGTGAAACAAGATACAAATCAATGGAGGCTAATAAATTAATGCATTAGCCTCAGGCAAAGAACCTTTTTTTTCTTCAGGCAGGGATTAAGATTATATGTATACTTTTGAAAATGAACAGGTTTCAATGTAGGTCATGAATGATATCTCTATAGAGCAATACAGTGGCAACATACAGTCGAACACATATTGAATAATTTAACCTGGGCTCTGAATTATGGATTTTGTTTTGCTAATATTGCTGAAAAAAGACAAATATGCAAGCTGCCACAAATAATGCAGATTATGTCTGATTTTGTGTTGTGAATCTGCAATTAAATCTTACATACATACATATATGATGGCAAATATTATACTGTATTGTTTATTGTCGTGCTAACATTTTAAAAAGCATATTTTTCTTTTATGTTTTAGGGTTATGAAAACTGAATCTCAATGTGAGTCAATGTGTTGCCCATTAACATTTTCGTAGATGCCATTGTGAGATGCTCTACAAAGAGCAGGATATTGACTAACTGATTAGTCATGGACTATACTGACTGCTGATGTCACATGAGGTTGAAGGGCCTAGAGAAGACTTATGGTACAGTACATTGTGTGTATGTGTGTGAATGGGGGGGGGGTGGAATTGGTGCTGTGAGTCATGACCCTTGGACAGGACAGCAAGACACGATGTCTCTATTCTAAACCTTAGTGAGCTGCGTACCTAGACAGCGTTGTTAAGCAACTAATCACACTCCTGACACTCCTGCTAACAATTAAATGCAAATTATATATATATTTATACCACATTTTAAAACATGTAATTCAAGTTCAGTGAGACCATTTATTTTTTGTATTTTTATGTATTGCAATAAGTGTAAACGCTAAACTTCAGAAAATACCATATAGTGTCCTGTGCGTCAGTGTCTATTCAAACTAAGTCTAGTATTGGGTTCCACTTTCCTCAGGATCTGCCTTTGTTCAATATGCAGTGAAAAGACAATGCAAAAGCATCTGTTGCATTAAACCAATTTGTAGCCATAAACAGCAAAACTGCCAAAAGACACATTATGAAATGTGGACATTAGTTTTGTAGCCAGTGCAATAAATGCAGTGGAAAATGTATGTGTGTGCATGCAAGAGGATGCTGGATCTGAAAGCATTTGCCTTTCAAAGACACAACCGACTGCACGCTTCATTAGGAGGACAGAGATTCTTGTTTTCAGCTGGCTTTTTGAATAAACAGTTTGAAGGACTTCACGTGTCTCCTCACAAGAGCAGATACAATTACTTGCTCAAACCCCCAAAGGATTATCTTCCTGTGAGAGTGTTGTGTTTGATGAGGGGGGTTGGGGGGTTGGGGTTGAGTTGTGGGGGTGGAATAGCAGAAGAATAGCAGAAGCGGTAGAACGAGATGAGAAGAGAGAGAGGAATAAGGACAGGAGAGGACAGTGAATACAGAAAGCTGGATGATCGACTCTGACATTTGCAGTGATGTGCTTTAGGTCTCTGGGCCATGTACAATCATGGTGGCGAAAGATGGCTTCAAGTGCATGACACTGCGATTACATTATTTCAGTCCCAAATGCAGCCGTTGGGATGGAGCCTTTTCTAATGGTCCTTATCATTTCAACACCAGTGGCCTTGCGGTCGTTCGGAGCAGTTAGCCATGGCAATGCATTGCTCCTGCTGCAGTGCAGAGAGAGTCCTAAATGAATGTGTGGCGTGTGTTTTGAGGAGTGTGCGGTAATGAGAGCGCTAGCTGCTCAGAGGCGAGAAGGTAAAGATGGAAGAATCCTTTAGCCATTCAGAGAGCCGTTAACATTGCTTAGCACGGTTCCCTGAGCTGCAATGAGCCCAGCTGCATGCCCCGCATCCACCGGAGTAAACACGTTATCAAAATCTGACGTGACATGTTAGGATTCTCTGCGTACTGAAAAGCAATGAGGCAATGCTTGCGCTTTAAAACAGAGCTTGTAGTGACTCTAAGCACTGAGATTTGTCTCAATCTTGCGGAATTACTTTAAAGAATGAAGCAAGACCAGAGTGCAAACACTGTACTTCAGACTGGTAAAAAAAATTAATAAATACATGTTCAAAAATGTTTAAGAAAAACTTTGGGATATTTACTCATGTTGGGTGTCCCTATAATGTTGCAAACCTCTTTGGAGAATATTATAGTTAGTTTACTTAAAATTACAACTTTCGCAATTGATTACTCAATCCCATAAGACAATTGCACAATTACAAAACACAAATTTGGATTTGTAATGAAACCCAAAAAATGTATGTGTATCAACTGAAAGGTAATTCACCCCAAACTTTGATGTTTCAGATAGTTCATAAAGACATAATTGATGTAATATTGTAGGGTCTTGCATGGCCCCCAGAATATTTACTTATACAGTATGAATATCTAAACATGCAATATATCAAAATAAAGAAGAGAGTATCTAACAAAAACATACCACATTTGGGTCATAATCTTTACGATGATCAACCCAAAGATGCAGTATATGACTTCCATCAACAAACTCAAAGCTTCACAGTCCTTTCACTAACATTATGCACTTTTCATTTATGTATGGTTTATTGTTGATGATCACATTATTTTATATATGCATATGAGATTAATTGTTTCTGCATCTTCCTCACCTGTGTTTTTGATCAAGACATTCTAGACTCATTCAGGAAATGTGAAATAGCGCCCCCTAAACTTATAACAGTGGGAACATGGAAACCATGTGGGGAAAGAGTTAAGATTTATAGTCATAATCATAGTCATTTGTCACGTACATTAAGAAACGAGGCATGTGGAATTGCTTTATGTTTTTTTGTTTTTTTCCTTAAATTTATAACGTAGAATTGGCTTGCAAGTAAACCTTAATGTTGCCCTCTATGAAAAACATATTTTCAAATATTGTCCAACTTGTTATTTTGTCCTTTTTTAATAATTCCATTCAGAACAAATGGAGTAATCCAAGGCTGCTCATTTAAACAATATAATTTACATAATACTTGGATAATGATGCCTTTGGAAACACAGCATTGCTTGTGTGCACTTTGTGCTTTGGAAAACCCAAACATACTGTATATCAAGTGATACTGAGAGTTATGGTTTGAGAAGAGAGATATTCAGGAAGGTGCCAGGCCTGAAACAAGTAAGCTTTGGGAAACATCCAGATGGTTGGGGTAGACAGGCCAACACAAGCAAGCTTTAGTTAGACTTGAGAGACGACTGCATGCAGAGGCATCTGACATAATTTATGTATTTGGTTTGAGTTTGTTCAAAGCCTGTCCTAATAAGTCCAGGACAACTGATGGAGGGGAAGCAGCCAGCTCCTATCCCTCAGGAGAAATGCTGTGTCAGAACTGGACCAAATTAAGAGTAAACTGTGGGAAATGTTGAAGACCAACAGAGCCAGTGAGGAGACGGGCAGCTTAACTAGCCCCTACACAGTATAATTGTCACTCCACTGCAGGCCTGTCATCCCACATATGTGCCAGAGTAATACAGCTGTATGGATGACCAGCTGTTGAGCAATAGAGAAAACTAGGATTTTGGAATTACCACCCTAATTAGACTTTTGATTATAGGCATAAAATCGGGTCCACTTAGTAGGTTATTCCAAACAAGAACTTTTGAAGACTATTTTATATGATTTATAAGATCTATGTACGTACTTTTTTATGGATTTTTTATTATGTCTACTTCCAACAAGGCATATATAGGTCAAGATTTTCTTAATGAGCAGCTCATGTTACATTTTCATTTTTCTGGAACAACACAGATGTGTTGTCTCTTCTACATTTACAGAAAGCAAAAATTGAGAGAGATAAAAAAAAAAAATCTGTGAGTAATTTTGTCCATTGCAGTTGGCTGACAAGGTTGTGGTTAAAGGGATGAGTGATCTAATTCAGAGGTTCAGTCTGCTGAGAGTCAGCAAAAGGGCTGAAATAGTTTAAAACACTTATTAAGAATTATTTTTAATGGGCTTTTTAGAGGTACTTTTATAACATATATATATATATATATATATATACATACTTATATTACACTGTTGTTGAAGGAAAGCAGGGCAGAGGTGTTAATGTTTTGTAGGAGTCCACTTATGTCTACATGTTGTAGTAACTAGAATTTTTCACAGAATTTCATCAGCCAATGGTGAATTATGAAATAGAAATGCTAGAAAAAAATGCTGGTCAACCAGTTTGGATGCTTCTTCTTACATTCTGTTAATTTAGCCATATATTGCATGATTTGTATATAAAAGAACTGTTGTTATAATGAACATTTTTAAATGTCTTTTAAGAGTTAGCATCTATATTAATATACAAATAAATGCTGTAATAACTCAGTTGAGCAGAGGTTCTCTGCAACCTTTTACATTTCTGTGTCAGTAATTGGATGTTATCGGTTCCTAGAGATGTGCATAATTATGCTTTGTTTGCTTCAAGTATTTTTGGAGAATAAGGAACAGCCAATCAGATGTGAAGTTTTGTGTTTTGTTTAAGGCAAGAAAGCATTGATGGTGTGTCAATGTTAAACTGCTGGAAATAATGCAATTATTTCTCTGCTTATATTCACACAGTCAAAACAAATGTCCATATTTGTATCACATGCCAACATCATTGGGTTCCATTTGGTAGTATTGCTTTAGAATTGCACTGTTGTTTTGGACACTTTTTTACTGTTTACTGTGTCCTGAACTAAACAGACTTGTCTTGTTCTGATTCCAGTTTGTTCGCAGTTCTCCAGAGGGGTGTACGCCATCTTCGGCTTCTATGACAAGAAGTCCATGAACACGCTGACCTCCTTCTGCGGGGCCCTGCACACCTCCTTCGTCACACCCAGCTACCCCATCGACTCAGACGTGCAGTTTGTCATCCAGATGCGCCCTCCATTGAAGGGTGCCGTCCTGAGTCTCCTGTCTCACTACAAGTGGGACAAGTTTGTCTACCTCTATGACACAGACAGAGGTAAGTCCTCTCAGTTACCTGTGAAACACCAAGCAAAATGGTCGGCCTAGATCAGCTTAATAGTTAGTGCTGATTTGAATTGTTTTTGCTGGGTTTGTAGCACATAAGGAGCAGGGCATGATGGAGGATGGATGCCCCATTTGAGTCCTTGGGGTCTGGATAGAGCGCCTGCAGTACTGGTGCAAAGGTCCAGATATCTCTGGATGCGTGATGAATTTAGAACTGATGTGCCCCAGTTCTGAGCGGCATAGACGAATTTGGGGCCCTAAAATACTTATTAAATAGTTCATCTTACTTTTTCTAATACAGTTGATCTGCATTAGAACTAAACAGTGATATTGATTCCGACCAGTTCATAAAAACACATTTAGCTATTTTAAAGGAATGGCTCGCCCTAATATGAAAAGTTTATCTTTCCTTCATGGAAGAAAAAAAGACAAAAAGGCACATTCCTGAATAACGCTTTTTGTCATACAAAGAAAGTATAAAATAACCTGTGTCTCATGAGATATTACAAGGTGGTAAATTTGTATACATTTTTACAATATAAATAATAATATGTGATAACGTAATATAATATATTATAATAAAAATTATGTGTAGAAAAAAAGTTGCAACCCCATCCTCACCCTAAACATGACCATCAATGGGTGTAGCAAATTAGATTTGTACGAATTTATACATACTGGACACCAATTCACCAAAATGTAAATTAGTTACAGATTGCCATGAAACTGTGTTCAAAAATACAAATAAATAATTTAGCATTAATAAAAAAAAACATTTAACCCAACTGTTGGTTGAAAACAACCCAATTGCTGGGTTTGTCCATATTTTACCCAGCCTTACTATAGGTTGTATTTAACCCAGGATTTTTGTTTTTTGAGTAAAATTTATTATTCATTAAAAATGAATTCATGTTGCACCAGTGAAAATGCAAAAGAGAATTGAAAGAAACAGCTAAATTATCAGTGACTAATGAGTTAAATATCATTTTGACATGATGTGCTAATCAGACACAATGTGATTTTGTTGAATCCAATTGACAGCCAATCACAAGAGCGTGTTGGTGGGCTTTTTCTGCAAAGGCACTGCTTTCTCACACTTACTGTGAAATGGACATTTACATAAATTAATAATAATAAAACCATTTTAACATTTTTACAAATGCTTATTCAGTGACTGATACAGTCTTTTGTCATAAAATAAACATTCACCATTTTCAAGTTCTGAGGTAAAACATCAATCATGGATAAAAAAAAAAAATATATATATATATATATATATATAAATAAATAAAAACATGCACAAGTACATACAAAGTCATATTAAACCATTTTAATATTATACAAAAAATAATAATAATTTCCTAACCTGTCAGTTCCAATATCACTGAAATAGAAACTAAAATTTTTAGTTTGTCATGTATTGCTGGCATGACTGGTTAAAGCAAACACTCTGATTAACAAATCTGGTGTTGCAGTGCTGCATCACATCTGTTAGGACACAGTGTTAAAACACAGAGTCATATGGACTACTATAATATTGCTTTCGTATGATTGTATTGTTATTCTTGAGGTTTGCAGCACATGACACCTATTTATTTTAACAAAGCATATTGAATATTCCAGCAAACATCTCCTTTTTGTATTGCACTGAAAAAAGAAATACAAACGGTTTTGAAACGTCTAGCATAGGGGTGAGTAAATAATGGCATCGTTTGAATTTCATGGAAGTGAATGGACAATATGAGGAGTGGCAGTAAAAAAAATAGGACCCTAAAATGTCTTTGTTACCAAATTAAAATGCAGGGCCATAACAGTGCCGATGCCTCATCACCCCCTCCCCCAAGCGCACCTGTTCTTGAGCCATGGTTGGTGTTTACTAATCACGAAGAGGTCACAATCTTCGTTTGACCCAGAAGACACCTGGCCAATAATTCTGCTCTTCCCGTACTTTATAGATGACACTGCAGTCAACTCCTCTGCGGCAGTCACAACATCTGTGCCGCAGTTTCACAGACGACGTTCCACCATTTGCCTTTCTGCACCGTGTCCTATTTAACCATTCATTCACTTGCAAGGAAATCATCATTTCCCATCGTTCATCTCAGACGGATTGAGCAATTAATTAAACTCAAGTGCTTTCTGTTGAGGAAATCTGCAATGAGTCAAAGCGTCTCATGGCGGCACACAAGCTTGAGGCGGTGACACTGGCATTTCGGGTCCCATTAAAGCCGCCAGCATCCTGCGGTTGAGTTCACAATGGTTTTTCCCGCAAAACGCACCGCTAATTAGATGAGACACAGAGCTAGCTCAGAGAGCTCAATGATCCCCCCTCCTTCCCATCCCAATGTGTCCTTCATAGCAGCTTCCGCCTGGATTTGTTTCACTGCGATTTAAAGGTCATTTCCTGTAAGTTGCCAAGGAGCTTCTCAGTTCAGTAGAAGACAATACAAAGAGCAGTTTTAGCATATCTCTCAAACTCCAGGACATGTAACCAAGGACATTATGTAAATTGATTGGCACACAATACCAGATTTTCTACACGCAATACGCAAAAATGTATTGTTCTCCTTATTTCTCAATCACATTCGGTAACACTTTATTTTAATAGTCTACTTCAGACATTCTACTAATAGTAAGTAACTTTGCAACTCCATATCAACTAGCAGTCATTAGAGTAGTTGACTGTCTGCTTAATATCTTCTGACACTTTATTTCGATGAGTCCACAACATACTACATAGTGACTATCAGAAACTTTACAAGTGAATGTCAACTTATTCTACTAACCCTAAACCTACTCTAACAGTCTGAGAGTTACGAGACATAAAGTTGTAATTTAAATATGAACATCTCATAATAATATAGTAATATGTGTGGAGTGGCTATAAATTAAATATGATCTGCTCTTGCACTATAGTATATGGAGCTACTGACATATGAAGTAAACTCGCTCCCTCAGTCAGAATCAAAGGACTGAGGGTCTATCCATATAAACTTCTCTCATCCACTTCACAATGTCCAGTGCACTTGAAAATAACTTAAAATGTTAACAAGTGCATGTCTAAAAGAGAAGTGGAACACACCCCTAATTTGAATGTGAGGTTACACTTTATTTTTATTCTACAATTTAACTATAAATAACGTTGTAAATACATGTCAACTTTAACTGCACAATTGCTACCTTATGCTCACTGTTTATTACAAAGTCATAGTTTATTGTTATTTTTTAATATACTTTTTCTAACAGCCCAATTATACATACAGTATAGCCATATAGTGCATAAAACAGATTTACAAGGGCAAAAATAATCTAAAAAACAATTCACCTCCATAGAAGATTCTAAGTGATCAAGGCGTTAGGATGATCCAGTTCAACCGATTGCAAGAGTTTGCCAGTAGTGGGTCTTATACAGCACAAATAATTGTATCAATAAGACAGAGCTTAAGTTAGCAAGGGAAGTATGTTGAACACACCCTTTTAGTGTATAGAGGCAGAGCAAGAGAGATATTTTGTAGCCATAACTGTATAAAACAACTACAGCTGATTGGCATTTCCTGCAGAATGGGATATCTAACACCCGTATTTTTACAGAATCCATAAAAGTCCCACAAAGGCCATGATAGTAAATGAACTTCATCTTCTTCATTTATTCTGATGTGTGATAAATGGCGTTGAAGTGTGATACCGCCTCCTACTGTGTTGAAGTGTCAAACTGATAATACAATTACTACTGTAATATTTTGTGACACTACTGATTTTTAGTAGTCATTGCAATTAAACAATAGTTGCTGAAAAAAAAGAACCAAAATTAAGATCACAAGACATTACATTATTATGAGAAACAAGTAAACTTTTGATAGACAAACATCTGTCGAGCTTAGGCAATAGGACCTACTTTAGATTTATATTCATCCAGTAGCTTATGAATGAATTTATATAGTGTTAAGGGGTGTGATTTAAAGCATTTATGGTTTAAATAATGAACTTAATATCGAATACTAAAGGAATGTGTCATAATGACAGCCTAAATCATTACTAATTACAGCAGGCACCTGCATCTAATGCAAGACAGCCAAACCCATAACATAGCAATTATGTTGCATTAAAACACTATAGCTTCTCGTTCAGATTATTGGCTTAGATTTAAACTAAGCCTCATTCCCAGCCAGCATCCCTCCCTTAAAGGCAGCAGTGAAATGTAATCCTTATTACTGGAACCCCAGGAGAGGATTAAGAGAGTTTATTAAAGCACTTCATCAGGAACCTCGAGTCAAGTTGACGTTTGGCACGTCAAATGGACACGTACATCAAATGATATGACCCTGACGTGACATGGATGGCTACGCCACTGAGATGCTGGCCAAAGATGTTTATTCGTTTTTGGCATGGGTCGCTATCTAATTCCATCTAAAGGATTATATTTTCATTAGCTTATTTAAGTACAGGGTTTTTTAGTTCCAAGATCAACTAACAGTCAAGTAAGAAGTGTTTCTGGATCAGTAGGGTAAAGTTAAGGCTGGGGCCTGTCATATTCCTCTGATTGTTGGTGTTAGTTTGGGATTGGGACAGAATGTTGGACAGATTTAGTTCTCTATTTGTTTGACAGGAACAAAACAAAAGATGTTGGTCCAGGAATACATCCTGAGATTTTTTTATTTGAAGAGGCAGGAAGGCAGTACCTCCTAAAAAGAAAAGAATCAGCTGTACAAAAACAAAACAACATTTATATTGCGAAGTATGAGATTAGATCAACTTGGTCTTATTGGAAATATGTGCTTGTGGTGTCGTTTCTGCAACACTGATATTACGATATTACTGTTAACAAAAGCTAATTCTTACAATTGCAACATTGTGTGAGACCGAGGAAACCAGTATTTGAAAACCCATTTATATGAAGCTTTATATTTGATGCTAATTTTCAAAAGTATCAGTTTTCTCAGAATATGAAGCGAACCTGCAATAATTAAATTGACCAAATGTATCTAATCCCCTTTTATTAACCAGTCCTTGCTGCTGACCTTTGGTCAACAACCTTGGTTGAAAGACCTGTGGATAAGAGTAGTAAGAACGGCGCTACAAATAGTAGACTGACCGCGTCCTGGCGCACTCTCTCCAGAACTCCTGGGATCAGAGTAATCGGGGGAAAAACGTACAGACGAAGCCTCGGCCATGTCTGTACTATGGCATCCAGTAGAGCTGGATGATCTAGAGAATACCAAAGAGGACATTGCACATTCTCTCTTGTCGCGAAGAGGTCCACTTCTGTCTGGTAAAACATTCTCCAGATCTGCTCCACCACCTCTGGGTGGAGCATCCATTCCCCCCGGGCCTGAGCCCCCGTCTCGATAGGATTTCTGCTCCTATGTTTTGATTCCCGAGAATATAAATGACTTTCAGTGAGAGGGATCTGTCCCAGGCCCACACAAGGATCTGGTGTGCCAGGTTGTACAAGGGGCGTGAATGCAGACCTCCTTGGTGGTTGATGTAAGAGACTACTGATGTGTTGTCAGTGCGCACCAACACGTGTTGTTCTCTTATGCCTGTGAAGAAGTGTTTTAAGTGCTCAAAACACGACCAGCATCTCCAGGCAGTTCATGTGCCACATGAGATGGCAACCACTCAACAGACTGCGGGCGGAGCGGAGCTCCCAGCACCAGGCCCTGATTTAGAACCAAGGTTCCCTTCACATTTCTAAGGCACGTAATGCTTGGCGTGACACTTTGATCATGTGAAGGGGATTTCCCCTCAGGGATACACCTTTGTTCCATAGCCACCACTGTAGGGGCCTCATGTGCAGCAGGCCACGACGTTGGACGCAGCTACCACTGAAACTGCTTGACAGTGAGTGACCGGCCTTCTCTTACTCTCGTGACTGCATTGATGATCGACTCGATCTGAGCAGGTATCATGCGAGCCTGCATCGCAGTCAAATCCACACTACACCAAGAAAATTGGTTCTCTGTGCTGGAGAAAAAGCACACTCTTCTCGGCGTTCAGTCTCAACCCCAGTTGTTTCATATGAGCGAGTACAACATCTCGATGTCTCTTCGCTTCACATAAAATTAAGTATGTGGATGCCCTGGAGTCACAACGGAGCCAGCGCAGGAACCACATACTTCGTAAACATGCGAGAGTGCAAGACCAAAAGGGAAGACCGATATTGGTACACTTTTCCTGATTGACACGACCTGCTTGACAGTGAGCATCCTGAAATTCAGTTTCATCACTGAGCGGTTAAGTAGCCTGAGATTTATAATGGGCCTCGGCCCCCCATCCTTCTTGGGACTAAGAAGTAGCGGCTGTAGAACCTGCCCTCTCTATCGTGAGGAGAGACCACCTCAATGGCCTCCTTCTTTGGGAGAGTATCTACTTCTCATTTCATAACCAGAGCCTGCTTAGGCCCACTCTGTCCTTTGTGCAGGACCCAATGAGACCCATTTTGCAATCGATCACCGCTAAATAGTCTAATCGGGGAATCAGTCTCTCGAGACTGATCTCTGGTGTACTAAGAGCTGCTAGCACACTGCCCTGAAGCGGAGGACCGGCAGGGGACGGCTGATCTAGCTGCTCTAGAAACCTCCCGAGGAGGCGGCAAGCCTCTCAGCTCTGCTACGTTTCTGGGCGGAAAATAATTGAAAGCAGTGCTTGCCGGAGACCTCTGCACCCTGGAACACTGACAGGGTTAGCAGATCGATCTCCCGAGGGCACTGAGGAGAGATGGGCAACGTGTAATGCGTTGTACGCCACTCTTCCCCAGAGGGGCTTGCCCTCTGAAGTCCTGTAGAGTCAGGACTACTGAAAACTTCTATTGAAATAACGGTCCTCAGACAACAATATCACCCAGAATAATGGGAACCAGTCCCTTTAAACTGGTTTCTGGTATTAGTAGAGCTGCTTAATCGGTGCCCTGAAGCGAGGGACCGGCAGGGGAAACCGATCTAGCTGCTCTATAGACCTCCAGAGGAGGTGGTGAGCCTCTCTACTCCGCTACATTTCCGGGTGGAAAGAACTGAAAGTAGCTCTCGTTGGAGATCACTGTGCCCTGGAGCACTGGCAGGGTTAGCAGATCGATCTCCTAGGCGGGGAAGGATTTTTATTTCCCTTTTGGGCAGCAACGCTCTGTTTCTGTGTTTCCTTGTATAAGAATCATGTACTCGGCTGACTCTGCTCAACCTACAGCATCACGAATTGGAGAGCGCTCACAATGAGAGGCCAGTAGTTCTTCTGAGCTCTCATCCAGGTCTTTTAGCAGGTCGGCTTGGTACGCTTGTAACACAGTTTTTTTTTCTATCTTTTTTTTCTGTGTGCAGACACGTCACCAGCTTGACCTGCTGCTGAGTACCCCCTGCTCACCAGCAAAGGCTTGGAGGGTCAGGATGGAGCCTTTAAAGATGATGCAGCGTCGGGAAAGAGATAGCTCGCAAGCGTCTACTCAACTCATTGCATCGTCTTATGACTGCTCTTATTCTTCCCCATTACATTGTTTATGGGGAGGAAAAGCGGGCTGCGAATGACCACGATTTTGACACCTCAGTGTGGAGATCAGGACAAAAATGGCAGGCTCCTTCTTGAAGGCATTTATTTATTTTTTTTTTTTTTGGCCGCGTCCGCAGAAACGAATGTTTTCTCATTTACTACAGATTTCTTTTTCATCTCTGTTGCTCTATATTTAGATCAGCAGCAGCTCGAGTCACAGCCTTCAAGAGCTCCTTATACTGGGGCGATAAAGTGACCGTGGTCTTCTCAGTGCTCTCATGTCTTTATCCTCGGATGAGGAGAAGCGCAGACTCTGCCGAGGGGTAGTAGCAGAGCGCTCTCCCCTACCCGCCTGGATAGCGCTAAACCCGAGCTAGAGGATTGAGAAAAGGTCTCTCCCGTATCAGTTTTCCTTGCTCGCGGTCAGGCTGCGATCCGCTAGTGCCAACACCACTCAGCCTCGGCTTGAGCGGGACCACTGCCGCGAGAATTGCTTATATAAGCTCTCTTTTTATCACTAAAGAGAGCCCTCCTATAAAGAAGAACTCAGGCAGAGAGAGAATCCATTTGCAAACACAAACTTCCAAAATTCCAATGGAAGCAAAGTACTTGAACAATCCAGAACACAGGAACCAGGAACATCTTCACTTGAACATAGCCATTCAGCATGTACGGCTAGCCAGCACAAGAGAAAAGCACTCCACTTAAATACACTCAATCAGACAATCAGATTAAACAAGGTTAAAAGGGGGCGTGTGCAGTAGTCATAGAAACATACAAGGGTAACTCTGGAAACACAAGCAAACAACCCAGCGAAGACAGAAATATGGGGACAAAGCAACACTTCAACATAAAAGTCCAGGGTTAAAAACAGACCAATCATGACACCTCCAGGAGCGAAGCACACATTTTCTCACAGTGTCTGCAGCTCTCCTCATTTTGTTGAAGAACTGCATCAACGTGCTTCGCTCCCCGGCATACTACACATAATGTGTGTGTGTCACCTGGTAATATATATCTCTCTTGCATGGAAGAACACACACTCTGTATGGTGGTGAGTCGCCCTCGCGCCTTTTTCTTTTTTTTTTACTTTTTAACAGACACTTTCACTGACAAACACACAACACAGAGCGCTTTTGCTGAATGACAGAAAGCTAAATGCCG
Source organism: Enteromius fasciolatus (assembly GCA_032361145.1). NCBI lineage: Eukaryota > Metazoa > Chordata > Actinopteri > Cypriniformes > Cyprinidae > Enteromius > Enteromius fasciolatus. Next base: position 2,746,008 of record JAUMHR010000064.1, read on the forward strand.
GCAGCATTTTACGTGCTTTTATGCTTCCTGGCCAGTGACGTCACCCGCCTATGACATCCCAACTATTCATTGGCTGACACACAGTTCAGAGCCGTCACGCTGGAGGCGTTCCCATAGTGTCTCATCGATGTGGCTCGAGTTTCTAAAGAGGAACTGCAGCAGTTCTCACATAATGTGCGTTTTACGATTTCCCACCTCCTCTTTTATAACCAATATAAAGCCTGTTTGGTGAACTGTCCAGGGAGCAGGCAGAGTGCCTGGCAGGTCCCGAGCCCTAGGGACCTATGGGAAGAGCTCTGAGCCTCTGGTCACCCCATGCCCCCCCGAGGAGAGTGGAGTGCCAAATGGATAGTGCGTAAGCTGATAGATAGTTTAATAATTCTGGAAACCCCTCCTAAGCAAGTTTAAAGTGACGGTGGCAAGGAACAAAAACTCCTAAAGGGAGAAAACCTTGGGAGAACCTGTCTTAGCGGGGACCAGTTCTCTTCTGGCTGGGAACCGACACCCGGCTTCTGCGGTGTGAGGGGGAGGTGGAGGGATGCTAGAACAAAGATGCTACAGAAGGGAAGTTGGCAGTATATAAAGGGCCGGATTACGATCTGATAGGGTTATTAGGTAATAGGGAGATTGGCTGCAGCTGGTTAACATTCAACGTGATCCTCCCGACATTTGTTTATTTAAACATAATTTTTGCAGAAATTCAGGTAGAGGCACGTATTTACAATAAGCCTATGGAGGGTTAGATATGAGATATGAGCGGAATGAGCGCTTGTAGTTTGAAGTAAATGTGAGGGGGTGAACAACCGCATACAAGTGAGAAGTCATGAGACAGGAGGCAGTGCCTATGTCTGGCTCATTAGGCTCTGGAATATTGGTTCATTGGTTCTGTCAGTGTGATAATGCTCACACTTGGTCTGCAAATAATTTTGAATGGGTCAAACTGATGCAAATGGAAAGACTAATTACAAAGTAACCAACTCACCCACTCACATATCACTGCTTTTGCACGAACTGAACTTAAAATGACATGAAATTATGATCTGTAAGTGAGCTGTTTTTAGCTAATAAAGGTTAAATTAAAGCTGCACCTTTGTGCCTGCAATCATCATGACACCTGCAGCATTTGCAGAGCATTTGATTTAATGATCAAAAAAGATGCTGACTATTAATAATAATATCCAAAGAACAGAAGAATGCTGTTGTATGTATGTATAGCCGCTTTGACTCTAAATCTAGGAGTAAACCTGTGCTACTGCTACATTTCTAGGATAATAGCAAACCCCTGTCTGCCCCGCAGCTCACATCCACTCAATAAAAGCAATTATTTGCCCCATGCTAAAGACAGGTAGCGAGAAGATGACACATGAGAGACCAAATAAAAAAGCATCTTGCAAAGCAAACGTTGCCATGTTAAAACGATCATAGTTTTAAAAAAATGCAACATTCAAGTTTTGTTTCAGGCACTTACTAGTAGGTACTGTAACTAGTTACCTATAAGCAGAAGGGTATATACTGCTTTGTTTTAGTAATGTCAGTTAATTCATTCATTCAGTTTAGATTTATGTTCTTCCTTTTTAAAAAATCAGCTCTACAAATCTTATTAAACCAAAACAAACTGGCAGGTTGCTTTGCATGTCAGCAAAGCAACTGTCTAGGTTGCCAGCTTTTGGATGATATATAATAGGGCTTTATGGCAAGAGTGTGTTTGGGTAAAAATTCTGGGCTGCATCTGCATACTTGTGCCGACTATGTTTTGGCCTCCAGATAAAACAAATCAAACAACACTAGAAGTCTTCTTTATTCCTGCAGACTCCAAGTTTCTCCTTGACACAAGTTGAGATGTGAATATATTTATCCGCTGTATGCATGCAAGTAAAAGAGAAGGAGTTGTGTGTGTGGGAGCAGTGGGGAAGAAGTGAGATGGATTTTGCCCTTTCTGAAGTGGCGGTCAGGTATGGGCAGATAATTGCCGGGCTTGTGCTGCAGAGACGGATGATTACAGGGTTTATTGTCTCTCGCAGGCACAATCAACCTTACCTCATGTCCCTGATTCAGCACACTCACTGCCACTTGATTTATGGGGTTCGGTGGCTCTCTCTCCCTCACTCAGGCTTCATCATGGCCACTATATTGCTTGAATTCTCTCTTATATGCTTTCTTCCTTGTTTCCATCTCGTGTGTACACTATTTTTCTTTCTCTCGCCAGGTTTGTGTTTCTTTATGTTGTGTTTTGTATGCTGTCTGTTGTCTTTCTCACATGGTTCTAGTGCATATGTGTATCCATCTCTGCTGTACAGTGTCAAGCAAATTAGTTTTCAAAGTGCAGAATTGAAATTATATAAATTTTGGGCAGCAAGAACATAGAATTGTGGACATGTGTGCAGTACTAATAAATTCTCATGATTGGGTTCCTTTTCTTTACATTTAATTCCTCTTCCTGTTATTTTATAATGTGAGGCATGGCCAATTCAATTCTATCTAATGAACAGTAAATTCCATGAAAAGACTGTCTTCTAGAAACAGAAGAAGAGAAAAGCATCCCAGTGGGCCATTCTGACAGTATGAAAGCACTTTTTATTTTATTTGACATTTGTGACTGGCAATTTTGGAAAAAGAAAGACAAGTTGCATTCAGTAGAAGATACCCACCAGCCTTCTGTTTAGGTACAGAGCAGGGGCGAAGCCAGAAATATTTAAGTGGGTGGTCCTCCAAAAATCTTGGTGGGCCGATTTTTTTTTTTTTTTACTAATAGTTTACATTAAGAGTTAAAAGTTAATTAAAAGATTTGTCCGTCTTTTTTCCTTTTTCTTCCAAAACCGCTTAAAGGCTGCCGTTTCAGCTATTTTGTGTGTAATAGCAAAATTAAGTTTCGTTTTATCATCAGGTTAATATAGAAAAATGTTTGAACATTTGTTTTTGTTAAATATAAGTTTTTGATTCCAAGCGGCCAGCGGCAGAAATTCAAGTAAGCTGATCATAAGCTATGTTTGATCAATTTAGCCTTCTCAAATCATCAAGGCTTGCCTAAAATAAAATCTATAGATATAGTAAAACAGTTCAAGCATTTACCAATGTTTAAACATAAAAAACCTGTGCTATAATTGTTACCAGCCGCACCTCCGTGGTTTGCACCAAGCGGCATCAGCGGGAACCATCCCCGGAGTTTTTGTTTCCTCCCGGACCGCTTTCACTGACCCACATACCCGGAACTAACGATCTCCAGATGCACCTGGTTTACCATTCTATAAATACGCACCTCGCAGTTCCCTCGTTGCGAAGTATTGATTGCCATGCAACATTTCCAAGCGTTTATTCAACTCTCTGACGGATTACCTGTGTATGACCTTGCTCTGTTTCAATGACCACGAACCTTGCTGCCTGCCCCGAACATTTCCTGCAATAAGTTACTGAATCGGATCTCCTGTGTAAGCCCTGTTAACTGTTTCTCGACCTTTGCCTGGACTTCTACTCTGTTTTGGATAACCTGCATATATCTGATTGTCTGTGTATCGACCCTGTTTAACTGTTGTGAAATAAATACGCTGCAAATGGATCGGGAAGTCTCTGACCAGTCTTTACTGAATACTTCGCCCGAACAGGAGCCAGCGGCTGTTCATCAGGTCGTGCAGGAAATTAATCGTCAGGCTAGTGAACTGCATTCCCATCGTAAAGAATTGGAGGAATTAAGGGCTATGTCTGAGGAATTGATTCGCTCCATGCAGGCGCACACAGCCACAACATCCGCCATTGCGAGCGCTTCCAGCGGGGCTGGCGGTAATCATGCCTCCAGCCGCTGTAACAACTCACCTGTCCTTACCGGACAAATTCGATGGAGCTACTGGGAAATGCAAAGGCTTCTTAATGCAGTGTACGAACTTCATTAGTCAACAGCCACAATGCTATCCTACCGACGAAAGCAAAGTTGCATTCGTCTGCTCATTGTTATCAGGAAGAGCGCTGGACTGGGCGACAGCAACCTGGGATGGCCGGCGCATGACTTACCCCTCTTTCTACGACTTTCTGCAGCAGTTCAGGTCAGTTTTTGAGCACTCGGCAGGCGGGATGGCTCCCGGAGATTAATTAACAACCCTCAAACAGGGAAATTCCTCAGCGGCTGACTTTACACTCGCTTTTCAGACACTAGCTGCTCAAACTGGCTGGGGAGCGGAACCCTTGAAGACTTTGTATCGCCGCACTCTCTCAGACGAACTCCAATCTTAACTTGCCTGTCGGGATGAGGGTCGCTCATTGGAAGAGTATATGAATCTGGCTATTTCAATTGACAATCTTATGAGAACTCGCCGTGGGAAACACCAAGCCAGACTGTATGTACCCTCAACTTCCACTCACGCTGCGGAACTAATGCAAATCGGTTTTACCCACCTGACGCAGGAGGAAAGAGACCGCCGCATGAGAGAGAGACTGTGTCTATACTGCGGTCAACCTGGACACATCCGCTCTACCTGTCCAACACGTCCTGAACGCCGAGAAAACTCCAGGGTGAGTGTTACTTCTTCTCATGCCCTTGAAATCATTGTAACCCTGAAAATTGCCAGTAATAATGTAACAGTCACCGCCTTAATTGATTCGGGGGCAGCCGGAAACTTTATAGACGAGACGTTTGCTAAGCTGAATTGTATTCCTCTCCTTGCATGTAACTCCTGGGTGGCAGTGGAAGCCCTAGACGGACGTCCTCTTGGGTCCGGCCAGATAACTACCATTACAGAGGATCTAAAGCTGCAAGTAGGAATGCTTCACCAGGAGACTACAAGTTTTTTCGTCATCCACTCACCTAATCATAACCTGATCCTTGGACTACCCTGGCTGGAGATTCACAACCAAACAGATAACACAATGGTCCTCTTACTGTCACGAACACTGCATAACTTGCACAGCACCACCTGAACCTGCACACGGGCACCCCGCACCACTCACAGAAGGGGACATAGAATTACCACCTGAATATCACGACCTCCAGGAGGCCTTTAGCAAAGAAAAAGCCACACGATTACCACCTCACAGAATCAACGACTGTGCCATCGACCTGCTGCCAGGTACCACACCCACTAGGGGCCGAATTTTCCCCTTATCACAACCAGAAACAGACGCCATGAACAAGTATATCACGGAGGAACTGGCAAAGGGATTCATTCGCCCTTCAACGTCACCCGCATCAGCAGGTTTCTTTTTTGTAAAAAAAAAAAGACGGCAGTTTACGTCCCTGCATTGATTACAGGAGTTTTAATGATATGACTGTTAAATACAGTTACCCTTTACCTTTGATCCCTTTAGCTCTAAAGGCCCTAAGACAAGCACGTTATTTCACCAAGCTGGATCTACGCTGTGCCTATAATTTGATTCGCATCAAGCAAGATGATGAGTGGAAGACCGCCTTTTCAACAACCTCAGGCCACTACGAGTATCAAGTTATGCCCTTCGGTCTCTCAAACAGCCCCTCCATCTTCCAAGCCTTTGTCAATGATATCTTCAGAGATCAGCTCAATCAATATCTCATTGTATATATAGACGATATCTTGATCTATTCTAACGATTATAAGTCCCACGTCCAACATGTCAGAACAGTACTGAAACGTTTAATTAATCATCAACTGTACGCTAAAATGCAAATTCCATCAGAGCAAGGTCGCCTTCTTGGGATATGTGATTAGTCAGGATAGGATAACAATGGATGATCAAAAGGTTCAAGCAGTGGTGAACTGGCCCCAACCCAAGACCATTAAGGACATGCAAAGATTCCTGGGTTTTGCAAATTTCTACAGCCGGTTTATCCGAGGATTCAGTAAAGTGGCCGCTCCATTAACAGCTATGATACGTAAAGGGGCTACAACGCTAGGCTGGACACCTGACGCTCAGGAGGCCTTGCGCAAGTTAAAGGCACCCAGATCCCAGCAGAGAGTTTGTAGTGGAAGCAGACACATCTAACAGCAGAATCGGAGCCATTCTATCCCAACGACATGGTGAGAATAACAAACTTTTTCCTTTAAATTAAAGGAAATTAAACCCAGTCGAGAAAAACTACGATGTTGGAGACAGAGAGCTCTTGGCCCTCAAGGCCGCCTTAGGAATGGTGGCACTGGCTGGAGGGAGCATCAGAACCATTCCTAGTGTTGACCGACCATCGAAACCTGGAGTACCTCAGATCCGCCAAGAGACTCAATGCTCGTCAGGCACGCTGGTCCCTGTTTTTTACTCGCTTTCAGTTCAAGATTACTTACCGCCCAGGATTCAAAAATGGCAAAGCTGACGCCCTGTCTAGAATCCATAAATGTTCCACTCTTCTTTGCGCTCCAGAAACCATACTACACCCCTCCATTCTAATCGCACCTGTAGGATGGGACATCACTTCTGAGATCGAGGAAGCCCAAGCTGTCGACCCATCTCCGGCCAACTGTCCCGAGGGACGTCTTTATGTACCCGAACCATTGAGAGACCGTTGTGCGTTCTGCACCTAGTCCATGACAGCCCAAGCTCAGGACATCCAGGCCTCACCGCAACCTTAGAGCTCCTCAACAACAAGTATTGGTGGTCTACTATAACCCAGGACACCAGGCGGTTCATACAAAACTGTGCAACATGTAACATGGTAAAATCTCCACGCCAACGACCACGACGTCTCTTGCAACCCCTACCCATTCCAGAACGACCCTGGTCTGACATTTCAATTGACTTTGTTACAGACTTGCCATCTTTCAACCATTACACGACCATACTTACAATAATTGACTGGTTTTCCAAGGCCTGCCGCTTCGTCCCGCTCAAGAAACTACCTACGGCTTGGGAGATGGCTGAAGTGATGATGGAAAACGTTTTCTGGTATTATGGTCTTCCCGAAGACATCGTTTCAGATCGTGGGCCACAGTTCACCTCCCGGGTATGGCATGCTTTCTGTACTAAATATAGTTAAATATTAATATCAGTTTAACCTCTGGTTATCATCCTCAGTCGAATGGACAAGCAGAACGCCTGAATCAGGAGCTGACCCGGTTCCTCCGTACTTACTGTCATCGGAAAGCTTTAAATGACCATTTAAAGAAATCAAAATCAAAATAATTATAGCCAAATCATAATCCGTAAAGATGACTTCTCCCTTTTTTGATAAATCCATCACTGACAGGCCCTCGATCTGGACTCGAGGTCTGGTATATGGTCCGGATTCATGATGATTCAAGTTTCAGTTGAGTTATCCAAAATAAACTTTTAAATACTCACAGATATGTTTTACTGTTTTACAAGCTATACATATA
>JAUMHR010000064.1:2753372-2768243 GCA_032361145.1 Enteromius fasciolatus
AGTTTCAGTTGAGTTATCCAAAATAAACTTTTAAATACTCACAGATATGTTTTACTGTTTTACAAGCTATACATATATATGTTTTTAAATAAATATATAAAGCTATAGTGAAATAAGTTATTTATCATTGGTCATTTAAGAAATTGCATTCATTTGATAAATGACCAACTTCTGATTGGGTGGGCAACATCTGAAACTAGCTACACCACTGGTACAGAGCATCATCAGAGCAGGAATTTTGGTTATCTTGACCTCATCCACTGTATGACTAGTGTCTGTGGAGTGAGAGAGAAGACTGCAGTCCACCTTCACCAGTCTTGCCGCCCTGATCGATACATGCATATAATCCAGTCCAGTCAATGATATGCAGAATAATCAGGGCATGACTAAGATTCAGTCCTGAAACAGTCAATCAATAATTTCAACCATATCTTGTCATGGATACACAAAATGATGTATGCAATATGTACAATTGAACATGAATAATTTTCTTTGGGCTGCAGGTTCTGGAAAGCAGGAAAAAAACAATGTTTAATACAAATAATAAAACACAACTATCCATATACTCGTTAAACTTTCATTGATTTTTTTAAATCACTTCTTTCTTTCTTTATTTCTTTAATATAATATATACTGGTCAAATAATATTTGACTTTTTTAAAATAATAATTATTAAGAAACAATCTTTTATGTATCTGGAGTAATGATGTTGAACATTTTGACATCTTATATTATGTTGCAATTAAAAATGCTTTTAAATAGTAATCAGTTGTTTTAAGTTACTGCTTCTGCTGTACTGTCTTTAAAATAATGTTTTAAAAAAGATGCTGGCATTAAAGAAACATTTTTAGCTCTCCAAAAAAACCTTTAAGTGAACAATACAGAACTTTTGTTCAAAGCAAAGATTCTGTGTATGTTTTAGATTCCTCACAGAACCATTGCTGCCAATAAAGAATCTTTATTTTTAGGAATATGATTTTGATCAAATGCAGCCTTTTTGAGCATAAGGAATTATTTCAGAAATACATATATTTTAAAAATCATACTGCAGTGTAATGTAATATATTATAAATAGGTTTGATGCATTGGAAGTGTTCACATTAGAGGTCTGCAGTCAATAAATATGAAAGATGTGCGTAAATTTAAAATCCAGATTTGGGTGATACGTAACATCCGTCATTATTTCATGTGATTGTTTACTCAGTTGTAATGAATTTACACTACCCCTTGCATAAACAACTCCCTTAATGTCTGTGTTATGAGGCTGTGTGGTGTTTGTGAGCGATACAGCTGGCATGAGAACGTCTTCAGTGTAATGACTGCAATCCATTACTAAATGTGTGTGTGTGTTTGTGAGTGTGTGTGTGGGGGGGGAGGGGGTTTGATGTGCAATCGAAAACACTAATCTGCATAATGCACACATACACAACTACTGAGCACTGCCTCAACTGTCAATGCAAGACTTGTTCAATGAAAAAACAAATTTATCATTTTTCATTTGCAGCAGCTATGGAGAAATAGCATTTCACTGGCCCGTGCTAAAGCGTGCCCACAACGATTAACTGTTTAACAAATGACTGATACAGCCAGAACCAAATGTGAAATGTCCTGATAAACAGATCATTCACTGAGCCAGGATCGGTATCTGTGCTTGCTTGGAAGGCAATGAATTATAAATATTCTTGAACATATGCAGCATAATGAATGGATGTAGCGCATTAAGATTTGTTTTAAAGGAATAGTTTGACCGGGAATTGTTAAAAGCAACATGTAAACATGTTGTATGACTTCCATTCTTCTATAGAACATAAAAAATAAATTTTAAATGGTATCTCTTATTCTCATGCAGTTCCAATGAATGGAGACTGAATGGCGCTTTTAAGCTTTAAAAAATGCAAATGAAAGATAAAAATATTATAATAGTTGTCTGAATAACTACTGCACAAGCTAAAATGGAAGTCGTTGCCATTCCATTGGGCTGTTAACTACCGCAGGCAGAACATAACAACTTGTAGCTATCATGGATTGAAGTATTACATCTTGTACATAATTATTATGGATTTATACAGTCAAAAGTGGCCAGGATGTTCAGCCTTTGACAAAATTCAGAGGTTTTGTTTTAGAACTGTATGATGGTTTTTTTTTTGTTTTTTTTCCTTTGATAGTGGTGGTGACTATTCCTTTAACACTACTATTTAAATGTAAATTCTGGTCAGGCAGAAAGAAAACGGACAGCATTTTTCTCAGAAGCCTTGTGCAATGAACCGTTACCAAGCCTAAGACAACAGCACTCAATATTGCATGGCAGGACTTGTAAGTGAAGATGGTTTGTGATGTGTGTCAGGCTAAATCCAGCAATATCCTTCCTTTATTGACTAAAAGCTTTTCATTAGGGTAAATAAAACAGAGAAGCCAAGTCCTCCCACCGTGAGAGCTTTTTCCTCCCACTGCAGCACAATTAAAATCCATATTTCATGGTTGGTGAAGAAAAACATCACAAATGTTGAACAACAAATCATTATTTTGAATAAAAAACATTTAGGATGCACAGAGGAGAAATACATGAAGATGACTATTTTTCTTTGGTTTTGTCTAACTGGCAGGATTCTTGAGTTCATCTTTGCTATAACCAGGGGCACGATACTCTCATAGTACAAGCAATATAACAGCATGTGATGCAGTTTATATGTGCATAGTAATTAAAGCCCAATAGCCCCCAAATTGGTGAGTGTCCTTCAAATGACCCAAACACCCGTGAACATTTCAACATGCCACAAATCAATACGCATGCGATGCCTGAGTCTGTGTGTAATCAATGACCTGACAACAGCAGAGCTTTATTCATTCGCATGAGGAACAACAACAGTGTCAGAGCTGACCTGCGGTGGGTATTTTTAAGAGATTCTGGAGGGGGGATTTGTCACCTGGACCTTACAGGACACAAAATGTTCACAAATGTTTGTCTGGTAAATATTTGCACATTTCCTCCCCCAAAATGTCATTATTGGAGGTGTGGGGCACCATTTTTATGCACGGATTTGATCTAGTGTGCTAAAATCCAAGCCAACTCTTACAGTATATGAAGAAAGATGACCTTTGATGTGGAAAAGTGTTTAGCGTCAGGTCGAGGTCTAAGCAGACGTATGCACTTCCGTCAGAGAGTCACATTACTGCAAGAATTTGGAAATTTAAGCTATTCTCACCATTCTCCAGGATTTGGACGGTTAACTGGTGTTCCTTTTTAACATATTCTCACTCCCAACACATATTGACTCCTATTGGTCACATTGGTCACTCTGAAGAATATAAAACACATAAAAGTACAGGTATTTATTGCAAAAAAATGACATAAAAATAACAAAATAAAATTATTACAAACACAATGTATTGCATTCCAAGCCTTCTGAAGCCATATGATATCTTAAAGCGAAGAAGAGAGTAAAACATTAGGTTTTAATTGCTGAAAATGATTTATAAGGCAGATGTTTGAAACAGTTCTGCACAATTTTATTATCATTTGTGTGGTTATTTTGTCCATATGTTTAAATCACATTTAAACACATTTGAAAAATGAGATCTGTGCAATTTTATATAAATGAAGGCTGTGCGCTCCAGGGCATCACACCCCCAAATCCATCCAAAAACGGGCCAGATAGAACATTTTATTTAACAATAAAAAATATTTTTATTTTGATTTAATAAAAAAAATATTTTAGTTTTTATTTATGTTATGTTATTGTTTTTTCGGTTTAATTTATTTTAGTTTGTTTTATATTAAAGCTGTTCATGTACACATGTCAGTTTTAAGTTAATAATAGCATCCCTGGTGAGTTGGTATCTATGCATTGCAATTCCCCATACTCCATTTTTAGAAGTGCTTTTTTTGCACACTTCCTGATTACTCATTCACACACCTCTGATGTAGCGCACATTTCCATGACCTCTATTTAAAACCAGATGTCGTCGTAGTAAATTATTGTCAGCAACTGTAACAGTAACATTGTGGATTTGCATTTGTACTGACAGTTTCTGATGCTTCTGAATGAATTATTCCTGAGGTCTGCTAAGTTTAGCGACCTGCTGTGGAGATAGGTCAGACATCCCCCACATGAACTACATATAAAAATACATATTTTATAGCTTCCATTAATGTAAGTTATGCTGCTGCAGTACCCTTAAGTCACTTCATGCACTTCATAGTGTGGTCAGTGTTGGACAAAATCAATGGAAAGGCACAATGCGGAGTGATGAACGTGCTTGTGAATGCTGTGAATGGAAAGAAGCCCTTGAATGGGTTTAATGTTGAGACACAGAGACCTTCCCTGCAGCTCACTAAAGAATCTCAAAAGGATGCACTAAATGAAAGGCCATTGGCTCTGCATTAAACTCCCATAATTCAGAATAATGAGCCTGTTTAGCAGCTTTCAGTTTAACGCAGGGGATGAATGCCACCTTGCACAGTTGGCAGAGATGGGTGGTGAAGGGGCCAAGGCGCCTGTGAATGGGATGATTAGATGACCACACTTAGTTAGATCATCGCTCTATTTCATTAGTCAACCTCGGGAAGAGGAAATGGCCATATCATGTTCACACCCGTCGATGAACAGCTCTGAATGGGACGGCCCTTTTAACCCTTGCCCTTCCATCTATTTTTAACATCCCCGTTTATATATGCACTTCTCTGGAGTGCTTTGGTACTCCTCCAAATTAATTGCTATTGTTCTACCCGGTCCCATTGCACTACTAGAACAAATATTCTAAAATGGGTTTCGGAAAGGGTACAAAATAAGAGTTGAAATTTGTATACATGTTTATTGTAATTATAATTATTTGCAACCCTGCTACTGTCTTTCTAATGTGTGATTGTTATTTTCTAGCAAAAAACACTGAATCCATGCTTAAATTAATGTGATTAAATGGGTAACAGGGTTGGAATTTGTGTAAAAAGGTTGCATTTAGCATTATGCTATCGCTTAACAACTATTGGTAATCTTAGGGAAAATAGTAACAGAGTTGAACATGTTCAAAACAAGATAGATAAATAGATAGATAGAACAAATAAGTGATTATGTTCAACCCTGTTAATGTAATGTCTGAATACAGACACACACACACACACACACACATATATATATATATATATATATATATATATATATGCATTCCAAGTCTTCTGAAGCCATATGATATCTTAAAGCGAAGAAGAGAGTAAAACATAAGGTTATAATTGCTGAAAATTATGTATATAATAAACGTAGCATTTAAAAGACAAAATAGATTATATATATATATATATATACAGTACTGTACGCACATAAATGGGTTGCAGATTAAGTTATCTATACTTATAAGTATATTTGCTAGTTTGGGGTCAAAAAATAGTTTTTAGTTAATGTATAAATGTATCAATAACGTATAAATTTGGTATTGCACTGAGGGTTCTTTGTCTCACCAAATGGATGTGTTTAAAGACCAAGACTATTATTTATTTTCAAGTCCACTGATGTGACAGTCCAAAAATGATCAGCTGTACAGTAGATCTTTCACACAAGCATCTCCTGTGCCGCTGCATCAGAGGCTAAATTATGCATGAGGTGGAATTAATCAGCTGTGACACAATGACAGCTCAGGACACTTGAGACAAGACCTAAGGACATAAAGAAGCTTATTTTTAAAAAGGACTGTACAAAAACAGGCCCTTTATTTTGCTCTGCGGCACCGCAGTGGTCTTGATAAACTCAATGCAGTGATGTGTTATATCGCCTCAGAGGACAAATAGCTAATTTTCTACTTTCCAGGTGGAAAAGCAGCTCAGAGCTATTCTAAGGTGAGTGCATGTGTCTTTTGTCAGAAGCATGTTTAGAGACATATAGAGGTAACTATACAAAACAGGCAGATTGCTTTGTAATGTCCGCTGCTAACTGAACCTGGAATAAGGCTGTTCACTCACCTACCCACCAACAGCTCCGGCAACCATGAAATTACTGCTGGGAGCACTTCTTTTTTTTCTTTAGAAATGTTATACAAGACAAAATGGCCTGTTCTTGCTTTAAACAGCCAGCTAGCACAGCTGATTACTGTGTTGTTGCTGTATATATCAAGCAAACATGCAACATGCAGAGAACATTAAAAAGAAATGAAATCATGAGGAGCTTAATATGACATTGGTATGAGGAGACATGTATCAATCTGCATAATTAGCATGAAACTAACAGATTAATGAGACTAAACAAACACATGGGTTGAATTAGTGTTGACATTTGCTCACAGCACACACTGGGCAAACAATATTAGATTAGATTTTATTTTGCATTTTAGATCCCAAAACCCTCACAAAGGTGATAATTATTTGCATATGTAATTATTGCATAAGTAATTCATCTGCAGCATAGGGGGTTTAATTAAAGAAGCAAATATGTTAATTCATTTATTTATTGTGGCTTATTTGTAAAAGTTGAAAAAATTGAAAATGTCACGATACTGTGCATTCGCTTTTGTTTGACTGCAAATACTGAACTAGCTTACAGTATGAACACAACATAAAATAGAAAAAAATATATAAATCAATCAGTCGGTCAAATGTATGCAAAAGCTAATGATAAAAATCAGAAAAAGAGTACAATCTGGAGTTATTCCAGTTAGTTGTTATTATCAAATACTTTATTTGTTTGTTTTAAATTTTGTGTAAGATTACAGTTGATGACATCATAAGGCTCTGATTGGCTAATAATAGCTCCAGGATTTTCAGATATCAGCGGTCCCAAAAAAACACATTTAACACGTATGAATGTCACAGCATTCAAAATAGCAAAGGAACTGACATTCATTTCAAAGCAAGACGAGTGCAGTTAATGTGAGGAACTTCCCTTGTGGTTATTTTGCCAAAACACCTGTGTATCTTCATACATACTGCATATGTCTATATTAGCAAACGTGCTCTGAGCTCTGTTTGAAGTGAAGCTACTGTAGATCAGCTAAGCCTTAGATAAATGGAAATAAGACCATTATTTGTAAGTCATTCCTCCTTAATGGATTTTTCTTACTGAACTGAGATGGTAATGATAACCCAGCATGATATTAACATTTTGTTGAGCTCAGGCTGGTTTTGTGTATTTTGTCATGTTTGTTCCTTCCTAATGGAATATTTCACCATTACCCTTTTGAAACATTACACTCCAGGAAATTGTGTAAATCAAAAATTAAAAGCATTATCTTGCTCCAGTTGCTGCGAGGGAGCTTGAAACTCCCTCGTCCGCTATATTTTTAAACCTTTGATTTAATGTTTTTCGGGGGGAGCGAAAGGTACAAAAAGGTAGATTAGATGTTGAAATTGACTTTATATTTTTCTTGCCCAGAATAAAAGTGTGCTCACATCATTTTATGAGTCATATGGCTGATGTAACAGATAATTGAATAGCATCCATCCACAAGTGTGGGCTATGTGTTTTTGCGGAGGTGTTTACTGTCCTGTGCATGTGTGTGTGTGTGTTCCCGCTGGCTCCAGCAGTCTGTAGGCTGTGCAAATGAAAAACAGTGCTGAGAGCCCCTACACCCCGCTGCATGCATGCTCTTTTATAGATATGCTTGACATGCTGCTTTGCATTTTGATTTTCGCATCGGCTGTCTGGACGATTAGAACTGTACTTGGCTCGAGATGGTTTTAATTAGAATAAACACATCACATCAAAGCCTCTCTCCCTCCTCAACCGCTTCTGTAAAACACACTTAGGATACGTCCAATCTATCTTCTTTATTACTCAATACAACGAGAGGTGGGGAGTTTGGAGGAACCGTGCGTGCTGGTATCTGTGCATTATTAAAGACGCGCTCTTTGCGTGAGGTGAGCAGAAGCAAACACTCATCAAACGATAAGATGGTATTTATTTTGGCTGTGGCAGAGGACTATGAAGATTAAGTATCCAAGAAGATGTCGCTCATTAATGTGCACTCATTCCCAGCTACAACCCAGGGAGCGACTCGTCTCAGGAGAAAGCAATATCTGCCTAATGAAACATGAAGTATGAGTAAACTAACTGAAAGTCAATGACATTGTCTTTTCCTGTTCCTCCGGTGTTTGTGTGGTGCAGTTAATCAGAAATGAAACTCGCCTTGATGTGTCCAAACTGTCTCTCTCACGAGTCCGATGAAATTTCTAGGGTAAATTCTGGAGCTTTCTGTTTTGTTGCAATATAAAGTCCAGTGCTCATCTGCAGTGCTCTTATCGTGATGGATTCTGGGTTCTGTTTATTCCAGAGGCGATTCAGCTAACATACATTAACATAAACGTCACATATGCTTTTATCCAGAGCAACATACAAATTATGAAAAACACAGCCAATTAATGTTGAATTATTCCAGTTAGCTGTAATTTCTGCACCACTAATGATGCCTAACAGAATCACATACATTTTCAGATGTAAATGTTTTGCTTGTACAAATATTGTATCCATCATGTAATGAGGTTGCTGGAATCTTTTGAGCTGCTAAATAAATATTTTTCTTAAATAAGCACATCTGATTTCAAGTGATATTTTGGTCTCTGTTTCAATGTAAAGAACCTTTACATCACAGATAATAACTATGAACTATAAGGTTTTGATAGGAATGTTCACACCATAACTATAACAATAACATGACTAGAATGATATTCTTTCTTTCTTTCTTAGATTATAGACAGTAAAAATATTATATCCACACATTTATAGCAGAAGACAGCAAAACTGCAATCTGCATTTATAGTAAACAAAACATTAGTGTGGATGCTAATATATTTATCTTTATAGTTACCTCTCGTGTGTTCGAGTCCCAGGTCTGGCAGGGATTGTAGGTGGGGGGAGTGAATCCCAGCACTCGTCTCGCTTTTCGACGGCACAGTCCAATGCTTATGCCGCCAATGCGGCAGCCGGGGGATTTACGGCTTGAGTTCCCAGAGGAATCCAGCGGATCCAGACCCCCACAGATTCCAGTCCGCGTTGTCCGGGTCTGGATCCAGAGTTGTGGGCCGATATACGAGTCCAGTTCCAAAGTCAAGGCCAGGAGTGCCGTTCCAGTTCTCCGTGAATTCTGTTCCACCATTCCCCAGTCCAGTCCCAGAATCACGGCCAGGAGAGCCGTTCCTGAATCCAGATCCTGATTTACGGCCAGGAGAGCTGTTCCTGAAGCCAGTTCCAGATTCTCAGCCAGGAGGGCCGTTCCTGATTACAGTTCTTGATTTATGGCCAGGAGAGCCGATCCCGAATCCCGTGCCTGAGTTAGCACTGCAAGAGCGTCTCCCTGAGCCTGTGCTGCAAGAGCACCTTCCCGAGTCCGCGCTGCAATAGCGCCCACCCGAGCCTGCGCTTCCGAAACGCTTCCCAAAGTCCTGCCCTACCTATGTACACCCACACGACTCAGGGCCCTTATGGTCAGCTAACCTCCCCAAGAACATTTTATGGGAATGTATGAGGTAGAGAAGGGTGGGGAGGGGATTTGGCCATGGGCTCCCATGACTCCAGATCCGACAAGGCCTGCTAAGGCTCCAGATCGGCCATGGCCTCCCAAAGTTCCTGATCCACAGTGGCCCGTCAAGTCTACGATGCCGTCCTGGAGGCACCTAGTGACTCTGCCCCGTACAGGCTCCAGGAATCCCACCCTCCCTTCCTCACTGTGTATTATGGACGTAGTGGTGCGAGGACGCGCCTTTCAGGGGGCCGTGATGTCACGCCCATGTCTTTTTGTTATATGTCACAAGTTGGTTTTGGTTTCATGTTTGTACTTCCTGTGTTTCTGTATATGGTCTTGTTCCTGTTCTCGTTTAGTTGACCCATGCCACCTGTGTTCCTCATCTGTCCTGAGTTATCCCCAGTGTTTATAAGCCTGTTGTGTTTTGTCCAGTGCTGTCGATCATCAAGGTTTCTATGTACCAACATTTCTTTGGTTGTGTAACTGTACTGTGATCTACCTAAATTAATTAAAGTTAATGTTGAATTGCCACGCTGGAGTCTTCGCCTGGTGTTTGATGCACAACCCTGACAATTAGAAAGAGTATAAATCACAATTTTTTTTAACACTATCCAACAGCGACACCAGCAGGTAAAGTTACAGGAGTCTGTGCTCGTCTCTCTCGTCTCTCCTGAGCCCACTGAGTTTTAACAGACCCTCTAAAACATTCTGTGAGTTTAGTGAGGGTAATTGAGTACAGGGAAATATGGAAAGTCAGGTGAGAGAAGACAATGCCTCCGTAACCATGTGACTGAATATGAATGGTTATGAGTGAGTATTCATTGCATTGTTAATGTAAAGAAATATAAACAATTTCTTTCTTTCTTTCTTGCTTTCTTTCTTTCTGTCTTTTATTAATTGTAAATATTTAACAAAAATGTGACTGGGACATTTATTTACATTAAAAATTCTTTGAGGATTTCTTATTTTAGAACATTAATGCACAACACTGAAATATCTGAAATATCTATATTTTGTTATTGCAATATATTTATGTATTGTATTGTAATATATATTATTACAAATAAAATGTATAAAATACTACTTAAAATAGTTAGTTTGTTTTAATTAATTTTTTTCAGTGGAGAGTGGTGATTTTAGACAAACTTTAGCATTAACTTTGATATGACTGAACCTATTAAAAACAAAAATGGTGCAGTTGTTAAATTGTTGCTACATACATCATTACTGTCAATATAGGCCTTTAGTCTAAGAGCATTTTTTCCCACTTGTTTTATTCCAAATTGTAAAAATCTATATTATTTTTGACTAAACAGGAAATTACATCATTAAAACTAGCACCCTCGGAACCATAGCGGATGAGTTCAGTCGTATCTTTAGCCTGGAGCCGTGAATGATTTCAGCTTCATCATGCATTCAGAACGGGCAGTGAGATCTCTCAGTTGTCTCGGAGCTCTAACCCCGTCACAGAGCGGATGCTAAGCAACCCCGCTCAAACGGCGCTCCGGAGGTGGCACAGCCGTCACGGCTCGCATCACAAACGCGGCCCATACTGGCCGTGGCGTTTCAATTAGCCACCACGAGAAGCACAAGAGCAGAAAGAAGATTAGAAACAACTAAATTCAATTACAGCTAAGCCTCCATGGGTAATGCTTCAACCTTCATCTTGTTAAGATCTAGTTAAGAGTACAGTGGAAAGGATGCTTACTTACTGCTGGATTCCTGCGTCTGAGTGAACTGCATCCATCCTATAGTGAGACAACATTACACAGCCAGAGATTCCAGTCAATAAGCACAGAAAACATCAAGAAAACAAACAAACACACTCTTCCCCAGAGGACAACTCACATCTTTCACAGCTCACGAGACAGTGGAGCTGTGGTTTAAGATTACTTTGTATTAGATATTTCTTCTGAGAAGAAATTAAAAATGAGACAATTAACCCTTCACTAAGCTCTGTCACTCAGACAAGCTTTATTCATGACTTTTTAAGGAAAATGTGCTCATCAAATGCACTGCTCAAAAAAATAAAGGAAACACTTAAACAACACAGTGTAACTTCAAGTCAATAACACTTCTGTGAAATCAAACTGCCCACTTAGGAAGGCAACACTGATTGACAATCTGTTGTGCAATTGGAATAGACAACAGTTTGAAATTTTAGGCAATTAAAAATGGTGCTAAATGGAACTTAAAGCAGTTCATTGGCTGGTAATCACAGGGAAATATAAATATAATGCAACATTCATATATGTCACGAATGAGGACGTGAAGCGTGTGGGTTCATGTGCAAAGGGTTTATTTAGGCTCAGGGTCAAGACAGACAAGATAAAACACCGGCAGACTGAAACAACCTAGGCTGAGACAAAATCATAATCGTATTCCAGGCAAGGGTCGAATTACCAGTAAACAGAATCCATAGGAAGACGCAATCGAAGGTCTGAGAAGAAGCAGAGGTCGGCAATGGGAAATCCAAATCACAAGACAACAGAAAACAAGACACATATGAATTACGTAGACCAGGTGAGGATGTCATGAATCGTGAAGACAAACAAACACATCCAAGGATTTATACACAAACAACTAGGTGAAAGGGTGGAGCCAACCAGGAAAGACCATGACAACTGACGAGATGGGCGGAGACATGAGCCAGGGGGAACGGGGCAGACGGCGGAGAAGTCCACATGCGCAGCGCAGACGGCGAAGAAGCCCACCGGGGTGGAGCAGACGGCGGTGAAGCCCACCGGGGTGGAGGAGACGCCCTCCTGGGCAGAGCAGGCGGCGGAGAAGCCCATCTGGGAGGCGCTGGCGGTTCTAGTGCCCTCCAGGGCGGTGCAGATGGTGGGGATGCCCACCTGAGCAGACGACTGTAATCCCCTCCAGGGCCGACCTGACACTTTGAGAGCCCTCCAGGATGGAGCAGACGACTGTAATACCCTCCGGGGACAACCAATCAGTGACGACGCCCTCCTGGACCGAACCATCAGCGAAGACGCTCTCCTGGGTGGTGCTGACAGTTGAGATGCCCTCCGGAGTTGACCAGGCAGAGAGGGTCCGGATGACAGACCGGGTCTGGCCGATCCGGCCACACGATACCCAAATCGCAGACCAACATTTCAGTACACAGCTCCCTGTACCGTGCTACAGGGTTATAACCCGTTATTTGCGGTCTAAGAACCGAAAGGACCTTCAGCAGCTCGTCAGGCTGCGTGACTGGCACCGACTGGACAACACACGGCTCCTCGTACCGTGCTATGGGGTTATGGCCCGTTACCTTCGGGCTGGAAACCGCGAGAATTTTCGACAGCTCTCCCGGTTGTGTAACTGGCACTGACAGGGTTAAACACGGCCCCTACTCGTCGTGATGCGGGAATAAAACCCGCTTCTTGTGGTTCTGAGACCACAGGGGAAAAAATCAGCTCTCGTGGCTGCATAACCGGCACCGACTGGGTTTTTCAGCGCTCCTGGCTGTGCAACTAAACCAGACTGAACAACACACAGCCCCTCTTGCTGTGAGGTGATGTCAGAACCCGTCACTAGCGTATCAGGGATCGCAAGGACGGGTGACAGCTCCTCGAGCTGTAAGACCTGCACCGACTGAGCAGAAAACAGCACTCCTGGCTGTATAACTGGGACCAACAGAGCTTTAAACAGCATCTTAGGCTGTAAAACCGGGACCAACTGGGCTGAACACGACCCCTGTCGCCGTGAAACGGGACTGTAACCCATTTTTTGTGGTTTGGGAATGAGAGTTTGCTATGATGGCAAATTATGTTTTCAATCAGTTGCTGAAGAACCTATATTTTTTCTTCTTTGGTCACACTTATCCAGTTCTTGATAGATCTATCTGTCTATTCATTTGTTCAGTCAATGAATTAATCATTTATTAATTCAGTTGTTCATTCGTTTATCTGTCCATCTGTCTAGTTATTTATTTTGGGAGATTCTTTTTTTCTTTTTTCTTTTTTATTACAGTAGTCAACATATGAAGTACTGTAGATCAAAAAGGATCCAAAAGGTTTAAGGTTTTAGGACAACTTTGATGAAAGGTTTCGAACCACTTGTGTTATATGTTATATATACAGTAATGTTATATTTAATCAAACAGGACTCATTGCTTTGTAAAATAAAAGTTATACAGTAGTTCACATTTCTTGACAAATCTGCCAAGTTAGAGACATCCTTGAGACTTTGAAAGTCACAGATGAGAAAGGCCTCATAGATTGTTCTCATTTCATCCTGTTATCTCATTAGAAAACCGCTCATGTTTGTTGGACATGAGTGTCGGAGCTGTTTTGAGTTAAATATATGAATGAGGGGAACACATTATCAAAAACAACAGAGTGGTGCCAACCTCCGAGTGAATGTTTGGAGAGAAAGAGCCTGACGAGTCCCTGACAGAGCACCACAAATAGAGACATCTGAGTCCTCACAGCCTACAAATCACCCAGCAAGCATCTGTAGGATCGCTCGCTCACCAGTGCCGCAGTGCTCAGGGTTTTACAGCGTATTAAAATGAAGCAGACACAAAGCGATGATTAGCACTTAGCAGTGCAATCAGAAATGACCCACACCGCCCACATTTCACCAGGCAAAAATGTGTAATCACAATACAGAAATCTCGTTGGCAGAATTTATGTTCCAGCCAGTATCATTTTGCCGCAGTCCCACCCAGCTGTGGCTTATTTACCAAAAGAAACGAATGCAATTTATGGGGGTCACAGAGATATCAATAAAACACAACAATATCAGTGTAGCCTGCTACAGATGCAGGGTTTTCTGGTCCGCTAATGTCCTAGATGGCGACTGGCAAGGGTAGAGTGCCTGTCTGCTGGAAATTACTGTTGGCAGGGACAGGGCTTTGAGTCACTACAGTATGCATGTGTAAATTCTGCAGGCGAGTCATAGAATCAGTTCAATTCAGTCTCAAAGTCAATTAAGTTTGCTGCACTAATTAACTGTGAAAAACGGCTAAAAGAGTGAGAAAGCGGTTATGTGTATTGATAAGTGGCACAGGCTGCTCAGGTTTATAGGTGCAGACAGCTTTGTCAGGCCTGTCAGAGTTATGGACGTCTCCCACAGATTGTCAGTCTTGGGTTTTGATGTCGGCAGAAAACTTTTGTGCTGACTTTGAAGAAGTGAATGTAGAACTGGTCTAATTCTTTGGAGAATGTTTAGTCAGTTTTTATCTCTTAATTTCCATACAAATACGGATCCAGGGAATTAATCTTTTGATGAATCTTAAGTGAATTTTGCTTCACCCATTCAGATTCTGTCTGGCAGCCGTCAGTTCACAATAAAAGATGTGTAGTGGTGTGTAGTAACTACTTGTCACTTGTCTACTTGATAAGTCTTCACAGATAAGACTGTTAGAGTCGATTTAGGGTTAGTAGAATAAGTTGACATATACTGTAGTTGAAAAGTTTCTGA
>JAUMHR010000064.1:2771433-2813273 GCA_032361145.1 Enteromius fasciolatus
GACTGCAATAATCAATTGGAACAGTAAGAAATGTATGTATGTATGCTGAAAATGATGCTAAAAAAGTTAACTAAATATAATATAGCAATACAGTGAAAAATATATAATTATTTAGTTACAGTAGTTTACTTTTTGTCATTACAATATATGTTTATGATATCTACATTTTTAAACACGTAAACACATTATTACTATTATAACTGCTGTCTAACGACTATTGGGATATTAATCAAAATTATTTAATCCCATTGACTGCCATAGTTTTTACTAGTAAATAATACCATTAAATAAATTACAGTAACCAATATTAATATGTTTTTTTTTTTTAAATGATAATGCTGGCATGGCTTTAAATCCCTGTACTAGAACACTCTGGACAGCAGAGTCTTTACAGACATCCTCATGGCTTTTAGACTGAATGAAAAAAATCAGAATGATACACAGCCGTAAGACCATTTTAGTTTATATTAAAGCCTCTTTCACAGACATACATCATGTTGACTGTAAATGAATTAAACTGAACTGAGTACTCCCTACCAAAGCGTACAGGTAAAAAATAAAAATGCTGAGAACCCATTTCTCAAGTTCATTCTCCCATCAGAGCGCCAGGGAGTGCATGTAAATGTTGTGCATCACAAGCCATAATTCTTAATTTTTAAGTCAATATCAAGTCACGGAAAAGGCAGTGCTTCCCGGAGATTGCTCTGAGCAAACACACATACAGTGCCTCATATATTATGAACTGGACACATTGTGATGAGAATGTGAGACGTGCTGAGCATCGCATCCATTCATTGGGAGTTGTCCTGTGATGGCTGACACGTCCCGCTCTTCTGTTGCAGGCTGGTCGTATAGTGCAGATTTTTTTTTTTCAACCATTTGCGTAGCGTTTTTCTGAAAAGTCATTTAATGGGGTGGGTAGCTGTGCGATGGCAGCTGCATGCTGGGAGAGCAGACACAGGGCTTTTCACGCCACCTGGGCCGGGCAGAGCAACTGAGCCATGCAAAGCCTGAAAAAAATAGAGGAAGTGGAAAGAGAAGTTCAAGCAATCTGCAGTACAGAGGAGCTGCCAAAAAATGTTGACTTTGTTGCATTCGTAGCTGTGTTCAGCGCCTGAGATAAGACTTTCGAGGGGCCGCGGCACGTGATCTCGGCCCTGAATGAATGCGTTTGCATAATCCGCAGTGAATTACTCTGGCTATCACCTTATAAATCAGCATTTTAAAGCATGTTCGTATCTGAAAAACTGGAAACACTGTCAGAATGTTCTGCTAAAAAAGAACAACGTGACGTGCACAAAAAAAAGTATTTTGAAAGTTAATTACAATACAAATGAATTAAAAATATGATTTTGTCTTTCGTATAATGACATGTACATTTCATGAATATTGCTGTTTTTTGCAAGAATTAAGTTAATCCTTGCAAAACTATTTAGAGTCTATCATCTCTCTGCTCTTTATGGAGGAAATGTGAATATGGTTTATTAAAAAAAAATATTTAGGGGAGCTATGTCCCACATGATTTGTGATATCTCAATGATTTATAAATTGTGTTCAATTGTATTTCTGCATATTAAAAGTATCAGCAACATTCAATGCAACTATTTTATTTAACTCTTATTAAAGGACGCATTTTTACAGATTTTTTACATGAAACGAGTTCTAATCAGTAATTTTCTACACATGATTTTTATAATGCAAATCTTGCCTTAATGGGCGATATCTATTCTTTATAACAGTTTGTTTCATTTGTATAAATTAATGCGTTACATTTACTTAAGCATTTATTTATGTGTTTGTTTGTTTTTGGACCCCTTTTAAACCAGATAATTTAGATGTTACTCTTTTTAGGATTCATCCATCCATTTTAGATTCAACCCAAAGAAGCATTGCAGATGTTTTGTGTTTGTTTGTTTTACTTTGCAAACTTGTTTTTCAACCGCTGTTGGACAACCTAGAGATCTAATGCAAAATGACAAAGTCACATTAATTCTTTTTGTTTATATACATAAGAAAATTGAACGTGCACGCTGAATATATTTTATGTGACAGCATGTCAACACCTCTGAAGCTCTACAGTGTGAGCTAATGCAAAAATTGTTGTTTTCCTGCCAGGATTTTCAATTCTTCAAGCCATTATGGAGGCTGCGGTGGCAAACAACTGGCAAGTTACAGCGCGGTCGGTGGGCAGCATCACGGACCCCCAGGAGTTCCGACGCATCATTGAGGAAATGGACAGGAGACAGGAGAAGCGCTACCTCATCGACTGTGAAGTGGACAGAATCAATGTCATCTTGGAGCAGGTAAAGTCTGCCTATTTTTTGCTTCTCTGGCAGTCTGGCTGGTTTGACGTCTCTTCTCTGCGTCTGAAGAATCCAGTCCCTGATTTATTAATATTGCTGAAGTCCATCAGTCCAGTGTGTGGTTTCCACATGGATGACCTGACAGAGCTGTAGATGGCTCTCTGAGCATACTATTATACTGAATGGGTGAGCAGATATTTGAGCACAACTGTCCTCTTCTCTTTGGTCTCTAATAGATCTGCGTGGCTCTTTGATGTCTGTCTGTGAAGGGTAATCAGGCTCTGAATTGAAATGTCCTCGTTAGTGCTAATTTAAATTTATTAAATGTATCAGCACAATACCTCCTCATTGATTTTTTTTTTCCGCTTGCTTTTATAAATCTGTACTGCGTTTCATTTTGAGCCGTACTATATATTTAGCATTAATTTACCCTGGCCAGCATAATTCAGTTTTCTTTACTATGGCAAATGATGTTGTCATTGCTGTATTTAAAAAAAAAAAATACTAAAATGCCTGCTACAAATCAATAGAGCCCAACAGTATACCTGATTCTTTTCTGTAACCTAGATTGCTGAGAGTACTTTCTCATTCATTTTCTCTATAGTGATTTAATAGAGTTCTGACCACAATAGCAAGCTTTGAGATAAATCATAACTACAGCATATGCTTCAAAGAAAAGACTGAATGCATGTTTTATACATATAAATCTGTTGTGCAATAAAAATAATAAAATATGACAAAATTAACTTAAAACAACTTAAAATTGACTTCGATAGTATAGACTTCTATTGACTTATATATATTACATAGAAGACCTAAGGAGGCCAACCGAGACTGCCAAATGTTTGATTACCATCATTCATCAAAATATCATCTTTTTGTGTGCAGCAGAAGAAGAAACTCATACACGTTTGAAAATAAATTATGACTATAAATGAACAATATTTATTTTATTTTATTATTTATTTATTTATTTATTTCAAAATGATATGTCGCTTCAGCATTGTGACATCAATGGCTGTTGACTAGTTCTTCTAAAGCACATACTGTATTAATGTCTTAGTCTGCATGAAATTCCCATATCTACCTTAGTAAATATTAATAAGCATCAGATTAGTAGTTTATTCAGGCAAAAGTTTTCAATATTTAGTTGACAGTAAGAACTGGCCCCCAAACTAAAGTGTGACCAAACACTCTGGCATAATTTGCCAAGTTGGAAATATCTTGAGCTTGTGTTCACTACGGACCTTACTTCAGATATTCAAAAACGTATTAATTTCAGGATAATGAAAACAGAAGTGCTAAAATGCTCACTGCTAGGTTTTAGCCCTTTGTAATTTACATTTATTCACAATTTGCCTCACAAAACTTGATCTATGTCTTTTCAATAAGTCAGTGAAGTAATTGTACCTCTCCTAAACATTGCTGCGAACGAAAACGAGCAGGCAGGAGTGGAATTAGGGAAATTACAGCAGGAATCTAATGTTATTGCCCCACGGGACATGTTTTTAATCCCTTTTCCGACCTCAGCATGTATTGGCTAAACTGGATCTAATTGAACTAATCTCACTGGCCCTGCTGACACTGATAGCCAAGATAAGTTTCTGGACTACAGTCCTTCAGAGACTTGAAGCTAGACACTATAGAGTTCTGCTCACCGTAATCCATCTGCATTTCGTGATCTCCAGAACAGACTGCGAATGGGAGCCGGCCTCCAGAGGGTTTCAGCAGCTGAGTTAAGCTTTGCGAAGAGCAATGGTGACAGCTTTTACTGCCCTGCTATACTGAGTATGTCAACCCATCGCAATAATTTATAAGCAGTGCCCTTGCAGTGGGAGCGCGGAGGGGCTTGTGCCTTTTCAAGAGGAAAACTAGCTTGTGATCTGGGGTTTACGCTCAAGATGTGTCATTTTACTCTGCGAGAGCATGACGGCCTGTCATAAGCAGAGTGACATTTCATGTGTCATTCTACTGTATGTGTGAATATGGAAAATAGTGCTGCAAAATGGTACAAAACGCCAATATCTGCTTTGTGAAGGATTTAATCCAGTCGGCAGGAGGATTTGGATGTGTCTCTGTAATGACTGAATGTGAACATGCACATTGTTTAAGGGGTTTCAGAGTGATTTTGTTGGGGCATTGGCTTCACCTGGGCTTTCTGCGCTGAAATTTAAGTAAAGACATCAACCTGTCCGTCTTAATTTAGTGGATGTGGTGGGATAAATAAATTACATCTGGGACTAACTTTGAGATACAATGTGCAGCACTAACTAGAGAGGCAGGATGTGTCGAGAGTGTTGGAGGAAAAATATTAAAATGCGCTGAGAGCCTGTGCTTCACTGAAGCCCTGCTAGATCTGTCACTATGTGGAGATGTTCCTTTGAATTTATTCGATCTGTGCATTTTGAGGTGGTATGCCTGGCAAAAATCGATATACAAGAGAAGGCTAAATGGGATATATATATATATATATATATATACAGTAGGCTATACTGTATATATATACTGTATACACAAAATCAGAAAATAAAATGTAACAGATAAAATGCGAATATGATAAAATACAAATATATTTCTAAATTTATAGAATAGGTCAATGTGTATTTCAACAAAGTTGTTGAAATTAAATACCTATGCATAATCTGTAGGCAAAGTTGGATGGTGGATGTTAGCGGTCACAAATACTAACATTTCTGATATTTGATCAGTGGGGAACGGTTATCAGCAATGAGCTGATATGCTGTATATATATATATATATATATATAGATAGTCATAGTAAAGACATTGTTATAAATCTATATTTTGAATCTATATCATTGACTTTCTAAATATATATTTTAAACAAATGCTGTTCTTTTTAACTTTGTATGCATCAAAAGACTGTAGTATTGATGCTGAAAATTCAGAAAAAAAAAAAATTTAAAAATTTGTTAAAATAGCAAACCATTATTAGAAATTGCAATAAGATTTCACAATATTACTGTTTTTCATTTTGAAGTTTTGATTGAATAAATACATCCTTGATGAGCAGAAGAGTCTCACTTAAAAAACATTAAAAATCTTACAGATCCCAAACTTTTGAGCAGCAGTGTATGTGTATATAAGTAACTTATTTATTTACAACATTAAACAAAAATGTCCTTTTTTGGTCATCACTTGTTTCACAAAGAAATATTTAAGGGTTGAATGTTGCATGAAGCCTATAAATTGATAATAACAGACTTAAAAGGGTAAGTTCACACAAAAATAATTTTCTCACCCTCAAGTCATGACAGAATTCATTTTTGAGACAGCGATGCCTTTAGCCCTGCAAACAGTAGCGGGCTGAGAAAGTAAGACTCAAAATAAAACAATGCTCAAGTCATCTGAGGTAAATCCTAAAGACTGGGGCCTTAAAATCTCTTAAAAGCTCACAGGCTCTGGAGAGCGTTTAACGTGTCACTTTAACAATCTAATGGGATTAGGGGGTTAGAGTTGTACTGCAGGAGGCAAACAGACTGAGACGGAATGAAACAGGATTCAGGAACAGGCCATAGTCAAACATTGTAAAAAGGGTAATCCGAAATCTTAATTAAAAATACACTAACAGTAATCCACACACTCGTGTTTCTAGTTTTGATATTCAAATATGCTCAAGTTGCAGCTGCTGAATTTAGAACCAGCAGTAATTCTTTCTTTACTGCTGTGGTCTTGTGAGTCAGTCAAAGTTAAAGTAAAAACACACATGAAATCTATTTATAAATCTATTTTCTTTAGATGAAAATATTGTTAGACTTTTGCCTCCCCAGGTTCATTAAAAATGCATGCTTGTAATAATTTTTATGCAAAATGAAATAATGGAATAAAATAATAATCTGAAATGGACACTGGAGGCAGCATAATTCCCACAACTTTTTATGCCTTTTCACACAAATTGTTGTCTGCATAGTGAGGCTGATGATACACAAGGCAACCTTTTTTTAACTGCTGTACGTATATGGTAAGTATATGGTAAGCCATACGCGTATTGTTACACCCCTAATATATATATATATATATATATACTGTATATACAGTAGTCAACATTCAAGTGGATCAAAACCTTTTTTCAAAGTTGTTCTAAGATCAAAAAGCTATACTCTGAATAGCTCTGGCTCTGAAGCAAAATCTGATGAGTGGTTGCACTTGTCACCTCTTTATAACCGAATGAAGGGGAGTGGCTCAGGATTTTTTAATCACTTGCCAATTTTCATTGGTGTTTTCTCTTAAGCAGAGGGAATCAGGGCTCTAGGCAAGACCCCATCTGTTGTCACAACATAACTCATAGTGACTGACAGACGGGGAACAAGATCTGCAATCATATGTCAGTTATTTCAATACGAATTCACACATTTCTCATCCCAAAAACTCAAAGATCATAAATAGCTAAAAAGAAAAGAAAACCTCATTAGTAACTGTAGGAAAAACACAATGTATGTGTCGTGGAATCATTGACTCAAGTGTTTTGTTTAAAAACACTGAATCATTCAATAACAAAACACCACTGTCTTGAGATACAATATTTTTCTATCAATTAATCAATACTGAAAATGTGTCAAAATGTAGGCCACTTAGTAGTATTTTTAAAATAGCTTATTTTAAAGTGCATTTATTTTGTAATTATATAACTTTGGTTAAAATATAAAAGTGGCAGGAAAAATGGACATCTAGCTTAAAGCTATGCTAGTAGGCGAACATGGTATTTGTGCAAGCTAAAATCAGACAGATGGCCACCATAGTGATGTTGCTGAGTTTAACCATGACCAGACTCCATTGGCTGGGTCATCTTTCAGGTCAATCGGGGGTGGGAAATGATCACAGACCCCAGAGCAGGATTGATTTTTCAGCTCAGGATCTCACTCTACAACCTTTAACAGAAAAACATGAACATGGAGAGATTCTTAAAATGGAGACTTTAAAAAATAAGTTGCGGGGTTGATTAGTTTAATGATTTTAGATAGGTCACAGCTCTTTTGGGGAAATTTTGAAGCATGTGTCTCAGATGAAAAGCCAGATTGGTGTTGAAAAGACAGTCATTATTGCCATTGGTCCACTTGTTCCTCCTTTAAAGATGACCATGTTCTTATATATATATATATATATATATATATATATTAGGGGTGTAACGGTTCACAAAAATCACTGTTCGGTTCGATACGAATCAGTGGTGTCACGGTTCGGTATGTTTTCAATACAGATATAATAACAAAAATAATTTCTTTGATTTTTTTTCACATTTTTATTTATTAAAATTAACCTAAAAGTATGCCTTGGAAAAGTCAGTCCTGGATGGTATTTACTGATTAATGAAAACTTAATAAAAAGTAGTCATTGAGTCATTTCAAATAGAGTGCCATCCAACGTTTCTTTCTGCGGGGCAATCCGTGTGGGAGAAGAGATCCACAATTTAATTTTGTGGTGTTTATGTGTCACGCTTAGGGGCTTAGGGGCCGTTCACATTCATGTTCACATTCACATCTTTATTTTCAAAAGAGCCGCGCAGTTTAAAATCCAAAGCAGAAATGTATTTATAACGGACAGCGCCTTCATGGTTGTCTAGTAACAGCAGACGCTGTTGGAAGAGGCGACGCGCCTTGCATTTTTCACTCGTTTTTGGACGTACCCTTAAGAGAGTAAGTTACATTTAATGCTAAAGTATCGTTAACGCTAATACAAACATTATTTTAGTGTGTTAGGGCAGAATGATGCAGCTCTGGTTAAACAGCTGGTTGCTGGGTTGAAATGCAGCTGGATTTGGTTGTGGCTTCAAAGGACAAGAGGTGTACTTTTATTTAAGGGATTTCTTTAGACAAATGTCAATACAGTATTTTTTCAGAACCTGTGCTTGGCTTATTATTCCATTCAACTTAATAGGCTACTATAAAATTGGCATAGGGAAATGCCTATCTGAATGCTGCGGGGATAGTTTGTAATGTGCGTGTTTCAAGTTTCCGTCTGTTTGGGAGTAGGAGGGGCAGACAGCAGGTTGCCTGTCCCGTCGTTTGCGTTGTTGAGCGTAGCAATGAAAACATTATATTTTACACACTTATTCTCTTTCTTTACTGAATCGTTCGGTTTGTAATGCGTACCGATCCGAAAGCCTGCTACCGAACAATTTAATACGAATATGCATATTGTTACACCCCTAATATATATATATATACTGTATATATATATATATATATATATATACAGTAGTCAACATTCAAGTGGATCAAAACCTTTTTTCAAAGTTGTTCTAAGATCAAAAGCTATATTTATTCTTGTCTTAGGACAACTTTATTGAAAGGTTTTGATCCACTTCGAATGTTGACTACAGTACTGTATACATATACATATATATAAATTATTATTATTATTTATTTTTATTTTTTTTAATAAGTATTATCTCAGAAAACAGTGGAGGTTGGTAACCTCTATTAGTAGTTCTGCCTCTCCTCATGTCAATTCCTTAATTTTTGCTGCCATCAAATTCAGGTCATCATTATTATATAATGATATTTTCTATATTAAATCTGAATTTCTTTTTCTTACATCCATTCATCCATCCTATGTAGGGTTACAGCGATGATTGAAACACTCATCCTAAAACAAATGTCTAATTTTCTATTAACATTTAACATCATACTGCACAAATTCATACTATTCTATGAGGTTCAGACTGTGCAGTCACTGGTTTCCACAGGAATGCTTGCTGATGTTTACTGGGATATTAGCTTATGCACATTTATTGATGATACTGTATAGTGGATTTAAAGGATTATGGTTTGGGAGGCTTTACATGTTGCTCTTTAGTAAACCACTTAAATGTATGTTGGATTATGCTTGGATCAGCCCAGTGTTGCAATGGTGATTTGAGTAAAAACCAATATTAAAGGTGTCTAACGTTTCAGGCGAGTTATACGTGGATTCAAAGTTATTTGCATAGTCTAGTGCATTTAGTTTGTCTTTTGGAAAAGAGCCAGACCTGCTAAGCTGACAGAGGTTTAAATTCAAAGCAGCTGAGAGGACAGGAGAGGTACAGATGCTCCTGCCAGTTAATTAGAATGTATCCCCTCGGGATCACTCCGGCTTCTGGCCTGCCCACATAAAAGCTAGCCTGAGGGAGCAAAAATGAAGATAACTGAGTGTTCTAGAGAGCTTTTGGAAAGCGTTTGGGGCCATTTGTCCTCCCCCAGCCTCAGCCCTCAATGAGTTTTGAAGAACGCTTATTGATTGGTCATGCCATGAGGTAAGTGTTGGAGGAGGAATTGATGATGCTGCAGCTTTTTTGTTACCCGAGCTGCACTCATGCTGTGAGTGAAATAAGACAAAGCCTGCTCATGATGGTTTAGACCTACTTCTGTTTTTGCTTTCAGAATAATATTTTATTAATGGTATTTTTTGCTTCCTATGCATTGTTATTTGTTTTGTTACAGTGCAACACTACAGGGAACATTCTCTGTTCTTTTTTTTTTAATTCACCACAGTGTTCCATAATTAATTCAGCTTCAAATGCACAATATACAGACTTCATCCAAACTGCAGCTGTTGGTGTGTGATCTGTTTTGTTTTTTTCAGATATAGAATTATGAGAAATCCAATCATCATTTGAGATAGGAGCTTGTACTGTAACATACTCTAACTTGCAAAACCAAACAGTTCCTTCCTGGACCACAAACACAGCAATAAACATGAGCTAACATAACTTGTTGCTGTGACGTCAAACAGAATCAAAATAAATATGTATTTTCTTTTTTTTTCAGTTTGGAATCATAAACCATTTTGGAAAATGGTTGTTGCGATAAATAATATTTTTGCCACTATATTTGATATGCTAAAGTACTGCTAAATATTGCTAATAAATTATAAGCACAATACAAAATAAATAAAACAAAATAAAACAATTGTCTTCTATGAAGTTTGAAAATCTCTTTAAATTACATTACGTCATGTATAGAATGATTTATCTAGTCAACACTGATGATTTGCGTACAATATTGCTATTGGTCTTCTTTTTTTTTAAATTGATTTAAATATTGAATTATTGTGATTGATCTTTTCTTTCTTATATTCTTTAGTCATTAATTTAGTATGTTACTATCAGCCTCTCTCCATTTCTCTCTCTGAAATAATTTTCTGCTGTCTTGCAAGCACAGATATTTCCACTAGGAAATGCTAATCTAGTTATTTTTTTATTTATTATTCATTTTTGTTTTCTTCTGTGGTACTATCCAATATCATTTTCTTCATCAGCCCCCAAGAAATGAAACCCTAACTGCTCACTGCAGGGAAGGGCAATTATATAGTCCCTGCTATGCCATTTAACATAATTTTCCTAAAACAATCAAACTGTTTTTGCAGTTATTGCGCTTTAGTCCTAATCCCAGCTCTGCGTGTTTTAGCTAAAGGTCACGGCTGAGCTGTAATGACCCAGCGGTCTGACGTCTGGTTTTATTGAACCTCTGGACTGAATGCTTTGTGATTGCTTTCATTTGGGCTCATGCGCTGGGCTCTATCTGTCAGACCCGTGTGAATAGGTTCTGTCTGTAGGCAAGCACAGGGTCACTCCAGTCTGTCTTTGCCCGTCACGGCAGGGTGAAAACTACCCTCAAGGACAGCAAATCTCTTTCTGGCTGGCCAGCACGAAGGTGACAGTGCTAGAGGTGGGATCAATGTGCCAGCGGGGGGAGGAAGATTACAAAGTGAGCGCAGGAATCTTCGGGTATTTACTTCACATTAACTCGGAGCACAACTGTAATCCAGGCCCATAATGGCTTTCAGAAGTCAGCCCACCTTCATCCGTCTATGTTACATGCTGGGATTTTAGTAATCTGCTGCTTTGAAATATCACAGTTGTTGAATATTGTCATTTAAAGTACTCAAATTATGTTGAGTTACAAGTTTATTATTTTTTTGGGGGGGGCTATGCTAAAATACATTTGGATATTTTTAAGACAACATTATTTATGCAATTATATACACTGCAACATCCCTTTTTGCCCACTGTCTCCAGCACTCTGTTTTAGCTACTGTCTCTTTAAATCCAACTCTGTCTTCTCCAGCCCAGTCTGTTGATTGGTCAAATGTTGAATTTGTTTGTTTTTTTTAATGTTACGGCTGTTTTTAATGTTAAGCTGGTTAGGTATATGCCAGGGGTGGCAAACATTGGTCCTGGAGAGATGCAGCCCTGCAGAGTTCAAATTAAATCTAACCCACATGTAGCTTACTTGTAACCCTTCAGACCTTGATTAGATTGTTCATGTGTGTTTGATTAGGGTTGAAACAAAACTCTGCAGGGCTGCAGCTCTCCAGGACAAATGTTCACCACCCTTGATATATGGCAGCTGGTTTGAACTGGTTTAACCTGGCCCTGAGCTGATTATGAACTAGTCCTGAGCAGAAGATAATTCCTATAAGGACAAGGGGTGCGTTTACAAAAAAAACATTGTTAGCCAACTATGGTTGCAAGTTCCGTCATTACCAGCATTGTTCAACAATTCCGTTTTTCAGTTCGTAATCAACATCACAAACATACGTGGTTGGAACTACAGCAATGGACTTGTGGTTAGAAGCATAGTTTTTTGTTAGTAAGATATATAAAAAATGCACAGTGACCTAGCATCAAAGACCACTGGTTTTCAAGGACTCCAAATGTAAACTCTGAAAGGCGCTAGTGCCATGTGCTCAGGTCTCGTTCTGGACCCTTTGCATGGAATTGTGTCATCAGACCCTGGCTGTGTCCACATCAAGGTTGAAGAGTGGTCCTGCTGGCCCACAGGCTGTAAAGTTCAGTTGTGATCTCTGTTCCTCCGCCAGGTCTCGCTCAGGTGTAAGGAGCCTGCAGCAGTATTTGTTTGTGGGGCAGGACTGATAACCTCACTGGCTCCAAAAACCTTCAGTGGAGCCAAAAGTCAAGGGCATGATGGCAAAAGAGCAACAGAGAAGATATAGCTGCATTATTAGATCACAGTCTTTTAAAAAAGGATTTCTGTGATTATCAACTCACTGTTACATTGTTCCAGATTTATAGGTGGTTGTCTCTTCTGTGGAACAAGAAAGGATAAAGATGATATAAAGTAGAATATTCACATCAGAAATTATTTGTTGGAAAGGGTCTCTAAACGTACTGCAAGTAATCCAAATGAGCGTGCTCTCAAACTAATACTTTATTTCGATAGTCCACTTTCATTTCACTAACTATAATTTGCTAGGGTTAGTAGAATAGGTTGCCATATACTTGTAGAGCTGCTTAGTCAGTTGAATGTGTAGGTGGAGCATGCACATTCATAAAGTGTTAGAAGACATTAAGCAGACAGTCTACTAATGCTGGTGACTTGTAGTTGTAGTTACGTATAGTTAGTAGAATGTCTAAAGTGGCCTATCAAAATAAATTGTGAGGAACACATTATTTTGATAGTCCATTTTAGACATTCGGTAACACTTTATTTTGATGGTCCACTTAAATATTCAACTAATAGTAAGTAACTTTGCAACATGTCAACTAGCAGTCATTAGAGTATTAGTAGGCTATCTACTTAATATCGTCTAACACTTTATTTTGATAAGTCCACTACATACTACATACTGACTATCAAAAACTATGCAAGTATATGTCAACTTATTCTACTAACCCTAAACCTACCCTAACCCTCTACTCTAAGAGTAAGTAGACATGCAGTTACAGTATGAACTAACTCGAATTAGATGACATGTAGTTGCTTTACATAAAAGGAAATTTAAAAAAATCATAAGATAAAGAAAAAATAATAATAAAACAAAACATTTAAAACTATTAAAATTATTTGAATTTGATTTAAAATTAGAATATTGGAATATTAGAGTATTGGTAGACTGTCTTCTAACACTTTATTTTGATTGTACCCCAACATAATACATACTGATTATCAGAAACTTTGGAGGTATGTCAACTTATTCTACTAACACTAAACCTCTCAGAGTTAGTTGTCATGTAGTTGCAAATTCATGAGAATTAGTTCACATGTAGTTACAAAGTTACTTATAATTAGTAGAATGTCTAAATGAGCTATTAACATAGACTGTAAGCAAATTGTGTTAAAAAAATATTTATATGGCAACGGTTCTCTCTTATTCACTAACAATGCACCAGTTTTATAGATACGTGTAGAAGATGTTTGGAATGAGTGATATTTAGTAGTCACCTTAAAATAAAAATATATAATCTGTTTGCAGAACACTTACAAAATGGTGCAAGAGTCAAATACATTGTTTATGATGTTTTTTGTTTCTTTTGTACTTGACAGTGCCTAGTCACTGTCTACTCCTCTAAGAAGACATGAGAGTTTAGAAAATGGTGACAAGAGGACTATTTTTGTGTACGTCTCGTTCTGTCTAGAATGGTGCAATCGCTCAAGTTATTGCTCATTACTGCTTTCAGGAAAGCTGAATATCTATTGAATATCTAGCTAATATCCATTTCAAAGCATAATATGAATTTGCAATTCTGCTGTCAGAATTGACCAGCATTAACCAGCAGTCATTTTCCCCTGAGATACTTTTTTAACAGACTTATTATTTTTTTCAGTGTTACTAAGTTATGACAGCTCACTAATGCAGAATGAATGAGTGGAACAAACAAGAAACACTTTGGTAACATGTTATTTTCATAGTACCAATGGACATTATACTAACTACAGTATAAGAAACTTTGGAACTCCAGCAACTAGCAATGTCCAGTGTCAACTAGCAGCCTGTCTGCTTAATATGTGCTAACACTTTATTTTGATGTTCCTCTGTACTGATTAAAACCAAATAAATCTTCTAATGAAAATTCACAGATGTTGACATGAGTCCCATTTGGAAGTGAGCATTACTAGATCAACTAAAAAAACAAAAATTGAAAAAAATAAAAATCATATTTGTATATATTTTCTGTATCTTAAGTGCATATGTGTCCACCATTGACAAAACTTGTGTTATAACCGTTTTCAAAAATAAAGTCATGTTACAATAATTTATATAACGATTTTTACACTCCTAATTGCGTCAAAGCTGCTTTACAGTATTAAACGGGAAAAAGTGCTTGTCAAAATAGTGTGTTGTTGTCCTCTTGACAGACAAAACCACCAGTATAATTATAGGTTGCAACAAAGTCAGATTGTTTCAGAAAGTCAGATCTGGTTCCCATGTGTCCCATGTGACATCTTAACTTGGGGTTCATCATGAGGACACATCATCCATAATCATAAACAGCAAAATTACGACCTTGAAGTGATCATTGTTTGTACACTTCACTAATGGCCACTGTTAAAAGGGGCCTGAGGTGAAGGTTGCAGGGTCAGATGGGGTCAGTCATCAGCACAACCCATCCAGCAGTGACTCCTACTTGTTCATGCAGAGGAAGTCAGAGACATTGTCCATGTGTATTTCCGTTGGCCAGCATACAGTAGCAAGCCACATCAAAGACTGTCAGCCGCTGCATGTGGAAACATCCATCAGTGTTGAACGCCTTTGTCACTTAAGACAGTGTAACTAAAGAGAGGAGCTCACCTGAGGGACAATATAAGGCCCTGCGCTCTTCTTACATGGATTGTAAACTGTTATTGATTCTCTTTCCTGTAGGTTGTGGCACTCGGAAAGAACAGTCGGGGCTACCATTACGTTATTGCCAATCTGGTGAGTTTCAGCACCTCCATACTCTTAACTAAATCGCTCCCTCACAGACACACACATTTTGCACACACATTAATGTACACGCTAATGCATCAACACCTTGGGTGTGTATTGTTTTATTAATAATTCAACGGCCCATCATCAATTATTCCTTACTTATATGATTGCTATGGGGAACGCCTTCAGTGTGACGGCTCTGAATCGTGTGTGTAATCAGACCAATGAATGGTGAGATGTCATAGGCGGGTGACGTCATTGACCAGTCTTGGAGCATGAGACCCCTATAGTGGTGGCTCCGGAACAAAGGTGTATCCCTGAGAGGAAATCCTCTCCGCATGATCAAACATGTATCACGCCGACCTACGCGTGCTTTAGACATGTGGAGGGAACCTTCATTCCTGAGTCAGGGCTCAGTGTTAGGAATCCCCAGTTGCCACCTAGCGCTAGCGATGGATGCGTCCCTAACTGGTTGTCAGCCCGAGGTCTGTGGGAAGATCGCCATCTTACCTGGCACCTCAGTTGTCTAGAGATGCTGGCTGTGTTTCAGGCACTCAATTCTTTCTCACGGACGTAAGAGACAGATGTGTCTGTCTCCGAGCGGAGAAAGCACTTGAAACCGACAACACATTGATTGTCTCTTACATCAACCAACAAGGAGGTCTGCGGTCACGCCCCTTGTACAAGCTGGCACACCAGATCCTTGTGTGGGCCCGGGACAGATCCCTCTCATCGAGAGCCGTCTACATTCCCAGGCATTAAAACATTGGAGCGAACATCCTGTCGAGACAGGGGCTGAGGCCCGGGGAGTAGATCCTTCACCTCGAGGGGTGAAGCAGATCTGAGATGTATCATTCAGCCTCACGAAGGTCTGGATGTCAGGGTACAGACGAGACCGAGTTCTGGAGAGAGTGTGCCGGGACGCGGTCAGCCTAATGCTGGTAGCACTGTTCTGGCCAGGCATGGTTCTCAGACCTGATGTCCCTTTGGGAGATTCCGATCAGGAGGGACCTCCTCTCACAGGCAGAATGCACCATAGTGCACCCTCGCCTGGAGGGCTGGAAACTGAGAGTGACCTCTGAGGGGGCACAACTCTTAGCCACATCTCTTTCAACTGAGGTTGTTGAGACCATCCTCCAAACCAGAGCTCCATCTACGAGGAAACTATATGCCTTGAAGTAAAAGTCCTACACTTCCTGGGGTAGAGAACGCCAGAAAGATCCAGTCAACTGCCCAGTTGGTACAGTTCTGGAGTTTTTGCAGGCCAAGTTCTCTACTGGGGTCACCCACTCCACCTTGAAGGTTTACGTGGTGGCAATATCAGCTTACCACGCCTCTCTTGGTGGACACTCAGGTGGTAAAGAACCCGTGGTCATATGTTTTTTCTACAGTGCGCTGAGGTTGGGGCCTCCTGCTACAGGCCTTCAATCCTCCTTCCTTCAGGGAGCCTGGCCAGCACAAGCTAAAGGACTGGACTAGACGCATATGTCCACAGAGGTGGGCCCGGGACAGATCCCTTTCATTGAGAGCCATCTACATTCCTGGGCACCTAAGTGTAAGAGCAGACATCCTATCGAGACAGGGGCTGAGGCCCGGGGAATGACTGCTCAACACCGAGGTGGTGGAGCAGCGCTAGAGAGTGTTCTACAAAGCAGAGGTGGACCTCTTCGCGATAAGAGAGAATGCGTAATGTCCCCTTTGGAACTCTCTAGTTCATCCAGCTCCCTGCTGTTAGGGGTTGTTCTTGAAAGAGATCAGTGCGGCTTCGGGATGGTCTATCCCTCACACTTTGTTCAGTCTAAGGACTGGACTTGCGAGCCACTCCTGGTGCTGCTGTCTAGCCGTCCACACTTCCGGGATCCCTACCGGTGTTTAGCTTCATGACAGAAGCTGAATGCCGGTCGCATTCCATGTGCTCTTATGCTTCCTTGCCTATTATGTCACCTGCCTATGACATCTCACTATTCATTGGTCTGATTACACACACGATTCTCTACTGGGGTCACCCACTCCACCTTGAAGGTTTACGTGGAGGTAATATCGGCTTACCATGCCTCTCTTGGTGGACACTCAGGTGGTAAAGAACCTGTGGTCAAATGTTTGCTCTACGGTGCACTGAGGTTGGGGCCTCCAGCTACAGGCCTTCAATCCTCCTCCCTTCAGGGAGCCTAGCCAGCAGAAGCTAAAGGACTGGACTGGACACATACGTCTACAGAGGTGGGCCGTCATTCTGAAGGCATTCCCCATAGGGTTCATCTTCTGGACGCGGTGTCTTGTTCCTTCGAGGAACCAGGGTTACATACGTAACCTGAGACATTTATGCACAATTCTGATACATCATATACAATATATCATTTAAGGATGTATATTTGACTTATATATATAAATATATATATATATATATATCGGTTTTCTTATGGATCTACCAAACTAAACAATAGCTCATTATGCACATTTTTACTCAGTACACCACAAGGAACCCCAGTGATTTTCCTCATTGGGGTTTTGAGCCAGAAACATTAAGTTGAATCCATTTTCACATGATGATTGTTATATTGCCATCATCTCATGGATCCTAAGTGTGCTTCTTTTTCATCATCTCTATCCTCAGGGCTTTACCAACATCAGCCTGGACAAGGTCTTTCTCGGTGGAGCAAATATTAGTGGCTTCCAGATAATCAATCCTGAAAACACAGTTGTTCAACAGTTTCTGCAGAGATGGGACCGTCTGGATGAAAGAGAGTTTCCTGAAGCTAGAAACACGCCGCTGAAGGTATGAACTATTAAAAATAATGACAACCGTAGTCTCTTCTATTTCTTCTTCTTTGACTTTTTCCTTCTTTGCTTGTTTTCTTTATTTTCTACAGTCGATATATTGACATTCAGTCCACGGTGCTATTAAAACTTGGGCTCAATTTACATCTAATTAAACAACGATCATGAGATTAATAGATTTTTAATACTGTTTTAATTAAGGTTTTATTATGGATGGGTGGGTAAGAAATTACCATGCTCTCATCTACCTGGCAGGCAGGTTATAAAAACACCTTAATTTTATAAAACTGCCCAAGTCACTCAAAAGAAAAGAAGGAAAAATTTGAATTATATTTTTCTTAAAAAAAAAAAAAGCTATAAGCTTTTAGCCACCATATTTTTGGGACATTATTTTTATGAAAATGAAGCACATTTCACACAATAGATTGCTTTTATTTATTTATTTTTAAAATGCTAAATTTATATTTTTTCCTTAATTTCTCACTGTGGAGGTTTGCACTTCCGGCCGTACACATTCTCCAAGTCTTTTTCAAGACTCCATTTTAATGATATCATCAAAAGGCATTTTGAATTGAGAACATAAAATGTAAAATGTCTCCTTTGATGTTACCTTTGTTGTATTACATTTATTTTAGTCTCTAAATTCCTCACTACAGTCGCTTTGAAGAAATACAAAATAATACAATAGCGTAGCTCATGGCAAATTAGCAGATGCCAGCTCATTCTCTTTTTCTTGGTTGAAATGGCATGTAATTACAGGTTACACCCATGAACAACAATAGCAGCAAACCCTGTAGAGTCTCACATAAACTAAACATTTTACATATCTCTGTAATTAGAAACCTGGTTAACACTCTTTACATAGCAAGAAACAATGCACAAGCTACATCCCTGAAGTGTGTCGTCTTTTGTTCCGTTCACCAGCTATGATTACATGCAGTAATGCATCGCAGTTATCCTTCATTATGTGTATCAACATGCGCTCGTGGACCTGGAAGAGGGCAGCTTATTTTAACCCTCTTCAAAGTGTTTACTTACAGATAATGTGTTGGTTTATTTTAAACTGCTCCAACAAATAACTGTTAACATGAGGTGCTTAACGCTTGTTGTGTACAGTACACTTCAGCTCTGTCTTATGATGCTATCCTGGTCATTGCGGAGGCGTTCCGATACCTGCGACGCCAGCGAGTAGACGTGTCCAGAAGAGGCAGTGCGGGCGATTGCCTGGCTAACCCTGCGGTCCCTTGGAGCCAAGGCATCGACATTGAACGAGCTCTCAAAATGGTAAAACGTTTATCTTTTCTTTTTCTCATGCAAGATTCTGAGTGCTTAAGCTTTTATGAAAATGACAATAACCATTTGTTATCTCTCAGTGTGTAATTCAGATTGTCAGAGTGAGTACTTTGAAATGAATTATGCCTCCGTATGATTCATATGCGTTGCTCTGACACATTCTAATGTATTCTTAAGTTTCAAAGCACCATTGTTATATTGATGGTTTCTTTGTGTTGTCGTTTTTGGCAGGTCCAGGTGCAAGGGATGACTGGCAATATCCAGTTCGACAGCTTCGGTCGCAGATCAAACTATACTATTGATGTTTATGAAATGAAAACAGGGGGCCCAAGAAAGGTAAGTCATCAGTAAATCTGTCCATTTGTTGGGTACGCTTTGTAAAGTCCATTGCTGTATGCTAGTTTACATTTAAAATCCATGGTTATTCTCAATAGAGAAA
This sequence comes from Enteromius fasciolatus, assembly GCA_032361145.1. NCBI lineage: Eukaryota > Metazoa > Chordata > Actinopteri > Cypriniformes > Cyprinidae > Enteromius > Enteromius fasciolatus. The sequence continues at coordinate 2,790,894 of JAUMHR010000064.1, forward strand.
ATAGACCAAAAGTATTGGTGTCTCATATTGCACTCGACCTATCTTCTGAAATGTTATGTTTAAATACATACTGTAAATGAAGCACTATCTAATTAAAAATGTGCAAATATGCATACATTTGCATGAAAAATGCTTACATTTTGCTGAACAATGTTCAAAATAATCATGGCTTATTCTTGTTTCATTTTGTTTATTTACTGTGTAAGAGTTAAATGTTTTTAAAGAGATGATTTTGGATCACTTTTTTATCACCCCATAAATCAGAAAATACTGTCAACAGACAGAAAAATAAATAAATTTTTACCATAGCAATAAAATGTTATATAAATCAAGCAAATGATATATGAGCAAACCATCTGTAAAAATCTTCAGAATATAGATGGAAAGAAAACGGTGAAGTGTGGTGTGTGTAAGTGTTACTGAAGTGGATATTGAAAGAAAGAAAGAAAGAAAGAAAGAAGCTCTTCAACATGCCTTAAAATAATAAATCACAGAAAATCAAACTGCTCATCCAAATGTATTATACTTATACCTCTTATACCCACAATCCCCATTTAAAACAGTTTACTACCTGCCACTGACAGCAGCTTTAATCAACACAACCAGTATTCATCAGCTTTCTTGTGAGCTAATTGAAACTGCCCTTTGTAACACAGCATTCACAGTTTAGCCTAAGGTTAGATGGGGTCAGTGTCGGTAAGGAGAAGTGCATTGACAGTGGCTGTCAGAAGTGATGTACAAGACCGTGTCGGACCCCTGTGCAATGTCACCTCAGTGATGCCCTAGTGGCTAGTGCTATGCTAACGGTTCTGACACATGCCACTCAACCACTAAACAACTCCAGCATATAGAGAAAGAGAAAAAATACAGTACAGCACTCTCTTGTGATAAGAGAATGCATAAATCAATCATAAACCAAGTTTAGTTTCTTTTGAGCAGAATTACATCCAAGAGTAACTTTTGCATTCCTGCAAATTCCACCATAAGCATTTTTTTCCTATTTAACAAATGTCAGCCAAGAATTTGCCTTTTTAGTTTAACTCCAGGCAATAACAGCCGCAGCACGGAGACCTAATACTTTTTTAATGAACACAGTCTTATGAGAGTACACATCCACAACAGCCCCCTTAGCCGAACAGAAGGGCTGGGGGGTTTGGTAGTTAGCGTTAATGCAGTAAAAATGTCTGCTGTTTGATAATAACGCAAATGTTTTCCCTTTGCAGATCGGATACTGGAACGAATTTGAGCGCTTTGTTAATATAATGGATCAGCAGTACACCAACGAGTCCTCAGTGGAAAACCGAACAATTGTGGTCACTACTATTATGGTACACGCTCCATGACATTTTAAACGTGTCGCATATTCTGCCCATCAGGGTCATGGTGTTGACTCCTAGATTGATACATTCTGTCCTGGGCGGGTAGAAGTACATTTCTTTTGTGTTGCTTTCCATCCACTCATTACACGTTGAAACAGTCGAACGCGAGGAAATGCGACGCATGAGTGTTTCAACTGTATCCGTGTGGGTGTCAAAGCATTTTGATTTTCCATATATCAGTGGCCTGTCGTAGCAGTGACATCACAATAACGGCATTAGGTATGATGGTTTTACATTGACATCATCAAAGTAGACATGCAATGCATATGTAGGTAAGACTTGTTTCCACTCATCAAGTAAATGGTCAATGACACATGAGCTACAACTGCAAGCTAGCGCTTCCCGTGACAACTAAGGGTTCGATGGTTTGCCCACGGCAAAGTTAAAGCGCATTTGAGCGAGGCCAGGTATGAGGCCTCTGCGCAGATCCACTTTACATTGACTGGAGGACTGCTCGGTGCTGATGCATCACTTCATCTCCTGACGTTAATGACATTAGCTTTAGCATCAGCCTCCAATTGGCAGGGCCAACACGCATCTCAGAGGAATTCAAATCAATGCTCACAACATCATCCTGTGTAAAACAACAATCGCTCGTAATTGTTTTGTTTCACCAAAAACCAAGGTCAGTCTTTCAAATGACTTGAATGTGAGCAATTAAACCAGCAGCTGTCGGTTATTCTGTCAGAGGGATTCAGGAGAAAAACAATCGCACAAAGGATAAGGTGAGAGGATACATTCAGCACAGAACAAACAAACCATCGCTAACCCACTGGCACCCTAATTGTCTCTGACTCTAATGGGATGCGTTCTCTCTGCGAGAAGCCATATTGTTTGGTAATAATGATGTGCTTAAAAAAGCAAGCCTCTGCCGCAATCTTTGAAATGGGGGGCGAAAGGGAGTATAAAACCAGCTTGCGCAATTTTCTTTGTTCAATTCTGTTTGTCGACAAAGTGCTTTTGAGTTTGGAATCTAACAATGGCTTTGTTTTTGCTTTGGTTTGTTTCCCTACTGAAAAGACCATATATTGTGTTTTTGGACGCTGGTTCCCAGCATGGCACGCTGGTATGCGGCTGGTGTTCCCACCGGGCTGTTTAGATAGCTAATCCTGTAAAGCAGCCTGTGCTAGTTGTCTGTGCTGGTCCAACAGCTAGTCTGAAACAGTAGTAGACACCCAGCAATACCCGGCATAAACCAGCCAGACATGTATTCTGGAATAAGCTGGTCTTTTTAGCAGGGCTATGTGCAATGTTCTTTCTGTTGGAATGATGAAGTCTTCTGTCGCATATAGGTGCAACGTGCTTGAATGTGTCTGAACAGAATCAACACTATGATTCCTCTGCAGTCACTGCCATTTACTTCATGAATCGGATTCCTTCTCACTTCATACGTTCTTACCTCACCCCTCACCCTCAACTTTCAATGCATTTCAGACCCCTGGGACATTGCACCACGGCCATGTGTGTGTGTGTGTGTGAGAGAGAGAGCGAGAGAGAGAGAGAGAGAGAGAAGCAAAATCAAACCTACTCTGATTTATCACCAATGTTGCTTAATAGTCTTAGACCCTGTTTACACCTGATATCATCCACCTCCTTTGTTTTGATCCCAAGTGCTAAATGTAAGTAGACAGAATCCAGAGATGCATCATGACCAGTGTTAATTAAAACCAGTGTTAACTAGTGTTAAACCAGTGTTAATTACCAGTTGTAATTTTAATTTAGTCTTAGTCGTTTAGTCTAGTTTTAGTCGACTAAATCTACAGTAAAGTTAGTCAGCTAAAATCGAACGGCTTTAGTTACAGTGTAATTCATTTATTAAGCATTTCTCTAAAATTTCCAAATTCAATATGTTTGACATTAAGATTTTATCATAATAGACACTGATTTAACTGTGGTGACACACAACATGCCATTATGTTAAAATTAAATATAACCAGTTCTCATTAAGGTCAAGAACATGGTCTCCTTTTCAATGAAATACCAATGGTTATATAGGCTAATTATGCATTGTTTATTGTTTACCATATTATTCATTCTTTCAAGCAGAAATATTTTTTTATATAAATAAATTTATATTAATCTTTAGAACTACTAAGTACTATGTGATTCAGTCAGGGGCATTGAGGGATTTTATTTTTTTTTTTGTTGCTTTATTAACATGACTTTGACAATAGAAACTAAATTAGGCTGCGGTCCCTTTAAAACCGAATACACACGAATGCAGTGTACTGAAACATGTTCCCTAACGTTACTGCTTACATTCACGTAATACGTAATCAACTCTTTTTACCTAAATGCTAGTCAAAACGGACAATTTGAAATCATTTTGTGTGTAATTCTCCATTTAAGAGTAACTCACTTGCGCTTGTGTGAGACATGTTATGTGTGTGTGCTTTAGTGTCTGCGCTCAGAAACCGGACTGAATTGAGTTCTCTCTTCCAACTCCAAACATATCCACATGCCTGTTCTTCCCACATATTGAGATTTTTTTACGTTTTCTGAGACGTGCAGCTAGTGTATAGCTTACTGTGCAATGCTGAATTTCTGAAACTGTCACAGGCAAGACAACGGCCGTCTTTGAACCTCTCTCACAGTTGAACTCACTTGATCACAGAAATCACCACAATTGATTCACTATGCCAGTCTTTTGTATGGGATAGCCGAAAATCATGTGTCTCGGGATTAAGACTTGAAAACATTCGTGTGATTTCTTGAGGTCTTAAGACCAAGAGCACAAGATCCAGACTTTAACTCTTAGACTGTTCTTCAGGTGTAGACAACAGTTTGCAACCTGTGACTGGATCACCTGAGGTGGATGTTAATAGCAGGTGTAAAGAGGGTATTAGAAATGATCAGTTTGGTCTGACTGTGGCCACATGTGGATCAATGTCCTGCAATCCCCTGTCTGCTGCTTCCGTTCCTCTTGTATGTGTTCCAGTTTGGTGGATTATGTGTGTGGGAGAATGAATGGGTATGAATGCACAGTCATGATATCCCAGCATGCTGCATGCCTGTGACTGATAAGCTGTCGGTGGGCTCTGGTGCCTGTGACACCGGACAATGAAAGCAATAAGCGAAGATGGTAATAAATAAGCATATGTTTGATTAACAGGAAGCACCATATGTGATGTACAAGAAAAACCACATGCATCTCGAAGGCAATGACAAGTATGAAGGCTACTGTGTCGATTTAGCTTCTGAGATTGCCAAACATGTCGGGATTAAGTACAGACTGTCCATAGTTATGGACGGAAAATATGGTGCCCGTGACCCTGAAACCAAGACGTGGAACGGGATGGTGGGTGAACTAGTCTATGGGGTGAGTATTAGATTTATTACAAACTCTTCCAGAGAAACACTAACATTTCCTTCTGCGGTAGTCTCTTTTTTTTCATGAACCTTGCATAAACGATATAAAAAGAAATTGCTGTCAAATGAGGGTTTGGAAGACGTGAATTGCTTTTATGTCTTTCATTCATGGGAAAGAGCGTAGGGAAATTGACTGGAAATGTCTGGGTGTCGTTCAACTATAAACGCAGTCGAACAGTGCTGGTGGCGAGACTGTGTTTTAAACATGCTCCTTCCCAGCATGCACTGCTTTGATTCGTCTCTATGCTGTTGGATCTCAAAGGCACTTTTCACAGTGTGCCCAGGCAACCCGCCATTTTTGCATTTGTCAAAGCTCTTCCCTGCTATAAATGGAGGAAAACCCAGTGAAATCACTTCCAATTCCCGAGCCGACATTCAAGAAGGAAGACCATATACAAAATGCATGAGGGTTAGGCTACCTCATCTGTTCAATTTCCTTACCATCAGCCAGAGAGATTGCCTGGTTTCGATGTGCTAACGTAGGAAATTATACTCAAATTATTCTCAATATGGGGGAAAAATGCATGGGGAGATAAAAAAAAAGGGGGGGGCGTTGAACCATTGAACATAAAAGTGGCCCCTTTCAGCTCAGATTATAAGGACAAACATTTCTGAGCCATGTTTGAACTTTTGCAGAAAAAATAAAATAAAATAAATATATATATATATATAAACTTGTTTTTTTGATTGTGTGTTTACAATGTCATTACAACATTGTAGATCACCTTGTTTATAGGCTAATATTTAGTTAAATGCTTTCATCGCTGTTTAGAATGTTTCATACACATTATGGGATGACAGTTTAACACTGTCACCCTATCAGAGATGTTCAGTTATTCTGCCAGGTTGTCAAGAGAGAAACTTCAAACAGAGGTTTCTCTCAGTAAAAAATGTCCCGTTAAATAGCCAACTTGGTCTCATAAAAAATATGTACCTCTGTGCACTTTTTGTGCAACACCGTTTTATGTACCTTACTACACGTTTCACCGCAGTTTCAAAGAGAAATGTCCACTGAGTGGTGCTAAAACACAGATTCAATATGTGACCCTGGCACATTTTTAGTACGTTGACATAGTTAAGTATCGCTGTGTATTTGAATCTGTCAAAATATGTAACTGAAGCAACGTAATAAAAATTAATGGACTCTAAATAGACTCTAAAAGTTAATGCTCTATTATGCTGGAAATATACTTTAAACCTAACCGACAATGTTGACAAATGCAAAACTGATATCAAAAGGTATTTGATGATGTAACCATGACATTTCAACTGCCTTTTACCCAGATTTGAACTCTTTTGTCAGACCGTTTTACATAGGAGCATCGAACCGGAGCTTTCCATCGTACAGCACCCTTTCACTTGAGCTACAGAGTAAACATTCTGTATATGAAACACATAGATATGAAGTTGGATACATGTAATGCTAACATTCAAAAGCATCAGTTTTTAATATTAATATTTTCTAATATAATAATAAGTCATAACATGATACTCTTCAAGTAATTGTGCAAAAATGTTGCTTTTTTAAAACGAAATTTGTGTAAAAAGTGAATAAAAAAGTTTTACTGCCTGTAGTTTTCATTTTCGTATTTCGTGGCTCGCTAAAAAAACGCACCCAGGTACATTAATGACACGAGACCAGGTAGTAAACAGCACCATCGCATTATCTTAATAGCTCACTGTGTTTAAAAGCATAGCTTGACTTTAAGTTATGAGTAGCTTGTATTTTAGGAAGCTACGCTTTCAAAATAACACTGATTGATACTGCAATCATGTAATCATATGATCCACCTCTGTCATCTGTTGAAGTTTACCGACAGCTCTGTCTAAACAATGACAGTAAATTCCTCTGCTTTTATAATGTAGAAACGCTAAGGTTTTCCTGATTTTGTTTTATCGTTATAAGCAGAAAAAAACAAATTGGATTCCTCTGGGATTCTTCTAAATGACATCGAAGTAGCTGCGTTTTTTAATCTCATTTTTTTTTCCCTTTCACAGTTTATTAACAGCATTTGTTATCAGCTGGATTTTACCTGTGCGCATTTGTGCAATACATAGCTAATTTCAGAGCTAAAAAGATCACATGCAATTATTTATCTACCGCGCAGGAAACACAGAGAGTTTTGAGGCATATTTCTTCTTCCCTGATAAATCACTTCTGGTAGACTCTTAATTAGCTATTTATATGCAAATGATTATATGATTTATTGAGACAGTACACCGGAGTTCCATTCACTACAACCACAAGATAAAAGGATATTAATATTTGTAGAGGCTTTTATAACCAGCGTTCACCTGCAGAGTTACCGTGACCTTATACTTCCTGATTGCATAACTAATGTCCTCCTGGCTGAGGACACATGTGAGATAAAATCTTTCACTGCCTTTTTATTATACGCTCATGCTAGAGTGCCTCTGAGGATTATGGGAAGCGGGAAGCGGCTCTGCCTTATATCTGCAGCTCCCACAGCAACATTATGTGAAGCATGAGAAGGGAAGCATTCAGAAAAGATTTTCCAACAAAGTCCCCTGCTCGTTGCGATTATGCTCTGTTTGTCGCCTGATACAGTGGCGTAGGGTCACAGAAATTAGCAAGACTCTTGCTATCTAGTCAAGCGAACGCTCAGCTGTCACTTCTGTGCTGCACAGTCAAAAAGCCTTTTCTGTTATGCCTCGCATGTGCTTCTCTGAGGCAATGAAAGTCCTGTCTCTGTGAATGTCCTTTCCCTGGCTTCCTTCCCCACTCTGAGGCCTGAGAAAACACTAAATTACCCCCTTTGAGCTGTAGACGTAATTTACTGTGACCAATTGATCTGATTGATTAGTCCAAATGACAATAGAAAGTTACAGGTTCCAAAGTGCTTCATGGATATCATCTTACTGCCTACAAAAATATTTTTCAATTGAAAAAAAAAGCGTTAGTACAAACTGTGCTAACAGTAAGTATGCCAATGAGTTAGTGTGGGACTAGTGGCATAACATATATTTATGGCACTGCCTCTGCAAATTTGCTGTCATTAATGCATAACAAGACATCTATCTGCCTATGCTGGAAATAAAAAAGGAGCCGTCACCTAAATCATGCATAGCTGATTTCTATATATAATACAAATCTTATATAAATCTTATATTAATATATATATACAAATATTTAATATTTTAATACAGTGTTTAAGTTTTAAAAACCTACAGAAATTGTACTTAAAATCTAATGTATGGACAGCAGGCTAGTGCAGTCTGATTAGAGATAAAGAATAAAGGAAAATAATACAATGTTCACAGATTCCCATATGGCACTATTGGCCCTATATATAGAGAAAGTATTTTCAGGTGTTTTTTTTTTTTTTTTTTTCATGTAGCAATCTTCACAAAAATGAATGTTTCATGTCATTCCGATGAATGAAAAAGAAATAGTTCAATGATACTATTAAGACCCTAAGCGCTTGAAGTAAATTTGCAACTAAACCTGCTTTGTGATGAACGGATACCTTGCTAAAATCTGTTGATGTATATAGCAGTGCATGTTTATTGTACAGGTGCATGCTCAGCACTAACACGTTTTGTTCATGTCCCTGTTTCCAGAGAGCAGATATAGCCGTCGCACCGCTAACAATCACGCTAGTGCGAGAGGAAGTCATAGACTTTTCTAAGCCCTTCATGAGTTTGGGCATCTCCATTATGATCAAGAAACCTCAGAAGTCCAAGCCGGGTGTGTTCTCCTTCCTGGACCCTCTGGCATATGAGATCTGGATGTGTATCGTTTTCGCCTACATCGGCGTCAGCGTGGTGCTGTTCCTCGTGAGCCGCTTCAGTCCCTACGAGTGGCATCTGGATGAGACTGATGAAGCCAAAGATCCCCAGACCCCTCCAGACCCGCCTAATGACTTTGGGATTTTTAACAGCCTGTGGTTCTCTCTAGGGGCCTTCATGCAGCAGGGCTGTGATATCTCACCAAGGTTGGTGTGGGTTCATATGTGGGTTTGCATGCATAGGTGATAATTTATCACTGGTTTAGCTGCACTGGGCTCCTTAGAGCAGATTTTCAGATTTCCAGTATAGCTTTAGATCAAATTATAATCTGTGATTTTCTCATCCATCAATATAAAATAACGTCAAAGTTATGAAAAAAAAATTTGGGAAGTTAATAGTTATTCATTTTACGTTTTTAACTCATAATAATAGCATGTTATTGCTCTTTTGTTGTCACTTTGGATAAACGTGTCTGCTAAATGACTCACAACGTGTAATGTAATGGACGCTCTTATTAACTCCATGTTTTGTCATGTAATTTGGAATCAGTAACGGGCTGCAATTTTGTAAGTAAATCTACCCAGCACTGCTGAAAAGCAAATCAACTAGCTTACAGTTCTGATTTTAAAGGTAATTCCCTTTTTTTACATTTGAAAGATAATGCAGACACAGCTCTAGTTTTAATTTGTTCTTTTGTAAAGGATTAGCTGAGTAACATATTCTCATTTTGTTCTTTTTACGAATTTCTCATTTACCTCATTCATTTATTGTTTGAGAAGTCCTGCTGCAGCACTTTGTACGCATCTGTGACGGAGATGTATGATTATTCACATTGTTCCTCCATTTAACAGCAGGAAGTTGATTAATAATGACTCCATTGTGCGGCTCGCTGTCATAGATCATTTTAAGTCCCTTCTATTATCCTGTGCTGGCTGTCAATTGTGTATTCAATAAAATGACTCGCTAGCACAAAAATATAATTAAAATACAAAACATTTAAAGTATCATGTCATTTTATGAAATCATATATCAATTTATTATAACAGAAAATAATTTGGAAATTTTTTGACTTAAAGCCTTTATTTATAATGCATTATAAAGGTATTCAGAATGTAATTTGCAATGCATTTTATCTTATCATATATAATTGTGACAAAAATTAAAAGGCATTATTTGAAGGATTGTTTGTCATGTGTTTTAATGCATTATACTTTTTAAAGTAATATTTGACAACTGTGGTTATATTTATTCCTGAGATCACACAGTGCATTATATGGTTCAATAAAAGCCATGAAAACTACCGTTATAATGCATTAAATATAAAGGCTTTAAGAAATATGTTACCAGTAGTTTTTATCAGTTTATCATCCATCAGTCTAGTCTGAGGCCATATTGAAAATTACTGAACAATTCAAACCCACATATGGGAAAATAATACATATAATTTGGCCTATTCTGGTAAACCATAGTTATGTGGAACACTGTTGATTGTATATTGCATCTTACATGATTGTATCGCTGCAGAATAGTTTTCAGATGGCTGCGTGTTATTAAAACCATGTTAATCTAAAATTGAATAATTATATTACATAAGTCCATAATAGTTTCTACTTGTTATTTGCACTCTGTATAAATATTTCACAAACCCTCGTGGCTGAAAGAGCACAGAGTCTACAGAAGGGCAAACCGCCTTACATTCAGCCCAAGGCAAAAACACTTTAGAGGAAATAGTACAATCATTGATCTCATATGTTATTTGATTATGCTAATATATTGTCTAGACAGCAGTCAATAAGTGTAGAGCTGGAAAATAAGCTTTGAGCTAATGCGACTTAAACTTCTGCGAGATCAGAAATGAGACCCAGACTTGATGTATATGCGTGAATATATTGTATTGGTGAAAATTGCTTTTCTGTGGCTAAATGGAAGCTCAGGATGCAAGTCATGTGTTTAAATGGGTAAACAAAAAATCAGCAGCAGTGCCAGATTACAGTAAATAACACGTCAAGATGATTTGATACAGCAGATATAGCAGATGTGGCTTGACTGCCACATCACTTTGACACTGCATTCGCTTCCTCTATGATGACCACATTTAACAAAACTTTCAACTGATATTTAACGCGTTTCTTTTATTAAAGTTCTATATCTATTATTCTATGAAATGTTGTCTTAGCTTTTGTTTCATATGGAGAAAAAAAGTAATATTTGGGAGTCAATTGGTATTCAGCAGAAGAACATGAGGATGACTAAATGATGACAGAATTTTTATTCTTTGGGAGAACTATCCCTTTAATAAAACCAAATCAATGAATTGCTTATTAGATTGTGTTTTTCAAATCAACATACAGTACGTAAATGTTTGTTGAGTTCATATATTGTGTAAAATGTCAGGAACATGTGTGTTTGTGCATCAGGTCCTTATCGGGCAGAATAGTGGGAGGCGTCTGGTGGTTCTTCACCCTCATCATAATCTCGTCCTACACGGCTAACCTGGCTGCTTTCCTCACAGTGGAGAGGATGGTCTCTCCCATAGAGAGTGCTGAAGATCTAGCCAAACAAACAGAGATCGCATACGGAACCCTGGACTCAGGATCAACCAAAGAGTTCTTTAGGGTGAGTCTCCTACCGCTTGAGAGAGTAACATTTCTGCATTGATCTGCAGCTGAATTAAAATGCATCAAACTTCAGTGGCTGTGCAAGCTTTCAAGTCAGAATCTGTCCTCTTGTTAGACTGTTCTGTTTTTTTTGTTGTTTTTTTTTCATTTCATTGAGCAATCACAAAGAACTTTGTAGTACCTTTATCAAACAATTATTTAATTTAGTTATTATTTATGCTTTTGTTTTGTTTTAGAGTGACCCTATTTAGTCCACATTTAGCATTTAGAAATGTCATAGCATTCACTGAAATTATTCAAAGACAGACACCTAGCATACGTACAATTTACAAACAAAATATGGTCCCACTTTATATTAGGTGGCCTCAACTACTATGGACTTACATGTAAATTAATCAATTGTTACAATGCACTTATTGTGTGCACGCATGTTTTTACATTGTACTTATATTTTATATATGTAATGTAATATATATGTAATTACATCTGTAATTACATTTAAAATCACACTGTTGACCAATCCCTTACACCTTAACCTATCCATATCACCAAACCTGTCCCTCGTATCCACCTCAATAGCAGCAGAAGTGTTTTGCAATACAATATGATGACAATAAGTACATTGTATTTATTTTCGAAGCAAGTATATAGTAGTAAAGGCCACCTAATATAAAGAGAGACCCAAAATATTTACCAACATTTGTGTTTGTGAGTGATAAGTTGAGAGTAGTGCCATCGTACATGTCTTTGTAGTGCTAAAAAGTCCCACTGAGGTGCCTAATTATTCAGTGTTGACATAATTTAGGAGTGCACTGTGAAATCAGACTTCTTTCACCCCCAAGAAAAACGTGTTTAAATCATCCAATCACTCCCTATAGTGTGCTTTAGTGTCCTTTTTTAAAGTCTAGAAATCATTTGATTGGACAGAACATCTGATGAGAAGCTGATGTGCAGAATGATGTCATCATACTAATAACCAAAAATTAAATAAATTAATAATATTAATAATAAGAATATTTTTTAAATATTTAAAGGGGACTTTTTATGTGCTGTTTAGATGTTCTATTGGTGTTTTGAAACTTTCTCTGTTGGAAAATATTATTCACAATGTCAAGAGCACAACTGAAGAGCCATTAACAGGTTGATCATGCAGGTGTTGAACCTAAAGACCTTCTTTACTGCTGAGAGACAGCTGGGTTGATTTGCAGGCTTTGTTTTTAGTTGATTGCAGGTCAGCATCTGCTTCATCCAACACTCATTTGGATATTGTAACTGTTTTATGCTGTGAGAAACTACTTCAAATAAATCAGTTAAAGTGAACTGTCCGAATTATTCACACTGATTCACAAACTTGTTCAGTCTTTTTCTAACCTGTTCTAGTCATGGCGAGGAAGTGAGGGACTCATTCACAACATGGATGTCGCGGTTTATGATTCTAAACAGCTAACGAAAAAAAAATAATAATAATAATTTTTGAAGGATAATTGTTGATATATTGCAAGAGAAATGTTGTGCTTTCCAGATGAATAATTACTGGATCATAGCAATGCTACAGCTCAACACTGCTGTTTGTCTCAGTGCAGCTGCTCTGCTGGCCGTGACCTCCTCAACAACAGACAGCTCTCAAAAGCTTGTTAGTATAATATTAATGAATAAAATATTTGAAGATTTTACGATCATTGCAAAGGAGATGAACTTTTGAATGGCCAGCAGAGAAGCTGCATGAGAGGCAGTAATACCAGTTTGTTTAGCCTTTTACAAAAATTATGATTACAGGAGCAGATTGTTAAAGACTCATTTTTGCATGGTACCTTGCACAATACAAAGTTATGACTTCAAAGAGTTTTACCAAACTGCATGATTTGAAAATACTACATCTTGACTTTTGCATTGCATAATTTGCTTCATGTGCATGGCATTTCTGCAGCAAGTAAACTTGCTCGGTAGCGCACCTGGTACAGAACTTCACTTGCATGTGTAAAAGAGCTTAAAGTGTTGAAGTGTAGAAACAATCTAATGTGCTGCTTCCCTGGAAATTCACTTCCTTCTCTCTTTTGCTTTTGTTATTTTCCAACATTATCATTGTTCTGTTTTGGATGAAATTTTCTTGTCAAAGGAACTGGACAGAATTAACACTGAACTGACCTCAGTTGAACAGTGGAATTCTTGTTTTTTTTTAGAACAGAATTGACCTTTGCTTACAGTACATCTTTGAAAATTGAAACAATCTGTACAGTGTTTGCTATTTAAATAAAGGTGACTTGAAAATGTCATGAAATGTGCATGAAACATTTTGCAGAAATGTCACCACAGGCACATCTTTTTCCAGTGAGTCTGGGTTGTAAAATCACCTTGATAACTGTAAAATGCTAAGAAAAATTGTGCTTGCCATTTGTTATTAGATTAACGGACGTTCATCCATGTTCCATTTTGCATGCTGGTGCTTTGATTTCTAAGTTTCTTTACTAGCTCGCAGTGCTTCTGTAGCCAACCACCTTCATCAGTTAAACCTGGATCAGCGTGGGAATTCATTACAGCAGGGAGGCCACTTGGAGCTTGTTGTTGGAGAACAAACAAAAAAAACATTAGCTCAGCCAAGAGTTAGGGAACCTGCTTGTTAGGGAAATTCCTCTCTTTTAGCTAAAACAGTCAGTCAGATGAAGCAGTCATTAAGTCAATGGAGATGATTGCTGTAGGTGCTGTGAACAACTTTGAGTTAACCTGAGCTTGTCAGAATGAAGCAGGCAAAGGCAGACAGGCGTCTGTAGCTTAATCAAATCGCGCACATGGCCATAGAGGTCAGCTCAAAAACCGTTATTAGTTGCTTTACCTGGGTCTGCAAATTGTGTGTAATGAAAAGTGACCCAGAGGGTCAAATAATGCACTTGAAAGATATTTAGAATAAAGTCAGCAATACATCCATGAGCACACAGAGACTGACATTGCAATTAAGGCTAAAATTAGCTATCTGCATGTTTCTGTAATACTTAGTGTTATACAATAGTGTTCGCTCTACACACACGTCCATTAGGAGGTATGTTTACTGCCCTGTCAGCTGCAGGTTCGCATGGCGGCATGCGTTTGATGTCATTTAAAGGTTTTTGAGTCAACATCCGAGGGCTTTGGGGATCTCAGATATTCCATATAATGAGTGTCCTAGTTACACTCTACAGCTTTCAGATTTCCAATGACATGTGTGAACTGCTATTTCAAGGGACTTTTAATTAAAAGCACAGAGGTTTGACAGGATAAAAAAATCCTGATTAATGGAGATTCTTGCTCTATTTTAGATCTGTTTTTAGGAAACACATTCCAGTTTAATTAGAGCCATACGGCGGAGAACAGCTGGATGTTTCAAATGATCCAAAACATTTGGAGCAAGACATATGTCATCATCTTTGACACAGCCCCCAAGTTTATTATTTCCAAATATGCATATATATTTGCTTAATTTATTTGCTTGGTTTACTTAACATTTAGAAATAAATATTTCAAAGTTACTAGTCAAAAAAACACTCAGAAAACCAACTGCACATTTTGTCAGAATTAACAAACTGAGATATATTATAAATCCTAGGAATGTAAAACTGGTAACAATTTAGAATAGGTAACCCTTGTTGGTAACCTGTGTACTTACATAGTAACTAGATGTGTATGTAGTATGTTACCAATGTCCTGTTACACATCTGTACTTACACACACCATACTGAGGAGTTGTTACATGTGTGTAGTAACAGAAATATTACAGCTGTAGATACTATGTACCGGTGTGTACTTACACTGTGGTTACATACATACACATCTAGTTACTATGTAAGTACACAGGTATTAGGGACATAAAGTGGGGCCCACTTGTTAACTATTAACTACTCAGTAAATTCTTAATTTGCTGCTTATTAAGTTATTAAGGTAATTCTTAAGTTTAGGTAGGATTAGGGATGTAGAATAAGCACTAATAAATTGCTAATATTATGGTAATATGCATGCTAGTCAGTTAATATTCCGTTAGTAGTGAAAATTAGTACTAAAAATCCTTTAAAAGTAATAATAAAATACAATTCCTAACCTGTGATAACATGTATGGTTTGATGTTCATGTGATATATAACGTTATCTCTCCTAGCGCATTTAAATCTACGAAATAATAACAAACGTTATAATAATCTAATGAATAGGATCAAATTATATGAAACGATGTGTTGTTGCCTTTAATAGGTTTGTATGGGTTTAACTTATGGAAAAGGGACAGTCCAGTCAGATTTAACAGACAACTGTCTCCTTGAAGAGATAAAGTTTTTTTTTTTTTAATATTCAAAACTATCACCATGCCTCTGGCCCTGAGGAATCTGTAATGATTGAAAGAGCTGGTTCAGGTTATTCCTGCACTGAGCAATCAGTCGGGTGAGGCTGTTAAAGTACTATTCTTCACTGACAGGTTTTAGAGCAAAGGATAGTTTGTTCAAATCTCAAACAGTGAAGTGTCATTCAGTTTGTCCTACTGACAATGGAGATGATTTGAAACAAACTGTTTTATTGAAAGAGTGCAGGCGTTGTTATGTGATGCTGGATAACACGTAATCCTTGATCAATATCTTCTCAAGGGTGCTCACATCTGTTTCTCACATAAATAACAGCGTCTGATTCTCTGTCTCACTCGATGCCTGCAGTTCACCACATTAAACATTGCAGGCATTCATATTCACACAACTCCAGCTACAGTGGTTTTATACTTGTGTAATACTACTGCTGTTCTGCTCTGCTTTCTTTCTGTGTGGAAGAGATGAGTCTTTGTCACACGCTGTTAATTTAGGTGTTTAGATGAATGATTTCCCACAGGCACACTGATCAAAAGTATACTGCTGAGACACATTTGGCATCAGGACATTATTGCTGATAGTAACAAAAACTTGGTAGCACTTTATAATAAGTACAGTAGTTCTGACTTCTAGAATGAACATTTACTGATCATTTACTCACCCCAGTGTCATCCAAGATGTGTTTCATCAAAGGACTTTCCTCCATGTAGTGGACTTCAAAGGTGCTCACCAGGTTGTAGGCTCTACATGATACCAACTGAGGAATAAAGGTCTTTTCTAGTGAAGTGATTAGCTCGACCTCATGTATAACGAATCATGCACACGTGATGTAATGAGATGAAGTTTTTTTTACCTGCGTGTGACCTTTCCAACATGATTACGCAATGAAAGAAGATGTACATCGCATGTACATCACAGAGCTAGTACAAAATGACCGTTTCTGGTTTTATCACGTTTTTATCGTTTCACTAGGCATCTTCGGCTGGGATCATGTGACGCTTCATTGAATCTGCAATTTGTGTCCCGCAGGTCACCATTAAAGTCGACTGTAAGAGGAAAAAAATATCTGGAAAAACTTGATTTGTTTTTTTAATTAATAATAATATTAATTATTTAAAATGCCCCTCTCAAACAAATAGCAATGATATTTTGCTCAATAAAGAAAATGCATTGGCATTATAATTAACATGTATAACATGTTCAAAACTTGTTTAAAAAAGAAAAGTGCGTTTTACTTGACTTGTAGTGTTTCTAAAATATTAACTGATACATTGTTCGTACATAATTGATTTATGTTTTAGATGCTGTCGATACATTAGTATTGCATGTTTTCGTGTCTATTCCAATGTAAGTAATTGTACATGTGATCAAACCATGCTTTATGAAAACTACATGCAAATTCTCATGAGATAACACTGGTAAAATACAATTACAATAATAATTTATGATGAATGACGATAAATAAAGAACTCACTAGTCTAGTAATGTATGAACAACATAAGCTGTCATTTAGAAACTAAACGTTTGCAAGTTGTAGTGTATCCATAAAATAAGGTTTTACCAAATCTCAAAAAGCAGATTTTGGTCGGATGGCAGCAGGCAGATTGTCTGTAACACAGCGAAGGTGCTCCAGATATCCCAGGGCTTCCTTTAGAATATGCAATATCACGTATGATGGAGTTTTGTCAACACCACCTCTGTTTCCACATCTGCCCCTGCTTATATTTTTCATTTTCACCTCCGCCTTTACTTTTTCATCGAGCATGTGTTATTATCGGGTTGAGTCTGGTCAGAGCTGGCTTGTTCAGATTTGTTCATGTGTTTGCCTGAGCTGGTGAAAGTCTAAAACCGCTCTAGCTGCCTGCTGGGCACATTAAAAAAATAAAGCAGTCTGTAGCCTGACCTTTCCGTGTGGTCTGTCCATTCCAGAGCGCAGTTAGTCATGCAGTGTTTCCTTTCATATACTTTAAACTTTTATACGTGCTACAACAATTGAATGCTAAATGAATAAGAAGTGTTGAAAGTCTCAGGGCACATACATTATTTCTTACCCAAACCTATATATCATGCATAACTCCACAAGCTGCATCCAGCATGTTTCCCCAAAGCATGAAAACACTTTCACAGCTGAGGAATTATGGGACAGGGGCACTAAACCTTATACATTATACAGAACAGTATGCCTGGCCGTGAAATTAAAAGCACCTCACGGATTGAACTTTCAGGACCTCCAGGCAAAATCTCTGGGGAAACACAGGCCGATATGTCTGACACTTGTGAGTTAATGAATAAAATAACTCCTAGCAGATGCTTTTCTGATAGATTGTTATCTAATGCGATGACATTCACACATACTTTTTGGAAGCGCTGTACTCTGAGGAAAGCTTCCTGGTGAGAAACAACTCAAGCAGTATACTGCAGAAAAGCAACGGGCAGTGTGGAGAAATGTGTTCTGTCTGGAAAGCGAATGATTCAGAAGTAAAGCTTTAGTGGAGAGTGAGATGGTGCGGCTGATATGAGGTGGATGTGAACAGCACCATAATAAGCTCTGTGGCGAGGACAGAGATATGAGGAGAGGCTGAGAGACGGGTATGATGAAAGCAGCCTGCAATGTGTGGAATATGTTTACTCAGGACATACAGCTACTGTATATTGATTAATGCAGCGATCAAAGAGCTGTATTAGAGCCAGGGGAGGACAGTTTCTAATGATTCTGAAATCTAACATACTCTAATTATCTGTTTTCTTCAGGTTTCCTTAAAGGGTTACTGTCATTAATCACTCACCCCCATGTTGTTCCAAATCTGTAAAAGCTGTGTTCTCTGAACACAATTTAAGATAGTTTGGATGAAAACCAGTAGGCTTGTGACTGTCAAGGTCCAGAAAAGTATGAAATATATTGTCAAAAATAGTCCTTGCGCCATAATTGCCATAAGAGGTAATTGATTAATGATACAATTTTCATTTTGGGGTGGAGTAACCCTTTAATAGCTGATGGTGAGGGAGCTAATATAAAACATACATAACAATACACGCAAACAAACAAAAAAAGGATCGTTCACCTCAAAAAGAAAATGTGCTGTTAATTTTCCAAAGATTTTCAATTGGACTTATGTCTGGAGACTAGCTAGGCCACTCCAGAACTTTGATATGCTTGGCTATTTCCTGGCTGTGTGCTTTGGGTCATTGTCATGTTGGGAGACCCAGCCACGACCCATCTTTAATGCTCTGACTGTGGGAAGGAGGTTTTTGCCCAATATGTCACAAAACATGGCCCCGTTCATCCTCTCCTTAATACAGTGCAGTCGTCCTGTCTTCCAGCCCCATGTTTCACTGTAGGTATGGTATTATTGGGATGATACTCATCATTCTTCTTCCTCCAAACACGGCGAATGGAGTTAAAACCAAAAAGTTCTACTTTGGTCTCATCTGAACACAGGACTTTCTCCCATAACTCCTCTGGATCATCAAGATGATCCCTGGCAAACTTCAGACAAGGCCTGGACATGGGCTGACTTTAGCAGGGGAACCTTCCCAGCTCTCTTCATGGCATTGACCAGCTCCTCCCGTGTAGTTCTGGGCTGATTCTTCACCATTCGTAGCATCATTGATTTTTTTCATTGGTGGAAACGGGCTTCCATAAGATTATGGCAGAGAACCACTGATCTAAAGAAGCATATGATAACATTTCAGAGGCAGTTGTGCAGTCCAATACAAATTCCTAGTATTGGAAACCATACCTGGCCACATGTCACGTCCTATCGTTTTGCCTCAAGAAACTTATAGAGCAAAGAATGCTGTGATAAAAAAATCCTCAAACTGTTGAGCATTTTCTCACGTCAGTGGCATGTGTGACAGCAGACTTTAGCAGCAGAATTATCAACAGTCAAGCACAGAGACGGCGCAGCAGCTTGTGTCGTCATGCTGAGAGCTGTTTAATTCTGCTCTCTAAAAACTACCTGTCCTCCTGAACGTGAGCTAACATTCTTCAGATGCACTGCTCCTCAACCTCTCACAGCCCCGTAGAGCAAGAGCAGCAGTAAACACTTTCTTTTCCATTTGAAGTGGCTCTAATGTGAAGTTTGTATGCCAGGCTGCACGTCTGCGGTGCAATGACACTTTCATTTTGTGAACTGAATGATATGACCCCTAGCTCCGCACAATGTAGGCTCCGGTAATGCTTGACAAAACCGAAGGGAGGAGAGAACGGTTGAGCTTTCCACTTCATGTCATTCTCGCAGTCGGTCAGGAGCAGTCGCCCTGTCTCCAGTCCTCTATCTCAGTTGTTATTCACACATCTTCAATAGTTGAAGTGACATATTGAAGTAGAATGGAGACAGTTTCAGAGCAACAACTCTCTTTTGACCCAAATTGGTATTGTAGGACTGTCTCGCCTCGAAGGAAGGTTTAAATGCTTCCCATTATAGTTGAGGTAGTAGGGTTTGACCATGTGATGTAAGCTTGTATCCTGTGAAGCATTTTATCATGGTACGAAACTGCCTAATATGTGGGGACTTTGATGTACAGCGAACCAGCATGATCACTGAATGAACACTGCATTTATTAGCCTTGGTATGTATATGGTCCTTCAGGGTACTCCTTGTGTAAAAGAAGTGCTCTTAATCATATTATATCCACACTTGTACTCCTCATCTTATAAATTTATTTATAATATATATTATTTATATATATATTACTATTTTTTTTTAATGCAAGGCCACTTGAAATAATGAGAGCACACTTTAATGACTTTCATCACTTTTCATGACTGATGTCTTTACCTACATGCAGTATTAAAGCACATGTACTTGAGTGTTAATTGAACTGTAATGTGTTATTTCATTACATTTAACATACATTTATTTTAAATATGCAGTGGTGTAGTCTAGATTTTTGTAGGGAGTATACTGTAATTAACTTCATAAGTTTGTGTTAAAATTCATGTTTTACACTTAGCATTTTGAATATAGAAATATTCAAAGATATAACTGAAATGATACTTTAAAAAGTAAACTAAATCTGGCATTAGGTAAGTTACTGATTTTATTACTGAATCATTCAATTGATTAGTTTGAACGGCTGATTCATTCGAGACCAAGCAAGTCCTTGCGTCCCAGTGTTCATACTACCCATCCATTCTGCCCTAAACAGTTCTGAAAATTACTAATATCACATACAATTTAGGATGGATATTATGCACATTGGGAGTCAGACAGTGAGTCTTAATGAATTGGTGATTGGCTTGATTCAAAAGATTTGTTCAAAACCGCAGATTCGTTCATAAACGAAACAAGCTTTGATAATGGAGATGCCTAGCTTCTCAGTAGTAAGTTTGTAGCTGGACAATTTAAAAGCAAAATAACAGGTCTTTGAGGGTCAGAAATCTGGCTGATAAGCAAGTGATCAAATACTTCACTGTTACATTACTGTCACAGTAATTCCTAAATAAATTGTTAAATCATACAATGTGATTTCTGGATTTTTCTTTTTAGATTCTCTCTCACACAGTGGAAATGCACCTATGCTGAAAATTGTAGACCCCTCCATGATTTTTAAGTAAGAGAACTTGCAAAATCACAGGGTGATCAAATACTTACATACTACAGTGAGGTCAATAAATCTTAGGCCACTAGTATTTTTAGCAACAGTGGGTTATTTCTATCTTTTGCAATCAGTTGGAGTTGGAAATATCAGTTTACATTCCAAACATTATTTTTGTCATTAATTGTAACAATGCAGTGAGATTATTGTCTGACAACAGCCAGTGCTCCACACAGAGATCCAGTCTGTCTGGAATTACATGAAGTAACAGAACAAACTGAGACAGACTCAGTTCTTCAGAATCCAGAAGAACTCTCCAAGATGAAGAAAAAACCTACCTGCAAAGCTACAGTACTGTTCAAAGTTTTACTCAAGTAAAAATGCTGTAAAATATACTTCTGAGTAGAAAGACAGTTTTGGAACACATCCCAGCACCTTTGACACACTATTTTTAGTGTGTGCTATGATTTACGGAGCGCTAATTATCCTCTTGAATTCTTTTAGAATAGATAATTGGGATGCAGTAACTGTTTTGTCGTGCATTAAGGTCTTTTTAACATCTTTGACTTGACTTTGAATTTGCAATGATTGAAGCATGGTCTTCGTAAATGTTTCATTAATGAGCACTGTTGATATTCTACTCATACAATATTTATTGTGTTAATAGTAAACTGTGTTATTATCGATAGGATCTGGATCTAAATATTGAATGGTCAGCTATTCTCAGTCTTTCGAAGTATGTTAATGTTAATGGAGTTGTTTATCGACCTTGATGCTGTAAAAGCCCTATTCACGCAGTTTCTCTTGATTGCATTTTAATTAGGGATAGTGATGTATCCATTATTAATAGAAACTGTAATGTGGACGCTGTGGGCTTTGTGTTTAGTTGTCATCTTGATTCACAGTTAACAGCACTTGTAATGACAAAAACCCAGTATATTTTAATGGCATTGGCGTTCACGGCTATGTCCTGGATTTGACTCATGTTTCCTCCGAACATCCTCGTACAAAATAATCTGTTCTGTACAGAATAAATACAAACTGAAGGTGCTTGCTTACAAATAAACAGCATGAAAATGTCTGACATTTTAACGTCCCATACTGTTACACCCAAGATATGTCATAATTAAGATCTTTTCTACAAACTGTAGTGTTAAAAATGTAGTGTTAAAAGCATTTGTCAGCCAAGCCCTGTGATCTATCTATCTATCTATCTATCTATCTATCTATCTATCTATCTATCTATCTATCTATATATATATTAGGGCCGGGACTTTAACGCATTAATTTAGATTAATTAATTACACGAAAATAACGTGTTAAATTTTTTTAACGCATTTTAATCGCCCTTATTTTTGCACCGCGGAACGTTTCTCACTGGATGAGTTTCGGCGGACCGATTATACTG
>JAUMHR010000064.1:2833937-2844749 GCA_032361145.1 Enteromius fasciolatus
GGGGGGGGGGCGGGGCCGCCATCAAAGGTCCTTTTATAGCAGCATTCAACTTTTTACTTTTGTATTTTTAAACCGCACTTTGTCAGTTATTTGTGCCCATTTTAGTGCCCGAGTAAATTATGCTCGGAGCAATTAATAATCACAGCTACTAATGGGAGGCAGAGTTTAACGGATGATGGGGGATTTGACCTCGTCACAGTGTCTTGCAGTGAACAGCTGCTGAAATACAACAAGAACTCTTAGCAACACCATGTTTCACAATCGAGGTGCTGTTGCTTGGGTATTGAGCTGTATGTGGACTCCCATTCTAGTGCCAAATCTGAAAGGTTGTTACACTGCTTCCAACAAATACACTACTGTTCAAACGTTTGAGTCGATATGCTTGTTCTTTTGAAATTTTTATTCAAACTCTCCTGAAAAATAAAAATGTCACCGTTCCAAAAATACGTTTAACATTAAGAACCTAAAATCTCTCAAATGTATCATTTTTTTCCTAAGAGTATTTCAAAGTGTGTTTTTAACACTAAAACTAGCTCCTGAACCAATGAAATGTTAGGAGCAGTGAAGAGGACTCCTAAGTAATTAAGACCAACTCGCACCTATCATAAAAAGGCTGTTGCCAGCAATCTGCCTCAGAATATAAACATTTTAGAGACCTTTGATGATAATGAGCTAATGCTCTTGCATCCAGTTTCTTTTACCACGATTATTCTACTCCGTTAATTAAAAAGCTGGTTTATATACATATCCACTAAGCATACATGTAAGAGGCTGACAATTAGTTGAACATATACTTGTTTAATTAGTGACACATCATTATTTGAATGTGGCAATTGAAACTATTTTAAACCTTTATTTGGATGGTAATATAATATCATGCTCTACAATATGAATAAACCTCTGAGACAGAGACCCCTCCCCCTCTCCTTTCAGCCAATGATTGTGTACATAGTAAGTATGCTGACATCATCCACGGCAACGAGATCAACCCTGTCCTTACTCTGCGCTTAAGACTTCTCTCTATCCCTTAGTAAAAGTTGTCTCAGCAGCTTTGTGGAGAGGTTTTAAGAAAACTCGTAATGAAAAAACTTTTACTGCTACTTAGGAGAACTCTTAGGGAACTGCAAAAAATGCTTTTCAAGACTAGATTTTTTTTTGTCATGATCACATCCAAAATATCTAAACATTCTTAAATCAAGAATGATTTTCTAGATGAGAAAAAAAAGTTATTAAAATATAAAATTAATATAAATTTTATAATTTATATTTATATAAAATTAAGTGAGCTTTAACTTAAAAGCAAAAAAATGCCCATGGGGTAAGCAAAACAATCTGGTTTTCTGTTTGAAATAAGATTACCCCATTGGCAGACTATTTTTGTTGTTCTAAGCAAAAAATCACTTCATTCTGACTTTTTCTGACCAAGACAATGAAAAATTATTATGCAGAAAATTCCTCTTGATTTATAATTTTTTTTCAGTGTGGTAAGTTCCCTATTCTAAAGATTTTAATATTATTCTTACTGAGACATTACTGTTTTGACTATTTCTGACCAAATAAATTCAATCTTGTCAAGCATTACAGCTTTTATTGCAAAACCATTAAAATGACCAACCCAACATTCTGAACAGTAGTGCGATTTCTTATTTTCTTCCTTTAGCCGTTTCTCCGAAGCAACTCGCGCTCAGAGTTATGCAAGCGTACACCTGGTCAAGAGGACACTCGTCTCTGAGCTCCTGTTGTATTTGTATCAGTGATATGCACGATGCAATCAAGTGTCTGAAAATCAGCAGGCTCGAAATAAACATGGGTTTGAACACAAGGTAAGCGAAGGCCTCACTGCAGTCCATCCCGAGGAGCCCTGCTCTGCTGTAGTGATCAGTCCTGGCAGTGTTTGTGTGTTAATGGGTCTGTGCAAGGCTTTTCTGTTTTAATATCCGCCACAGTTTTACCCCGATTCACACAGTAATTGCAATTAACTCCCTCAGGGTGGCAATTCCCACAGCGAGTGTTGTACGCCATGGCAACGTCTTTCATTTTAAATGAGTGTAAAGATGTTCCCAATAAATGGACAAACTCAAGTCCAGATGCTACCGAATCAATTCCCGAAGCCTGGTAGGGGAAAGCAGACAATTATTCAAATAGAGTCACCTGAGTCGTCGACGGCACCCTCCTCGGCTTTGCCAGCGCTGGCAGCGGCAGTGGCAGTGGCAGGCTTGCCCGTGTTGCCAGGTCCATTCTGCAGAGTGCCAGGCGTGGCGCTGCGCACTGGCTGCTCCTTATGGTGGAACTCATTTTCTGGCACCATGTGCACTTTCCTGCCTTTCAATTGGCCAGAGTAGCTGCAAGTCACACACACGGTTAAAATCACGGCAGATGGTAATACAAAGTGCAATGCTTAAAATCACTCAAAAACGGATGGAATCAAAAAGAAATCCTCGAGAGGTTTCACGACGATGTTAAGCTAACTAGATCGGCATGCTTCTGAGAGGCTGAACACAAGGTCTGATTTCCCCTCTCATTTCTTGTTGATTTCACATGTCTACAGAAAAACACAGAACAGGGCCCACGTCTGCCCAATAAGCGGAGGTGTGCTGAGAAGTCCCACTGGTGGCGCGTACGCAACAATTACACGTCAACAGTTATTACCCATTCTGCGACAGAAGACACGACAATTTGGAAAGAAATCAGCTCCTCATTATGACTGAAGATCTAATCAATTTACAAGCCCATGACATGCATATTTTCTCTAAACCGATTGAGCTGCTCAAACGAAACAAAGTTATTTTGATCCGATGTACATTTCTGCTCAAAAGTTTGGGGTCAGCAAAGCATGAATTTGGCTGTATTTATCTTTAATTAAAAGTACGGTAATATAACACTGAATTAGTTTTACTGCTAACACTTTATTTTGATAGCTCGCTTTATACATTCTACTAACAGTAAGTAACGTTGTAACTACACGTCAACCAGCAGTTTATGGTTTATTTGGATGGTTTCACAACATGCTGACTTTTAGAAACATGTCAAAAAAGTATACGTTAACTTATTCTACTAACCCTAATTGAGTGTTAGTAGACATGTAGCTGCAGATTAATGGGAATTCGTTGAAAAGTAGTTACTTATACTTAGTAGAAAGTCTAAAGTGGGCTATCACGATGAAGGAACCTTTTGCACTTTATTTTCATATGTCTGAACTTTTGTATTTTACACTGAAAGAGTGTTATTTATTTCAGGATACTGCCTTAAGCGCAGCTGCCTATGTAGGGAGCAGGAAAAAAAGGTATCTTTACTTGGTTTTGTCATTCGGCTGCCCTTGGGAATCATTGGGGCATGATCAAGTCCTCGACATTAATTCTAGCTCCAGTGAAGCAAAACAGCCCATTACAGCTGATAACTGATAAGATTGCCTTATGACACGACAAGAGCCTTCCAGCCACCAAAGTCCAATAGCTGAAAGGACTGTTTATTAAGCAGCAATGAAGAGGCCAAACCTTCTCTTGCAGTTTTGGATGGACTGACTGCACTGAATTATTTTTTTTTGAGTTTCCTCCTCACAACGAACCTCTTCCCTTCACATGTGCCTGAGATGGCCAGCCACTCCTGACCATCTTCAACCGCACACGGTTAATCAATCCCACTGCGGAGCGCATGCGGAAAATGGTGGAAAAGAGCAACGAATAAATCTGCCTTAATGTGGCTAACCTCTGCCATGAGAGACGCCCAGAAACTCCCTGCTGATAGTTAAGGAACAGCTGATGGTTGGTGTAGAGGGACTTTCCTCATTAATGATTTATATCTGCAATTATCCAGCAATGTTTTAAGTCTACTTGCACATGCACATTGTAAGGCAGGGAGGATTTATTTGGTCACAGCACCCCTAGTGGTACATGTAGGGAAAGCACATTAAGGCCGAGTAAATGTAATTCTGCACTATCAATACAATCATAGAAGCAGAAATCACGACTCATGCAGCCCTAGTATGACATATGCCAAAGAAGTGACCGCTTTCTCTTTCGTACCAAGATTCAAGAATTCACCTACAGCTACCTCAAGGTTTTGTTAAACAGATGACTGGACTGAAGGTGATCAGTAGGGGGGTTGCAAGGAATAATAATAATAATAACAACGATAAAAGCTTCTTTCATGTCTTTACACAAAAGCCTTGCAAAGATGCAGCTGCACTCCTGTCGTTTGATCAAATTTTGATGACATTACAAGTAAATGGTTTGGTAAACCAACTGACACAAATTTGGGGATGATCTAGTAAAAGCTGTGGGACTGAACATTTCAAACAGCCAACCAAAATATTGTCTAAGGTTTGAACCAAATTGAATGATTTAGAAACAAGTTGGTGACATTTCCTAACCTTACAGTGCACAGTTCTATGGGCTGCTACGATCCTCGTACGGAAAATGAAAACGTCCTACATCTTAAAAGAAAGCAAGCAGAATTCAAATGTGAAAACACTACACTACCACCAGCTAGACTCCTGAAAGTGAAAGATAAGACTGGACCCTCTAAACCAGTGTGGTGAAAGCACTTCAAATGCTGAGGCCAGCCGGCTCTCGGCTCAGTTACCCCATGGCTAACGCATAGAGATCGGGCCTCTTCTCTTTCTCTTCCTGGCAGATCTTGTGAACGCGGCACTCCAGAGCCTGGCCCAGGTTCAGCACCTTAGGGTACCAGGGTAGGATCTTGGTGAGCACAATCAGGATGTTGCGGATGTGGGTGTACTCGCCAGTCTCCAGACAGTGAACTGATGCCTGAGGAAGGAAGAGGAGAGGCACTAACCAAAAGTCACATTTCGACAAAACACAGAGATTGTGTAGTAACGCTCATGCATTTCACATTCGACTCTTAGCCATGGCACAGCGGTTTGTTGTGCCTTGATTTAAACACTTATAACAACGTTAAGAAATTGATAAATATCATGCCTTGACATTACGAACTTAGATTTAGTTCCAATTTGTGCAACAGCTGAGTAGCTGCAATAAACAGCATTGCTGATGATACGATAGTGTCTGTTGCTCACACTTTATATTAGATGACCTTTACTACTACGCATGTGCATCACAAATAAGTAAAATGTACTTATTGTGGTCATAATGTTTTGCAAAAGACTTCTGCTGCTATTGAGGTGGATACGGGTAGATTAGGGACAGGTTTGGTGATTTAGGGGTAAGGCAGGTAATTCCACTAAAATGATGCACAGTTCATTTGTTTATTTATAAGGAAATCATGAGATTTGTAATCCGAGTTTTAAATCAACTAGCTCTACAACATGATATACGTTTTTGCTGGTCGCAATACTAACTTTAGTCAACTTGTAATGCCATTTGTGGACAACATGCCGGAAATTCTCATAGTCCAGCTGATCTGCTTTATTCCCTCCGTCAAAACCACTGGCTCGGAAAATCGTCAGGAACCCAGGATAATTGCCACATTCCTGGTGAAGCAACCAGAAACAAATGAGAAAAGATAAACAGATCGCATCAGGCCTCAGAAAAGCTTGCTTAAACCAAAACCTCAAAATATACAAACCTGGTTATGTAATAAAAGTCTATTATTAAAAAAAGCGAAAAGGGAAGATGATTAAACTTTGAGGATCAGTTTGCTCCTAACGAACATTTAAACACTCTGATCCTTCAGGGAAGGGAAGTGCTGCCAACTCGTTTTCACAGATACCAATTTAGTAGTGACTAGGACACGCTGGAGACAGCACTGACAGAATAATTTAACTGGAGTCTAAAGTGGAGAAAGCACAGCATACCTTCTCATAGATGGCTCTGTCGCTGTGCCATCGAGTCACAGTCTCCAGCATGCAGCAGAGAAAGCGTCCGTAGCGGCGCGACTCGTTCTCTGTGCAGCTTGCCACCGTGTAGATGATATCGGAGAACACCTAAATGAGCGAGGACAGAAACAGAGGCCTGAGTAGGCTGAGAGAGAGCTGCTGCTGTCATTAAACAGAGACCCCGGCATTCTCTAATCAACATAATAGAAATACTTCAAACGTTCAGATAAAAGCACAAGAGAGCAACACATTAACAAACAGAATCCTAGATAAGCTTGTAGCTCTCTGACTGCAGCCAATGGCACACAAACACAAGGCAAACAAGCCATTAACAGCCCTGCGATAGCACTTTCCATCAAGAGAGGAGCAAAGAGCAGCTAAAACTCCTACTTAAAATCACATTCGCAGTCTTTCTCAACAAAGGGTCAGTTTAGAATCAACTGTCAGGAGGTCCAACTATGTCTTTGTGTTCATAATCAGATTTTTAAACCGCTCTGATGATGTCCCAGATCTCATTTAAAGTAGTAAAACAAAGCGGAAGACAAATGGAACAAAGCTTCCAAACAAATTAAAACACATCAGAAGAGTCACAGATTTGAGCCTAAATTAAGCGGTTACCCGACAGGCCAAATATTGTCCTATCCTAACAAACCATGGATCAATAGAAAGCTTATTTATGGAGCATTCATATGATGTATACATCTCTATTTTGTAAAATTTTACCTTATGACTGGTTTTGTTGTCCAGGGTCACAAATGTTTGTTTATAACTATCTATAGCCATATTTTACTTTAAGAATAATTTGGATTGATTTGTTGATCATTTGAATAACAGGGTTGAACGGAGATTTTTGGGAGATACGCACAATTATTTTCTACAATGAAACAAACAAGTTCAACAGTCATGCTATGCTGTTGCTTAATTTAAGACTAGATGGGTTTAATTGTAAATTGACGGTTCTTATTCAAAGAAACATGGGATTTGCGCTTTTACATAGTTCTAAAGAAAAAACCCATTTGTTGAGATTGCCTGTAATGGCTCGGCACACTGCAGTGAACTCACTCTGTCGTAGCAGAGCAGGGTGCAGAAGTTGGGCGTCTTCTGCTGGTGCACCAGCTCCACGAAGCGAGCGCAGTAAACCGCGTCGATGGCTGAGAAGACGCAGCGGGGGAAGATGCAGAGCTGCAGGAACTTGGTGATGGTTTCATTCTTAGTGGATTCTGAGAACAGAGGGAACACGGGGTGAGTGAGGAGCGCAGAGCCTCTGAGCAGCGCAGACGTTGTGAGAGTTATCTCAGGACTCACTGGCGAGTAACCAGTTGTCTTTCTCCAGTTTGAGGCGGTGCAGAACTCTCTGCACATGCTCCAGCTGCTTCTTCTCCTCTTCCTGAAGCTTGTCCTGCAGAGCTGTGCAGCGCTCCTTCTCTTTCTTCTTCTTATTCAGAGGCTGCGATAGAGAAGAGCATTTCATGAACATCCTGTTTGATGTTGCAATTCAGTAGTCCATTTATAAGTCAACAGTCTCATGGCTAAACAAGTTTAAACTGTATGAGCTTTGAGACTAAGCTCTATGCTAAAGGTGTGTGCATCACAAAAGGCTCCTGTTGCCAGTCACTAAAACAACAATATCCCTTATCTGACAACTAAACTTTGTCATTCTAAAACTTGTGAGAATGTCAGAGATACATACACAGAGCAGATAGTTACAATGTTAAGGTCTTTTCAAATACACAGTATTATTTCTGTTTACTATACAGAAATACTGGGATCAACGTTAATAGTTCAGATTTTAACATGGATGTTTATGGTAGTGATGAAAATAGAGCAAATTACCTTTTGTATAGTAACTGGTGCATTGATTACGTTCACCACTAGGTGAAAGGGACTTTAAACAAATATATTATGATTGAATCATTTAACAGATTTGTTCAAAAACACTAAATCATCCAGTAATAAAACAAGTATTTACTGAGTCACTGAATCACAATTTTAATATTAAAAAGTATGTATTTAATGTTTTTAACAGCGATATGATTGTGTTGCTTTATTTTGTTTAGTAAAAAAATTGTGATCTCTTAAGTAGCACAGGTATATTTGCAGAAATAGCCAAAAATACATTGTATGGGTCCATTTTTTTGAATGCCAAATATCATTATGATATTGAGTAAAGATTTAGTAAATTTCCTACTGTAAATTTTTGATTAGTAACTCACTAAACAATAAGTCAACATATGAGACATCAACATAAGAAGCATTATTTTTGCAAGTACATTCAGAAGTCATTGTTGCAAATGCCAATTTTTAAGGTTCATGCCCTGCTGCTGCTTCAACACAAGCCTGCAAGAAACGCTGAGCTGTTCTCTCCGAGGCCTTTAAATCGTGTATATATAGAGCTGAACCTTTCACAAAGCCTCTGCTGTGTGGCTGGCAGCATTAGCAATGAAGAGGCGCTTTAAAACTATTATCATGAGGCACAACTAAATTTACTGCGGACAGAGCATGGGGTCATGTGACTGCACTTGCAATTGCTTTCACGGGCTGTTAATCACGACAAACTTGAGCTTCACAGTAGCATCATTCCAGCAAATATAGACTGCTACCAGAATGATAAAGTTTCTAGTAATTTTCTATTAGTGAAATGTGCTACTGAACACAGTTGAAGAATTAAATTCAATTATTTGTGATCTAAACTAGGCTGAGATACAACTATTTGAAAATCTGGGATCTGAGGGTACAGAAAAAATTAATACATCAAATAAAAAAGAAAAGAAAACCAAAGTTGTCCAAATTAAGTTCTTAGCAAAGCATATTACAAATCAAAGTTGATATATATATACACGTTTATTTTTATTTTTTTTTTAAATAAAAGAAAATTCAACCACTTTGACCCATACAATGTATTGTTGGCTATTGCTACAAATAAACCTGTGCTACTTATGTGCTCCAGGGTCCAAATCCTGCTACTAACAAAGCATTAACTATGACTTTTGCCTCAAACGTTAACAGGCATGCTGATAAACAACTAGTTAATAGTGAGAATAACAGCTTCAAATAATTAATAGAGAGCAACATTATACATAGCAGGTGATTTCCCCCCCGCATCTCACCATCTCCGTGTTCTCATCGATAGCCTTGATCTGCATCTTTAGCTTGTTGACCTCACGGTCGTAGGCGTTGTGCGGCACTGCCAGGTCGTACATGGTGAGGGACCAGAAGGTGGCGTAGAACTGAGGTCGAAGATCATCCCACACTTTGGGCAAATGAAGAGACACGACAGCCTCGTGCACCGGGGCCATCACCTGCTCACAGGCTGCGATGTACTTGTGGACCTTCTGCTGCTGCCTGTTGCCCTTCTCTGCCTTCTTCAATTCGTCATACTTGGACTGATGGGAACACAAAGACAGCAGGCAAGCTTTATAATTCACTCAAGCACAACAAACAGGTCTGAAGATGAGCGTACGCAGAGGCCTGCACGTGGAATTAGGGGGCGGTAAATCTTGTTAGAGGTGAAGAGAGATGGGGTTAACTTTACACCGCCCAGGAGAGCTATAAGCAGGGCTCTAGCGCTGAGGGGAAACACAAAATGAGCTCCGTATGAAATATTCATTAGGCAGGCTGTATCATATAGAGGTTATAACAAATAAATCACAGTTTACTGTATTGAAGCTATATTGTACTGCCGTAATATTGCATTATTGGATGCTTCAAAATTTCAACCACTATAAAATACTCTTAAAGCATTTTTTGCACTAATTATGACTAAGTAAGAACTGAATGCATCTATTTAAAAATAAAACCATCAACCAAAAACCAAAAAATCATCCATGTGTGAGTACTTCAGTGCTTGAATTACTAAACCATCAGCTCCTCAAACGTGCTAAATTCTGGATTCAATGCAAGCGTTAAGCCCTGTTCCCACCAACACAAATGCTCGGTGTGAAAAATTTCCATTACATAAGTACAAGCCAAAACGTGAAGACTTGCCAAAATACACTGTGACAGACAATGGGGTAAAACAACGGTGAACATTGGCAGTGTTTTACAAGATTGTGGATTAGCATGCAATGTTTGGGTTTCAAAAGAGAAAACAAACCTGCAGAGTTTCTTCTCGACAGGTACGCTAGTCTTTACCCACAGGGTGAAGCTCTAGGTTAATGTTCACACTTATTGCAAGAACAAGAGCATTCTTAAGAGATTCTTAACATTTACTTTAATCTCTTATTTTTAAGTTCGTTTAGATGGAGAAAGCCACCACTATTACATAAAACTCCAACTGGTGCTTACAAACTGACTATTCTGCCATGTATCAGTGAACAGCAGAGGAAGAACCTGGAACTGGCCCTCTTGTATGGTCTAAAAAAAGTCTTAAAGAAATGCTGTCTGATTTTGGGCATCAGAAATGAAAAGAGAAGCCACACTTTGGCCTTGTTTACACTGTCAGTTAAATGTGACCCAATTCTGATTTTTTGCTCATATGTGACACAGATCTGATCTGTTGCATGACGGTGTAAACAGGAAAAAACGCATGCATTCGGATATTTTGAGATCGGTTTCAGGCCTCGGTCATATGTGGAATTAAAGCAGATATAAATCAGATGTGTGTCAATGTGACTGCCATGTAAATAGGCAGATAGAATTTTTCGAGGTATTGCATTCTGTACTAGAGGTCTGCGCGGGATCGTTTTTGTTAGTCCCACTCCTGCGAGGTTTTATTCCACACCCGATCGCTCATGGTGTATATTCAGTCTTTGTTTATCCGCTGCCTGCTCAGAGTAATTTTCTACCCGACCAATCCCACTAAATTTAGATCTGGTTTCCAAAATCTCACATTTCAATTGTGTACTACCAAAAGAGAGAGATAACAGACAGAACTGTAGGTTGTGCGAGGATTGTATTTATTTTTATTCGTCTCGTCAAGATGCTTTTAACATTTATCTCTCCTCATGGAAAATGTGTTGCAAAAATAAAATAAATAAAAACAAATGTATGTACAACATTGTAGCCTATATTTATCACAT
>JAUMHR010000064.1:2880402-2890714 GCA_032361145.1 Enteromius fasciolatus
ATAAACTAGTAGTAGAACACCCTTTAAATAACACTTAAATGTCATGAAAATAAGTCATAGAAAATAAATCCTACTCATTTTAAATCTAGGTATAAGCAAGTTGTTTTTGCAAGGTGTCTTTTAGGTCATACCAGAGGTACACATGGATATTTATTAAAAGGTGAAGAACCACCATCAGCCCTACTTACGAAAGTACAATGAATGTGAAACATATTTTATTGGATTGTTGTGAGGTGTGTCTAACCGATTTATTAAAAAATGTATCACCAAATAACCTTGATGCTGGCGTGGTGTTACAAAGTGAAGAAATTAGTACATAAAACTTCTTGGGTTTACACAGAACAGACATAGTGTAGAGTTAAACATAAATATAAAAAAGCTAATTCAATAGTATATAAATAATAGAAAAACACACCGCTGTTGTGTTGTTTTCAGTTGCACGTATCTTGGATGGCACAGTTACCATACTCCATTCATTGGGTCATGTCCTTGAAGAGTGTAAGACTGGGGCACTATCAAACACTTCTCTGTTTGTTTGAATGTCTCACCCATCAACATTGGCTCTGTCCCAAATGGCTCTCCCTCGTGATGCACACTTTCATGATTTAATGCATTATCAGGAGGTCAAAGCAGTAGGAGTCAGCAGAAGACACAAGTATTGACTGCAAACATGTTTTCCGAACTGAAAATGTACGACGCTGTATGATAGATGGTGGATGCACATCATAAGCAAACAGAGTATAACTGTACTGTACATAAAATCTGGTTTTGAGACTGAGACATTGACTCCTCTAATAACTTGAATTAAAGGAAGGAAGTTTTTCCCATCAGTGACAGATGAGGAGAGTGTTTGGGAAACCAGAATTAGTCATTATTCCTGCACTGAATGAACTGAGGTAAATTTCAACATCTCCAGTTTATATAAAACATGATTTTTTGTGTGTGTTTTTTTACTCTTGTTTTCAGACAGGCAGATGAAGAGTACCAGATCCTTGCGAACTCGTGGCGTTATTCGAGTGCATTTACTAACAGGATTTTCTTTGCAATGGTGGATTTTGATGAGGGCTCAGATGTTTTCCAGATGGTAACTACTAAATATATTTTACCTTTTTTATGTGCAAATTAATACCGTTTTATTTCCATAATGAGATTATGATTACATTCGATCCAAAACGGCTGCACAGCTGAGAGGTTTGTCTGAGCTGTAGCCTTCATTCGTTTCACTTTTTCTGTAAAATGTGAAATATAACAAGCAAGCATAGCCCAGATGAGGAAAAAGCAATGTGACACAATGGTAACAAAGTAATGCAATTAGTTACTTTTGTTAGGGAGTAATGCAATATTTTAATACATTTTTGTTCATGTAACTTTCGCCAGCACTGGTCATATGCAAATCTGAAAGGAGCCGATAAAATGAATCGGTAGTCTGCAATGATGGCGTAATATCAATGTGAAAGAAAAGTTGTTTTGTAGGCAAAGTTATTATATTATTAAGTGCAGTGATTACTCCATACGTCTGTGTATGTCCTCTGCAGCTCAACATGAACTCTGCTCCGACGTTCATCAACTTCCCAGCTAAAGGGAAACCCAAGCGAGCGGACACATACGAGCTGCAGGTCCGAGGCTTTGCGGCCGAACAGCTGGCTCGATGGGTGGCTGACCGAACAGATGTTCATGTAAGACTCGTGCACACACATTCAGATCTGTCAAACTGAGCGGCAGTCTTTAACCTGCTGCTGTGTGTCGTTCAGATCCGGGTGATCAGGCCTCCTAACTACGCCGGCCCGCTGATGTTGGGCTTGCTGCTGGCGTTCATCGGCAGTCTGGCATACTTGCGCCGCAATAACCTGGAGTTCCTCTTCAATAAGAACGTCTGGGCTTTCTCTGCACTGGTGGGCACCTGTTTTGTAATCCAAATATAAGATCATAATATTTCTTAATGTCTTAAAACGGGTTTACATGTATGCAAGATATTTTACCCCATTTCTAAATGATTGGTAAACGACTCGTGTGAAGCAGTTCGAAGAATCAGTCTGTCTAAACCCCTCCTTCCTGTGATCCCTCACTGTGATTGGTCGGATGGCGCAGTCCTGTATGATTGGTCTACCGCTACAGCGTGTGTCGGAAAAGGAAACGCTCATTGCCATTACTGAATGATACAGCGTCTTCTTAACATGATGTAATCCACATGGAGATTGTACTGTTTGGGGGCGGGCCAAATTGTTTGCGATGTATAACGTGGGCGGCCATTATGCAAATATGTTACTTTGTGACGTGGATCAGTAACAGAGAAAGATTCAAATCGCTGACGACTCATTTAGGTGCACTGTCAGCGTCACAACTTTGCAGATAGTTTATGTTCACGCACAGCTACATGACACACTGCATGAACGATCACGTTTGAAAAAGCATAATAGGGGCACTTTATGGCCCTGTTTCACAAACAGGGCTTAGCTTAAGCCAGTACTAGGCATTAGTTAAATTAAGATATTTAAGCAGCTTTTATAAAAATTCCTTATAGGAAAATATTACAGGTGTGCCTCTTAACACAGAACAACGACACTGACATGTTTTAAGATATGTCAGAGCAAGATTTTTTCATCCGAGACAGCTCAAACATGCAATTGGGACTAGCTTAAGCCTTGTCTGTGAAACTGGGGGTAAGTGTGTGGTGGATTAAGAAATCTAGAATATGTTCATGCAAAATAATCCATTAATTCGTACGTTATATATACTAATAAACAGACAATTAGCTAGTGACATAAATGCTAATAAACTAGTTAGTGGGAACTGGCAGCCAAAAAATGGATTACAAGTTTTTAATAAAGTACAAAATTAAGCTTTAGATTTTTTAAGAAAAAAATCTCATTTAGTTTCTATTTTATGTTTTAGTGATTTTGGAAAAAAAACACAGGCTGACATGCATTTCAACAGACAAACATGACGCAGGTTTTTAAAATGGACATTACTAAATTAAATAACAGAATGGAAATTGGAATGGAATTGTTTGCCAGGTGAAAATAACAATATAATAGAACCCAGATTAATTTCTAGAGGCCTTGATTATTGTTACACTCTAAACATACTATCCAGTGTATTCACAACCCTTCTAAAACCTCTTTCTCGCTCTAAATCTAGTGTTTTGTTTTGATCATGACTTCTGGTCAAATGTGGAACCACATCCGAGGACCTCCATACGCTCACAAGAACCCAAACACAGGCCAAGTGGTGAGTAAGTGTATGATTCACACAGCAACCTTTTTGAGTTGGAAGCACTTACCAACATTAACTAAAGGTGCCCAGAAACTTGTGTCAAGACCCCATGATGCAGTGCCAGTTCTCTTCACTGTGCTGATGTCATGTTTTCATATTGAGACCTGTTGGCCACTTAGCTTTAGTTGTTCTAAAGAGCAATGGAGTCAGCAGTATTTTTGGTCCAGTTTCCTGGAAAAGATCTTAAATCTTAAATGTTTGTTGTTTTATGAAAGTTTATTTTGTAAACTTGCATAACGCTAACATCTGTAATCTCTTCAGTTTCCTGAGGTCTTTAAATTGGTTTTGCAGGCCTTTTTTATTCTTTTAATGTTCCTTAAGTTCACCTTGTAATGTGTTTTCCTGTCAAATGCACATTTTCCACTCTCAGTCAGAAAAACACTCAGGCTTGTCGATAAGTAGCCACTGTTACGATTGAATATTGGCCTTACTGTGCTGAACATGAGGTTTCACATGTCTTGATCATTTATTCAGCTTTTAATTCCCAGTGACGAGTGTTTTTCATTTCAGAGTTACATCCACGGCAGCAGCCAGGCTCAGTTTGTGGCAGAGACTCACATTGTCCTTCTCTTCAGTATCCTTCGCTGCTCTCAGATCAGTTACGTGCTGAGTAAAAGCATTGATTTCCCTCAAAACAAGTAGCTGTTGACTGCTGTATATGAGCCCACGGATATGTTTGGATTGGCTGTGGTTTTGTCTGTTGAGAGCGTGTTCGTCTTAACTCCGCTTCAGATGCCGCCGTGACTTTTGGCATGGTGCTGCTCCACGAGGCTGCGACCTCTGACCTGGACATCGGGAAGAGGAAAAGTATGCCGTGCTCTTTATGAACGCTTGGTAGATCCGAACAGGTCTGATTGTTGTCTTGTTTCTCTGCAGTCATGTGTGTAGCAGGAATCGGGCTGGTGGTGCTGTTCTTCAGTTGGCTGCTCTCCATCTTTAGAGCCAAATATCATGGGTATCCTTACAGGTGAGATGTGTGCTTGCACATTTATAAATGTCAATTTAAAGATTTATTTTTACAAATGCCCTTTTTTCCCGTTAATGTGTTACCTTTCTTTTGTGCAGCTTCCTGTTTGGTTAAATGAAGACCCGCGGAGGAACTGTGGCAAATATTATTGTGCAAAGTGCCTTAATGTTTAAAATGAGACATTGAATTGGTAAAGTTCTGCTTGAGCCTGGATGTGCCTTCTTGCTTTTTTGCTTTTATATATTACATTACATTTGAAAGGTTTTAATGAAAGTTTTAAGTTAATTGGTTTTCTCTCCCTGAGTGGTGTAGTGTAAGGAAAGGTGTGGGTTTATTGGAAGACGAAGCGGACACACTGTATGGCATCACTTGTTTTGTAGCTGATCAGATGTACAGTTTTATATTGAATTCGGTTCGGTTCAAATGCATAGATTTGGAAGAGGCACAAAGGCAAGCAAGGTGTTTTCTATTCTACCTCATCAATGTGCATATCAAGTGTTCAAAGTCCAATCAAAGTCAGCGTAGCTTCTGAGGTATGTGTATGAGGTTCAGTAAGAGAAAGCTCAGGGTGAATGTGGGGTGTTTGCTGTTGTCCTGCCTCAGGTGATGATTTCCGCCATTAAAAGTGCCTTGATTGCTCGCTGCGTTGTATTTCTTTTGATTGCTCTTCTCATTCTGAGTCGGTCAGCTGATGCGGCACAATATTATTAGGTGCACAAAGTGATTAGTGGTTCATGGCTTTGTTTGGAACATTGCAGAAGGCTACCTCTGAGAGCTGGCACATGCCACACTGATCTTCTATTTCTAGTGTGAATCATAAACTTGCTATGGGTTCGTCATTTGATAAGTCTGCTAAGGTTAAAGTTAAAACTTTAGAAATAAATAGAATGGGCTTGAGCTAATTCAATCAATCGTGTGAGTTTGGGGTGGTGTTTGACTGAGCGAAAACAGATGAGAGGGGTGGGTGTTTAAAAAATAAAATACAGAATTAAATATGTTTTATAGGAATGGTTCACCCAAAAAAAACTAATTCTGTCATCATTTCATGTAGTTCCAAACCTGTTTGAAATTCGTAGATCTGCTGAACACAAAGGAAGGTGTTTTGAAGTAAAGTTTGTAACCAGGCTGTTTTGGGTCACCAATGCCTCGCGTAATATTTGTTTCCTTCTGTGGACGTCAGTGGCGACCAAAACAGCCAGGTTATATATCTATATCTTCCTTTTGGTTTGCAGCTATGTGAGGGTGAGTAAATGATGACAGAAAGTTTTGGGTGAACTATTTCTTTAATATTACTATCTGTATGTATGCTCTTCTGTAGTATTATATTAGTATTATTATACTGCTGCTGATCATCTCATACAGCATTCAATGTCATGTTTTTATTGAACTGGTATTTTCATGATGTGTCCAGTAGGGGGCAGCTCTGTCTCTCTGAACATCTCCAGATTGAATAACACTTAAGACACGATGAGTCATGGAATAGCAAACGACATTTCTGATTTATTATTATTTTTTTATTTTTACCAACCATCATTCATAATGTAAATCCAAGCAGGTTAACTTAGATTTAACATAACAATAAAAAAATAACTAAATAAACAAACCGATATATGGATGGCAAACTCTAAACACAAGCTGTATTGATACATGCGCCCATGTCATGAATATGGGCTTTTTGTTGTTCTTTTGCTTGCATTCATAGACATTCCCAGTCTTTCCTGGTTTCTGTTTTGTTGTCTATTAAAGGCTGGTCCGGGTAAGTAAATGACTGGGATTACACAACAAGAACAATGCTTTCTCACTGTGTTGTCCTCTTTGATTTACATGTCTTAACAGGTGCTCTCAGGTAATTTGCTGCTGCAAATCCACATGTTCTGGTTTAGATGTCAGCCAATCAGGCCAGACATTGTTTTTAAGTCCATATAAGGACAACCTTGAGTGCTCTTGGTAGTGAGCAGCGGCTGTTTCCCGTGCTGAAGGCACACATTGTTCCTCACTGGCCAGGCTCTCCTCACACCACACAAATAACCACATATTTACACACCAAAACACAGACGCTTTCCGTGGAAGCTCTAAGAGTCCATGCGTGCATTGTTAGTACTATTTTACTTTATTACTATTACAAGGCCTCCTTGTTACTAGATTAAATTACTAAACAATATGTTTTATCGATGACACCATATTAATCACACGGTAGCAAAAAAATTGCTTGTCATTGATTGACAATCATTTTTTTCAATGATTTTTTCATCATAGATGTTCTTTTCTTAAGCATACGCTCAGAAAGTGGCCCAGGTTTGTGAACATTCGTTCGTTGGATATAATGACACAGAAGATTATGAGGCCAAACAGCATTGGACCACTGGATTTACTAAAATCATTCCAGCTTTAAGAATTGTTGCAACGTTGCACCAGCTACTGATGAACACATTCATTTTTATTTTAATTAGCACTCAGTGGGTTATTCAATCATGCTATGACTTTTGAATGATTGTTTATGTCTTTTTTTATTTCTGTATTTAATGTTTAAGTGTAGTACAGGGATCACCAAATACCTCTGAAGTGCCCATGAGATTTGTAATTACCACATCTGCATGCTCATGGTTCTTTGATGTTGGTGAATGGTCACATGACATGCAGGTAAACTTTATGCTTTATTTTGATTGGTTGTTTTGAAATGCTTTACTTCAATTTTCTATAATGTTATTGATCATTACCTTTTCACTGAATTATGCTCAAAATGAGCTCGTTTCAAACTCGTTGCCTGCTACATGTCTCAAAATAGTTTGGACGGGGCATGTTTACCATGGCGTAACATCTCATCTTTTCAAAACAGTTTGAAGCCATCTGGGCATTGGTCCCATTCTTGCCTGATATAGGTTTCCAGCAGCCGGTTTCTTATTTTTTGTTTAATGATGTGCCAGATTTTCTTTATAGGTGAAAGCACCACACTCTTCTATTATGAAGTCCTCCTTTTATAATAGTTGCAGAATGTGGTTTAGTATTGTCCTGCTGAAATACACAAGACCTTCCCTGAAATAGACGTCATCTGGAGAGGAGCATATGTTGCTTTAAATCCTTTATATACCTTTCAGGCATAGTGCCTTCCAAAAAAATGCAAGCTGTTCATACTGAATGGACTTATACACCCCATACCATCAGAGATGCTGTGTTTTCAACTGAACGCTGATAACACACTGGAAGATCTACTTCTTTTTAGCTCAGTGGACACTGTGATTTCCAACAAGAATGTCAAATTTGGGCTCGTCTGACCATGGAACACTTGTCCACAGAGATTTCTCCAGTTTCTCTGAATCTTTTGATGATGTTATGCACTGTGTATGAAATACAAAATTAGCTCATTTAGTGGTAAAAGTGTAAAACATCTAATTTTAAACATTTATGTTTTCTTTGTTCTGTTCTGAATAAAATA
Source organism: Enteromius fasciolatus (assembly GCA_032361145.1). NCBI lineage: Eukaryota > Metazoa > Chordata > Actinopteri > Cypriniformes > Cyprinidae > Enteromius > Enteromius fasciolatus. The sequence goes on from JAUMHR010000064.1 coordinate 2,888,076, forward strand.
TTGACTCATATGATTTAAAAGTCTTTTAGCTTTCATTTTATTCAGATGTAAAAAAAAAAAACGTCTCAACATCGGGGTTGTAATATTAAATTACTTAATTAATTTTAAGGTAGTCTGACTATTGTTACTGCAAATCAAGGCGGAAATACATAGAATATAGTAATATACTGTATAGAAAGTCTCTCAGGTGTGCATGTCCAAATAGCCAAAGGCCGGGGTTGTACAGCTCTGTCCTGTTGTGTGAAATAGCCCTCAGGGTTTGGGGCGGTGTTAAAATTCTTGCCCGCATTGTTGAGATTTGCAGCAAAAACTCTCTTTAAGGTAGCATTTTCTGAGAACTCTTCCTGTATGACATAATCTCTTCTAGCCTTTCCTTTCGTCACGAATGAAATGTCTTGTTTGGTGCTTGTCCAGAAGGCAGAGAATCATGCCAGCACATTTGTGAGGAAGGAAAATATTGTGCAGACGCTTGAGTCAAACCGCTAGCAGGACAATTAATCAGTCCCACTGTACACCGGATAACCCACACAAACCGCACAAATAAAATACAGCAAATAACATACTCACGCAACTACAGCATAATTAAAGGCATTTGATATCCTGAAAATCAGGTCTTGCTGTGAACACTCCCCCTTCGGGACACCTGTAAAATGAGGGAGGAGGCACACGGGACACTGGGAATAAAAGACACATGATTCAAAGATAAAAACAGGTCCTGCTCAGTTTGAATGAAACGCTGCGTCACACCCTCGCCTCCCTGTCTCTGTTTTGAGTTGTCTTGGTGTCTACAGGCGTCCCTCTGCGCATACTGTTGTAAAACCATGCCATGTGTCTCAGTACACTTTTAGTTTTGTGGCTGACTGAGACTTTTCTTTTTTTAATGATCCACGGCCTTACTGGGTGGGTCAAAAGACAAAACAGCTTACCACAGTTTATAAGTCTATGCAAAGACCACAAAACCAAACCAGCCCCTTTTGATCCAGTTCTTGTTAGATCAGCTTCATGTTATTGCTAAGGGTGTCACAATCCTCCAAATGCTCGATTTAATTACATTTCCAATTCTAAAGTCGACTCTAAAGAAAATTTGACTTCTACTAAATGTTCACTTGTGTGAGCTTCATATATGGGGTGAGTTTGAAGTACTGGATTTTGAATTTCCCAGTCATCGTTAATGTAATTCGCTGTGACAGTCATGAAGCCCTGTGTTGCTCTGGAGGTCCAGCAATCTGTAGTCAAGGCTACTAAAAAATTGTACATGGAGGGTATCACCGTAGCTGTGAGATCTGTTCTACTTGGGATTTCGTTGAGTGGTTCCATCACGCTAATTAAATGCCTAAAACAGAGTTTTCTACCACTGAATAATGTTGTATGTCCGCGGCTTTAAATACCCCTACCGCGCTTGTAATTGCCTTTGCACATGTTGAGTTACTTGGAAGTTTTATTCCTAATGAAGATGGGAGAGTAGTTTGAGTTACACTTGTCGGTTTAACAGATAAATCAGATAAATCTTCTGCAGAGATGCCCTGCCATGTTAGTCGTGCTGCCAGTGGAATAATGTGGTATACGTACATAGCAGAGCTTGCAAACTGTGTTTTTTTTTTGTCGACAAAACAAACGTTGTCAACATTTTCTCTGGAAATCCAACATACTTCCACACCGGCGACTTCAGTGAAAGAGGAGGGGTTGAAGTTCTGTCGACGGGTCTCCTGCGTCTGCAGTTGCCATGCTATCTTTTGGCTGTTTGTTGTAGCTGTTAGGTTGACTCGCAGCACTTCAACAAGCGTGTTTTTTTTTTTGCTTGGCAAAAACCAAGCTGACGTGACATGGGGGCGTGGCAGCATCGTCGATTCAATTTTTTGATTCGATAAACGAGATTGAGCATGAATTTCGATTTAAAATCGAAATCATGACACCCTTAGTTATTACCCATCTTGAGAGTCAAAGTAAATGAGATTTGACTGAATGATGAACTCCACCCTGATCAGGCATGACAGCTTTGTAGTAAGATACCAATCAAGTCAGCCTATCCTCAGAGAAAAAATACATCTCTCGTGTGAGAATAGGCTTTTCTTATTTCGATTTTCAACGCTTGAAACGAACTAATCTGCCAGTGGGGTACGCAAAATAATCTTGTTTTCTGCTTAAAATAATAGCCTATTATATTGCTTACCCCATTGCTAAATTGTTTAGCTTGTTTCAATCACTCAAAACTCACTTAATTTTAACAACAAACACAATCAGGTTTACTTGTCTAGAAAATCCTTCTGGATTCAGGAATTTTTAGATATTTTGACTGGAAATAAGATAAAAATGTAAGCAAAAAAAGCTTTTTTTTTTTGTTTTGCAGTGGAGAGCTTAGACAAAAGCTCAGTGTTGACATTCAGTACCAAGTAGGATTTTGAAAATATGAAAATTTGTGAATATCAGTACATAAGATAATATAATTAGGGCTACTGACAAATTAAAATCTGAATAATTAATGGTGAATATACTGTTTGAAACCTATAATGAATTACTGCAGCAATGCAGCGTAGCATGGAGTGGATCAGTCTGTGGCACTGCTCAGGTGTTATGAGAGCCCAGGTTGCTCTGATTGTGGCCTTCAGCTCTTCTGCATTGTTGGGTCTGGCATATCGCAT
>JAUMHR010000064.1:2895882-2907636 GCA_032361145.1 Enteromius fasciolatus
AATTTAATAGATAAAATTGCAGCCTTATGCGATTTAGAAATTGCATGTGCTTAAATTGCGTTTTTTTTGCGATTAATTGCACAGCCCTAGCAGACACCAATTTGATTATTTTAATGCTGAATTGAAGCAGGTCATCCTGCCCTTGTATAAGGACTGTCTCTGTGAATGTTCTGTTATTTCTCATGTGGCCCACTTCCTTAGCAAATGAATGAGCCTTTGTTACATGTTACCAGCTCAGACGTCCTTGAAATTAGTTTACCACTGATAGACTGGGAGGATATTTGTTTTTGAGCCAAAACTCGATTTTTTTTTGTGCTGGCAGACAGTATGTATTTTATGCTGGTAATGTATTTTTATTTTAAAGCACAATCTTTCTTTCTGCTTGAACATGCAAAGAGATCACATGTTCAGCATGTGTTTCCAAGTGATTCAGTGGAGTTTCAAGTGATTCAGCATATGTCTGTGTGCTGTGTTGTTTTTCCTCTCCGGTAGCGGCTTTTTAAAGCAACAGGATGTTTTAAGACGAGTGACGGTATGTGGATTTAAGAGATGCATTGAGCTTTCCCCCACCCCTTTTCTCTTGCGCCATATTATTGCGCTACTCTGTACATCTGGGATGGAAACGCTGGTAGTAAAGAAAAAAGAAAAGCATGCACGCTTTCCCCTCCCCCTATGCTTCTCCACCGACTGCTACTCCCATAGCCTGTCAGGAAGTGTTATGACTTGCTGCCGTAGGTCTTTGTAAGGCAGGCAGGAATGCTGGTGCTTCAGATTAGCCTTGAAGGGTGTGGATCGAGCACTGCCTCTTCTGCTGCGACCGCTGCTGCCTACAGCTCCATTCTCAGCTCACGTCGGGACGGTTGGTCTATCTTTTTCTGCATCTTCCTCTACATCCCCTATTCTCTCATTATGGGTTATACGCTGGGGAAAAGCATTCTCTCTGTCTGTCTCTTTCCCCAGCTGCTTTGCTAACAGCACAGCATCTGTAAATGCTTTCTGTTCTCCGAGTTCAGATTTGTTGCATCTGTTTGCAGTTTGAAGTGAAGGAAGCAGGTTTGGGGTTTGTTTTAAGTGCTATTTTAAAGTGTTTTTTACATCTTTTGCGGACCGATAACACCATTTTGGGTGTTAGAGCACATGGTCAGGTTTCTGTTTTTGAATCAAAACCCAGAGAAAGCAATTGGGTGGCAGGTTTCTTTTGCTTTGTAACTTAAAAGGGCATAATGGTTTTGACTTTGTTTAATCACTCGTGCCGTGTTGGCAGTCCTCAGAGACACTGAAAACTAGTGACTAGACAGGATTCTCTGGTTGCTTAGGTTTTTGTGCATGACTCAGTCCCATGAGGTCACAGTACTCTTCACTCATTTGGAAGGTAAACAAACCTTAGTCAAATTAGACTACATCTATACTTGAATTGTGAAGAAACGTATTAAAGAACCGATGCGGACTGATGATTCATTGAAGGTATGTAGCTCACAGTGCTGTCTCGGGCAAAGGGATGCCACAAGGGTGGAGAACTTTTTTTTTTTTCTAAAAAATTCCAGTTTCCATGTTGACTTTCCTTAATAGCTGAAGGATGACATTAAATGTAGACCTTGAAACAAAACCAGCAAATAACCTTAGTCTGGTGTATTCACTGATGCTTATTTTTAACATAAACAGTTTAACCATTATGTAACGTTGGAATTAAAGTCCATAACTTCCATAACCAGGGTGTGGTGGGCACCATTAATGACATAACAAAAACACAAGCTGGCAACTTTGGGAATGAAGATGTTGACATGCATTGCGGGTGTGTCGTGATTCCTCATGACTTCTTGTATGGGACAGGAATATGCGTCTTGGGTAGCGTGTATAGTGCTGTGATCGCTGCATGCAAGAGCAGATCTGAGACGCTGCATCTGTTCTCGGTTCAGATACAGAGGTTGGACTCCACTCAACAGTTTTGCTTTTGTTGTGGTTTTGATATAAACAGTTTGTCACCATAATGTATTCATTGGGCCAGTGCCATGATACTGACTCTATTAATTATTGTGATACCCTGAACTAATATTTCCTTGGTTTTAGTGTGTTCTGTTTAGTGTATTATTGTTTATTGTGTGTTTGGACTCTTAAAAATAAAGGTTGTTTATGGCTGTGGTTTAACATCCACATTGCACAAAAGGTTCTTTAGAGACAAAAAAACTCTTCTTTAGATTATTTACAGTAAGTTAAAAAAATACATTATTTTAACAATTGTTACTAAAAGGAAGGAACCAAAAGCTGTTTTTCTATGACGTTGTTGCTGTATTTTGAAGAGTTTAGGTGTTAATTGTATAATTAAACAAAAGCAGACAGACTTTAAAGCAGGGTCTGGTGTTCAGATTTGTACACATATTCATAACTCTGATCCTCCAATGAAACGCATCCAGACTTTGATTGTTGGCTGTGGATTGGTCTCTATTTCAGTTGATTTATTTCGGCTTCTCTTCTGCAATTTTCACTGTGTAATGGATTTGCGACTCTTTGCTAGGCTTTCACTAGCCTCAGTTTCCAATCATTTCTGTAGTTGACTAAACACAATGAAGCGGGCTCTAAATAGCTGTGGCAGTGTTTCAATCTTTGTCATGTCTCTGAGTTACTCTCATCATGGCGAGGTAGCATTCAAAAGGACCTGCCTTTAACACGCCCTCTCGAACATACATTTTGCCCAAATATAGTCTACTCTGTTGCATGCTTGATAGATATTTGCATGTCATTTGCATGTCTTATCATCTTACTGTAGAATCCCACTTCCAGGTTTCTCTCTCTGAAGACAGTCGCCAGACTTCATTTGCTACAGCTTGGAGGTTCAGACAGTAAAGTTTTTGTCCTTCTCTCCCTAGAAGGAAACACTTTATTCGACTGAGAGACCTTCAGGTGGTTAGAAGATGGCAGGAAAGATATCCAAAGATGAGCTGGAGGAGTTGCGGGAGGCCTTTAAGAAAGTCGGTGAGTGTTCTTCCTGTCTGACCAGTTTTGTGTATTCTAATCACTGCTTGGCAGCTACCCATGAAGGTGTCTTTTTCCTTCGCATATCTTGTGATTTCTGCTGATACGGCTACATTACTGTGCAAAGCCAAAAATTAAAATAGCATTCAAATAGCATTAATGAATTAAAATAATTGGAAAGCTCAAGCCTGTAGTTTTTTTGTGATGTGATTTTTTTGTAATGTTGTTTTTGGTCCTGCTTATGGCTTGTGCAGCTTCTTCTATAACAGTTTGCATTGTTGTTGCTCAGAGAGACATCTGGGTTTTTCATTTGACCTCATGAATTTTTTGGCATCACCTGTTGCCTGGCGCCTAAACGGTCCTCATGGACTCTTGTCTCCAAACCAACAACTGTTTGCTGCCATTATGTGAGACTTATCTGTTAACAAGTAATTATTTTTATTCGTATTACAGAAGCAAGTCTCTTTAAAGTGTTAGTTCATCCGAACATGACATTGTTTCTGTACAGTGCTGGTTGATGTTCATAGCAGAAGAACATATGGGCTCTTAGTGTACTTCAGAAGTGGTTTTAAGTGCCTGGAGCATCCATATCAACTACTACCTGAGTATGAGTACAGAATTAAAATAGTGTGTCAGTACATTTATAGAAAGCAGTGCATTTAAGAGTGTAGTGCGGTTTTTGATCTTAAACTTCTGAGTTTGTGGAATTTCATGGTGCTTGGCAAGAATGTGCTTCAGACTACATTTTCGCATTTATCTGATTTCTCCAGAAGACTGGGCAGAAAATTGAAGCCTAAACTGTTGCCAATGTCATGGTGTTATAATAATTATAAAAAATGCACATACTAGCAAACCCCCAGCGACTCACGGTTCCTTTTTTATTCAAACCCAGTGGCCTGCCTTCTGCAGCCAGCTTTTAGCAAAACAGGCATTTTTGGCAAATACCAATATACCTTGTTCTGGCCAGAATCCAAGGCTGTGTTGCGTCTCATTTCTACGTTGCTATCACTTTATTTTGTTAAACTGCAATGTAAACCCATTCGTTACCTAAATGTTTTGTGCTTGTTGACCCTAAACCAATAATTACGTTGTTTCCATAGATCTGAACGGCAATGGCTTTATCTGTGACCATGAGCTCCATGACCTGTTCAAAGAGGCCAATCTGCCCCTGCCAGGGTACAAAGTCCGAGAGATCATCCAGAAACTGATGGAAGACGGTGACAAAGACAAGGACAATAGGATCAGCTTTGATGAGTTTGTGTCTGTAAGTGTCTGCAAACCGTTCTGTTCCTCATGGATGTGGGACATCCTTACATTAATAATTATACATGTGCCTCCTACACATTAATATCTACATAAACAATCAAACTATGCTAAAGATCTGCCACACACATAAGCCAAATTTTCTTTATGATGCTTTGGATAATAAAAGTGAACACTTTGTTCTGTCTATAGATTTAAAATTTGCAAATCAAATGATATTGTTGTAGGGGGTGGGGGGGCATTTACATGATCACATATACTAATTTAGAAATTGTGTTGTTCATGCATGTAACTCATTAAAATGTCATCTTTTAGTCACAGTTGGATGAATAAAGTGAAAAGGTTTCTGCATGATTAGTAAGTTAGTGTGTGGTCGTTTAGAATTTGAAACCCAACAAATTCTTCAGAAAGCAGCATTTCAGCTTTTAATCCCTGATTTGCATAATCAGCGGTATCTCTCAGCGTAAGTAGGCAATACATTGTACATTGAGATTAAAGTTTCAGTGCTGAATCCAGACGGCGTCATTGCATCATTTTTAGTGAATAGTGTTGCCGGAGAATGATGGAATAAAGAAAATTAGTATTAAAGAAGTCATTGCAATCCTTCAAACGGAGGTAGTTCAATAGTTTTGTGCTACAAAATATCTAGATGATACAACAGGTCAGAAATCCCCAAAAACGAATGCTACCAGCCAAACGTTTTGGAATAACTATGATTTGTTTTAGAAATAATTCTTGGTCCAATATTAGGTCACATCCTCTGTATTAACAAACCATTCACTGTGACTTCTGCCTCAATAAACTCCGAAGTTGCTGCTTATTATTAGTTAGGTAGTTGTTAAGTTTAGGAGTGTAGAATGAGGTCATGCAGAACATGTGTTTATAAGTACTAATAAACAGACAATATGTTAATAATATGCATGCTAATAGATAATTAATAGCGAGAACTGGTCCCTAAACTAAAGTGTTAACAGAATTTCTTATACTCTATTAATTTGTAGAGCAAAAGCAATACATATGTGAAATATTACTATTTAAAATAGCTGTGTTTTATGTGAATATATTGTAGAATATAATTTATTTCTGTGATCAAAGCTGTATTTTTTTTAATCATGACTCTAGTTCACATGATCCTTCAGAAGTCTAAGAAACACTTTTCTGATTATTACAGTTTTTGCTGCCTAATGATTTACTGGAAACCACGATACATTAAAATGGTCTTGTCCTTTTTTAAAAAACAGTAATTTTATTCATCTTTTAATTTAAGAAATGTGTCGTTGAGCAGCTTTCTTGAGAATCATAGAGCATAGAGACTTGTTTTAAATACATCTTAATTATTCCAAACATAATGTCTATACTTTTTTGCAGTCAGTAATTCCTGATAACATTTTTCCTGTTTGATTGAGACTGTTAGTGTTTCCTGTAGACAGAGCGTCACCCCATTGAACGAGCCTGTGTTTGTTTGCACTGCTGTGAGGAGGTTATGAGCAGCTGCTCTGTTCAGTAGATGTTCCACTTGGCTCTGACAGTCATGCTTTAATTGCCAACACATGACACATGTCAGGAAATATGTGCATCTGTTTATCTTCAAAAGACTTGTGTGTGCTTGACCACATGTGTGTTTGTGTGGATCAGTTGGCTGTATTTTAGCAATGCTAAAGTCCCATGCTAAAAGGTGCTATCATAGGCATTGTGCAGTGACTATATTCACAATATAGCATGGTGCCAAGTGACAGATTTTACATAGTAAATACTTTCATTAATTGAGTCACTTTTTTATGGTTCCACAACAGACAATTCTACTCCCCATATACATGTTTACTTATTCTACTAAGTCTAACCCTACCTAACAGTAAACTAATACTCTAATTAGAGTTAGTTACAAATTAGAGTTAAGATCATTGCACACTGAAGTCGTCCGAAATTTTCATCCGAAAAAAATAAATAAATACAACCTCACATTGTGTCGATCATTAGTACACACGTTTTTCCATGTTTTCACATCTGTAGCAAGTATTTTGATAGGAAAGGACGACGAATACGAAAAAACACATGCAAATATTTCTATTTTTAAATGTCTAAGCATTTCAGCGTGATTTTCTGGACTACTGAATGTATGGATTAATGGACCCTTGTGTCTGCACAGATCTTCCAAGAGCTGAAGAGCAGTGACATCGCAAAGAGCTTCCGGAGGGCCATCAACAGGAAAGAGGGTATCCTGGCCATCGGCGGCACCTCTGAGCTCTCCAGTGCAGGCACACAGCACTCCTTCTCAGGTAAAAAACGCCTCTGATTTCACTGGATCAAATATACCACTGCTTCCTTCTGCTTGAATGACATTGCTCCACACTTCCCATTCGAGTGTACAAGATAAAGTAATGGTTTTTGTTTGTGTGGATTGACTTATATGTATCTTGAAAAGATGATGATACGGTCCAAATTCCCATAGCATACTTAATAGAATGTCCTGTAACTTACTTAGTGGTATGTGATTTTGTTCTCTGTACCTGTGTGCAGAGGAGGAGAGGTTTGCCTTCGTGAACTGGATCAACACAGCGCTGGAACAAGACCCTGACTGTAAACATGTGTTGCCCATGAATCCCAATAAGGATGACCTCTTCAAGGCTGTAGGTGACGGCATTGTGCTATGGTAAGTCAGACACATTCTTTGTCTGTGGTTTTGTTATTTTATATTGTTTAACCACTTAAATACACATGCCTTTGCTTCCTTTTAGTAAAATGATCAACCTGTCTGTACCTGATACTATTGATGAGAGGACCATCAACAAGAAGAAACTAACACCGTTCACAATACAGGTTTGGTTCTGATTTGAAGATTATTTATTTGAAAAATGACTTTGGAACTTCTTTTCCCCCCAACGTATTAAAGCACATATGTCTTGGAGAGAGATTTGAGCCTCACAGATATCATTGCTTCTGTCTTGCAGGAGAATCTTAACCTGGCTCTTAACTCGGCCTCTGCCATTGGCTGTCATGTGGTCAACATTGGGGCTCTGGATCTTCGAGAAGGCAAACCTCATCTGGTTTTGGGCCTGCTCTGGCAGATCATCAAAATTGGTCTGTTTGCTGACATTGAGCTGAGCAGAAATGAGGGTATGTGTCTCTGTTGCACAAACACGGTTGCACATCTAGTCCAAACAGAGCTGGCATTGTCACGGCTGATGACAACATCCAGAAATCCTGACAAACAGATAAACCCTCTCTTTTAAAGAAGTTAAATGTTAACCCGACTGACTGGACTGACTGTTGTGGCAGTTTACGGAGTTTAGACCTGTCCCAGAGCCCCTTAACGGTCCTGTAGAGAGAATTGTCTAGCCTTACAAGAACCTTGTTTATAATGAATGAGAATCATGCTAAAAGGATCGATAAACATTTATAGTATTACAAAAAAATTCACCTTTTCACCTGACAGAAATGATTAGTCACAAAGCAGGGCTAGGATTGCAAATTCTGAACAGATAATATAATTGGCTTGAGATGATTTATAAATACAGTGTTGGTTCTGTATACAAGCATCAGTGCCTTGAACTGCAGGCAATAACCGTCAGTAAAAGTGAGACAAATGAGCTGTCTTCTGTGTTCTCATTGGGTTAAAAACCCATAAACATTTTGCTGTGTTCTCAATCAGGTTTGTCTGCATAAGCAGGAAGAATAGATAGAAGAACATAGCAGTAATCCAGGCTCAGATCTATATGTCCCTAGCGTAGCAGTAGCAGGAAAATCCATGTGACTGGGCGATAGGTTCTAGGCTTCATTTGTAAATGGTAAAAAGGAAAGGGACCCAACACAGAACCTTGAGGTGCGCCAATGGTTTGTTTGATCTGTTAAAGGAAGGGTAACATTTTAAAATAACTACACACCAGGAATAATTAGTTAAGCATTAGTAAATACTCAATTCATCCTTCATAAACCATTTCTTCAACATTAAATGTTGTAATGTAAATAGGATGTTTTATCTTTAACATCAGCGCTATAGAGTTCTATTATTTCCAGTAATTTATTTACAAACCAGGAGTTGTGAGTGTTAAATGAGATCATTTAGAAAGTCTATGTAAATTATTAAATGTACATTAATCTTATTATTTATACACATGATCATAGCTGCTCAGTGTGTTAACAAATGCTTTATTAGCACATGTTTCTGCTGTAATTCATGATTAAGTCATATAAAGCATTTAGTAGTTGTCAGCCATCTGTTTTTGTGAGCTCATCTAAAGTGAGGCCTATTTATACCGTGTAAAGCATTTATAAAATAGATATAAAGACTCATTCTTTCCAATCTTCTTCCCATCTTCCAAACAGAAAAGTTAAACAAACACAAAACAGAGGGATACAGAACATGAAAACTGTACACTTGATAAATGAAAAACAAACCTCTGCAATTTCATAGAAATACATTCAAGTGTACAGTTTAATATTTTTTTTGACATTGTGTTTGTTTATTTTTTCTGTTACGAAAAGAAATTACCTTTTAAATCTCCTTTCTAATAGATATGCTTATAAATCAAGAACAAGGCATTTAATACATATGCTTACTAATGACTATTAATGTTGGAACAGTGCTTAACTAATGATTCATAGTGTGTAGTTATTATAAAGTGTTACCAAAAACAGAAGCTCTTCTGTAATTTTCTGCTAGTGTAGAGTTTTTAAAGTCGTAGGTTTACCTCTGCCTAATTGAGTGTGGCGGGGAAAAGTACAGGTACTACGGTAAACACTAGAGAAACCTCTGACAGAGATGTTTAACATAGCAAATGAGTTTGAGGTTGAATTCACAGCATTCTGGTTAACTGACTCACATGGTCTTGTTTCAGCTCTGGCAGCACTGTTGAGGGATGGAGAGACACTCGAGGATCTGATGAAACTGTCTCCAGAGGAACTGTTGCTTCGCTGGGCCAACTTCCACCTGGAGAATGCTGGCTGGAGCAAGATCAACAACTTCAGCCATGATATTAAGGTCAGTCTCGATGTGTATGTCTACTGTGTGTCTGCATTATAATATTACCAGATCTCTGTCTCTACTGATGTTTTCATGAGGATATTAAGCATGAGAATTGTGCTGGTAGTCACATATCTCTTATATTATTTGCAATATATGAAAACTGTTGGTCTGAGATCCTACAGTAAAGTTAAATGCATAATACCACTCTCAAATGAGGGCTTTCATTCTCTTATCAAGATAATTGATTTCCTGCTTATTAAAGTAACATATTAGTCTGTACAGATGTATCATTATCATGTAATGGATGATTTCTTTTGAAACATGAAACTGATATCGGTGCTTCTGAAAACACGGAGGAAACCAGCTGTCAGATATCACTTTCTACAGCCTACCTAAAACTGCATTCTAATTTCTTAATATGAAGAAAAAAGTCAAATAAAATAATAATAATCATTTCAAATGTTTGCCCGTAAATTGTTGATGCCATGTTCACCATCAAGGAAAGACTAAAATATCATGACTTGACTTTATTACTCATATTATGTATGCAAGAATCATAAACACTTTCATGGTCAAATTTGAGTGAATATTTCCTGTTGTTTCACAATTCCAGCCTTTTATCTGCGACAGCCGAAAATCATGCAGTGTGTCTCAGGCTTAAGTCAATCGCTGTTACTGTTCATATTACTAACAGAATATGGTTAACATTTATATTATAACAGAAATGGTTATCGATTCTAGTCATGGGGACCGGTTGATCTCGTGGTTTATGAGCTGATGATCTGAATCAGGCGTGCCAGATAAGGAAGACAGGGGCCTTTAAAGATGCATTCCAAGGTAGAAAGGTATCAGATCTATGTGATTTTTGCCAAGTAATCAACATTACTGTCCAAAAATACAGACTTATCCCAATCCCAACCTTTAAACATAACCCTACCCAAAAATGTATTCCTAAAATCAGTGGGAAATAATAGCTGATTAAAGAGGGTGTAGAAACACCTGACCGTGATTATAAGACTAAAACAGATATTTACAGAAAAAAATATCTGATCTATTAGTGCATTTTTACTGCAATACTAAGAAACTAGTATTATACTTCCTCAGATGCCCGTCTGAAATTAGTTCATGATTTTATGAAGCTACAGTGTGTGAGCGCACAAACTACAAAGTCTTCGCCTGATAAGGCAACGAGTCATCGAGCTTTCAGGCACAGCCACAAAACGTGCAGAGCAAAGAGGCATGGCTTATTTTTCTATTCAAATTCAGAGTTATATATAGAGCACACCATATTATAGTTGGGAGTGGGTGGACTCTTTTGACTCCAGAACACCACAACATCAGCATATCAACACCCTAGGGTAGTTCTAGCTTTTTGAAAGCTTACGAGAGACTTTAAATGATATATATTGCACTACTACAGTGTCTTACATGGCATGTACATGCAAAAAAATGAAATAAAATTGAGTGACTTTTTTTGGAAAAATTGATGTATTAAAGAACTAATGGTTAGATGACAGATTTACTTTAGATTTCCTTTAAAGGTGAAATAGTTCTCAGCCTCACATTTATACAAATTAGAATTTACATAACAGCTAACTCCATTTCGTGTTTCATAAAGGCAGTTCAGCAGAGGGAAAGGGCAGTTATTTTGACTTTCAAATGCTCTGGCATACCATGAAGTTTGTAAAACATGCGAGGGGTCATTTAGTGTCTAATAAAAGAGATGTGACCTGTTTGCTCTCTTGACTAATTCTTTCTCAGAAAGGGGGTTTGGTGATAAAGATTTAACTTATATCTGTCTCTGTCTCCCTCTATGCTGCAGTTAACAGATTTTTCGAACTGTGTAAAGGTACTTTTCCAAATGTACTGTAAATCAGTTATGCTTTACAGTATTTATTTTTTTAGTTTTTTGATTTGTTCATTTCTTAAAATCTACCACGTTCATGTTCTTATGAATTTATGCATGATTGTGTTTCTAAAATGTTCTGGATTGTTTTCCATCTAAATATAATTCCTTCGGCTGCCTTCGAGTCCTCTGTGCTTTTGGTCAAAATGAAATGGATGCATTATAGTACAATAGCTGCAAAAGCTTATTGCCTCATAGCATTTTTGGCAAGCCTCACCATTATTCTTTAACAACAACACAAAAAATACATAGAAACTAAACTGCACCAGCGATATTCACAATCAAATCTGAATATGATTCATACCACCTTATGAAGTGATTCTTTAACCTCATAAAGCATTTATCATATTTGATACGCAAATATCTCAGGCCTCTAAATGATCATCATGATCAAACTTTTCCTGAAAAACCTGTGGCACATAATCTGCAACATGCTTTCTGGCATAAACAGTGACAACTTATGTTTGTAGACCTTTTATTTAAAGAAACAGTTCACCCAAAAAAATTAAGTCCTGTCATTATTTCCCAAACCTGTATGAATTTCTTTTTTCTTTTGAACACACAGGAAGACATTTTGGTAACACTTCATAATAGGGGTCCAAAATAATGCATTAGTTAAGCATTAATTAATGGTTAATTTGTTCACAATTAA
>JAUMHR010000064.1:2929182-2940794 GCA_032361145.1 Enteromius fasciolatus
ACTGTAAAGAGTCAACAAAACGTTGTGATTTTATAGGCTAAATAAAAAAAGTTTTTTATTAACCTGCCGCCTTCATTTTTAACGTTTGTTTAAAGAAATCTGTCATGGAACGTATCAGATAGAAAAACGGGCTTGTTAATAAATGTTTCCTCAATTAAATCATGGCGCATGTGACTTCACTTGTTGAAGCACGAGCTCGTCTCAGCTGGTGCAAAGTAGCGTGTTTCACGTGCTGCGCAGGTCCACTGTCTCGTGCTCCTCGGGCATTGTCTACGCCGGGCGTAGCTGCGCCTGGTCGTACTTGTTGATGGTGCAACTGGTGTATATATTGAATGGAAAGCTGGACGTAACTAAGTCCAACGTAGGGCTTACACCCAGCTTTTTTTACGTCCAGCTGGTGCAAAGTAGCGTGTTTCACGTGCTGCGCAGGTCCACTGTCTCGTCCTCCTCGGGCAACCCTGCGCTAACCAACGTTAGTAACATTACCTCGTCACAACAATCAGGTAAGTGATTGTAGTTTAACAATAAAGCGCTTGACCAAATTTGGTGAACAACAACGTTACTCCAGCCCACAAAGAATCGGAATTGAGAATCGGAAAGAACCGAAATCGAAAAGAAGAATCGGAATCAGAATCGTTCAAATCAAAATGATACCCAACCCTAATTAAAGTGTAGTTCATTCAAAAATGAAAACTGCAAGACCTTCGTTCATCTTTGTTCAAGATCTTTCTGACACTCCATAGACGGCAAGGGATTTAGTAAGATCGTAGTAAGGATATTGGTAAAAGAGTCCATCAGTGGTTCAACCTTAGATTTACAAAGCTATGAGAATACTTGGTGTGAAAAGAAAAGAAAAATAACTACTTTATTCACCTCTACTTCTCCACATTACCTTAGTGCACTTATAAAGGGTATCTCAATGAATGTGCTGTGCCTTGTTTACGGGCAGAGGAATTCATGTGTGTGTGTGTTGTGATACTCTCTAAAATGGCACTAGGGTGTTGCTATTCATACGTTTTATTTTTTTGCAGTGACTGGCTGACTGTGCATTATTCTGCTGCTTAATGGTCTGAATGGAGAGTTGACCAGTCATAATCAATCCAAGCATGTTTTATGTGCCATTTATGAATGGTTGTCCTGTTTTGGCCCTTGTGCCACAGGTTGGATCAGGAGCTGGACTTCATCCTGTCCCAGCAGAAGGAGCTGGAGGATCTTCTTAGTCCATTAGAGGAGTCTGTGAAGGAGCAGAGTGGAACCATTTACATGCAGAACGCAGATGAAGAGCGAGAGAGAACGTAAGGACTCTATTAGCCATCTAAGGCTGACGATGCAACTTTTTGAGCAATGTTGTTGGGCAACTTTAGGAAATGTTGCTGTAAACGCTCAACCAGGTGAGACCCGGGGCCCAAGACTGACCTAAATTATCCTGTTACTAATCTGTTACCCTCTCAGTTGAAAAGTGCCCAAGCGTCATTGCTCGAAAAGTTACCCGTCAAGATTGCCCATAAAGTTACCCAGTGTATCATCAGCCTAAGCATCTCACATACTGTGACATTTCATCCAGGTACAAGTTGGCAGAAAATGTGGATGCCCAGCTCAAGAGAATGTCCCAAGATCTGAAAGAGATTATTGAACACCTGAACACATCCAGCGGTCCTGCTGACACCGCTGACCCGGTACGCAAAACATGGCCAGTAGTGCCGACGCAAATGCCGTTAATGAATCTTTACTAAGAATGAATGATGTTGTTTTTCAGCTCCAGCAGATCTGCAAAATCCTTAACGCACATATGGACTCCCTGCAGTGGGTAGAACAAAACTCTGGTTGGTATACATTTGGCTTAAAACATTTTTACACACACACAAAAAATAAACCGTCAGCACATTAAATACTGAATGTTACCTTGGATTCTTGACATACACTTCTTCTGTGCAGTTTTACTCCAGAGGCGAGTGGAGGAGGTCTCAAAGCTTTGTGAAAACCGCAGCAAGGAACAAGAGAAGAGCTTTCGTTTAAACTTCCAGTGATCGTGCAGAGTCTTTCCCTATGTTTTTCTCCGTCAGATGTAAATGAATGTCATTGTTTTTGATATTTGCTTCAAAATAAAATCATTTCTTTCTATCCCATTTTATCTTAATTAGTTGTACTTTATTTCTTTTATTCATGTTGATTGCAATTTACAAAAGGATCATCACAGTTGATGATCAAGTAATTCAGATGGAAAACCAGTCATTTTTAAAATGAAGAATATACCTGCAAAAAGGGGAGTTCCTCTTCCTGGTTTACACTTATGGGGTAAAACGAGCCAATCAGCTGCATGAAGCTCCACCACAGCAACATGGACCCTGGCATTGTTTAATATCAAGCAATCTTAGTCTGCGACTAGGGAAAAAAACATCTCCAGAAATAGAAATAATATTTCAGAGGAGGTTAAAGGTTTACAAGGGGACGAAATGACCACCGACATCTGCAGGTATGTGCACCTCTGCCGGAGAACGCAGCATCCTCCCCTACACATGCATGTAGTATGTATGTGACATGAACCACGAGTATGTCAGAAGTGCAAAGCCTGTATTGTGATGCTTGGAAAACAATGCAATGGCGTGAATGTCCGGCGTGCTGGGGTCATTCATAACATTTAAAGAAATAACATGCATGGCGTGATTTTGCACGTTTACTACAGCACGCGCCGGTACAAGAAGCATGGGTCCGTAATACATCATAAAACTCGTGCCCTATAATTTATCCTATGCTGCACATTCTCCGCATTAAATGCATGCACTGTTTCCTATTTTTTTTTTGTGGGTTTTAAAAATGCATTTATTGACCACGCTGAGAGGACGCGGACTGTGGCATTTAAAGTGAATCGCGCCCAGTGCATGTGTGCATAATCGCGTTCAGTGCATTCAGAGCGCGCGCGCGCAGATGACTTGAGTCTCGCGTGCGCCATTTTAGCGCGTCTCCAGCCATCCGGCAAGATGGCGCTCTCGCTTTGTCTGCCTCGATCGGCATAAAACACTATTTACTTTTCCACACTCCTGAAAATACAGCGGATCGAATGAGAAAAACACTTTCCTAGCGGTGCCAAACCGGTGACTTCTCAGAGATCCGCGCATGACACGAGCACAGAGATCTTGAGGTAGGTGTAGGGATGTAGCCGGGTGATGCGTGCATGCATTTTCTGCACTTCACATCTATGCACAAGTATTCAGAGTAGTTAGGAGGCGTCATAGGGGTGTTTCATGGGGATTTATATCCTAGCTAATTTTCATTATTCACGATATTGTGCATCTTCAGCAGGTAACTATAACCTTAGGTGCATTGGCCATATGCTAGAACTAGGCCTTTCTCCACCAAATTTTTAAGCACTTCATTGAAATGGGCGTTTTAGCTTAGCATTATGCAGATTTAGAAGAGCTGAGGGTTGTTTTGCGTCTCAGTGGTGTTTTGCTGTTAAACCAGCCTAACGTTAAGTGTTAAAAGGAAATCGGTGGAAAACAATCTGTGCCAAACAGTTAGCCAAACGTCACGAACAAAGATCTGTAGGGACATGACCGGGTTTTCCACCATCTTGTCTTATTTGTGTGACTAGTCGGTTTTGTGGAATTTGCTCACTGTTAACGAGGGGCTGATCGGTTTGTTTATGTTAGCTGTTATCAGTGCGTGTCTTCCGTCTCTTACCGGCTCGCGCTAATAGGAGACGGGCTCAGTGATGACGCCACCTGTCAATCAAACAGCGACCGCGAAATTACTGTGTGTTCATATCTAACGTTACAATTATTTTTTTTTTTCTGCACGTACTTTAATTAGGAGATTTTTGGGTTGACATTTTATAATACTTCAGATAAAGTTAAAAATCTTTGGAGGGATTGTCATTTTGATATTGTTTTATGACGTTTCTTTATTACCGTAGTGAACCGTAACCGTGTCTGCAACAATAGCTTGTCAATAACACTGTGATTATTATTATTATTTTTCAGTTAACTCTTGAATATATTGTAAGCCAGATAATTATAGAGTTTTTAACGAAAATAAATGTTAAAAACCTTATGCAATTATTCTCGCCATGAAAGTACACACAGAAACTGGCATGAGAGAAACAAAAGGCTAGGTTGTGTGAACTTTGTATTAGCCTCAACTAATATACTTTGTGTGTGTAATGAATATTTTAAAAACGTTTTATGCTGAAAAAGAGCACTGTCTGTGGTTAATTTAGTTAAAGGTTCCCTGTTGATATATTATGTCTTTCTACATACAGGTCTAGTAAGTTGAATACATTGGTGACTAAACTTCATGAGTTCTTGGGTCATTCTCCGGACGACGAAAGCATTGATTCTCAAGACATTTCCAATGGTGAGGATCCCTACTGTCAGCTCTTTAAAGGCTAAATAGAATTAACAAGGTTAAATAATTGTGTATAAATATAGTATAAAGCTGTAAATCATAGCTCTTGTAAGTTTGTATGCTTTTCTTGTTGCAGGTAAAATGGCTGCCAGTGACTCCAACATCCCTGACGAGAGAATGAATGAGGTATGTCTACTGAGTTTATTTTCGCCTTTTAACTGTGCAGTTTATTATAACACTGTGTCCTATCCATCTGTTTAGGGGCAAGTCTACAGCTTATGGTCATTTTTCTGTACCTTTCTGTGCTTTTTTTCTTATAAAATGACATGCAAACGGAAATGGCTTTTTTCTCACTCATACAAAGTCGCACACAAATCCTAGATTAAGTTTTTTTTCTTTGAGAGGAGCACACATGAAGCACATCACAATTAGGATTTTGTTCAATCTTGCAATTTAGCAACAAGCTTTTTTGACAAAAAACAGCTTCTGCCGTCATTCTCTGTGGATGATATAGTGCATAAAGCATCAATTACATGACTCATGTTCATGCTTTGATTTTCAGTTTGTTGGACGGGTGCTTCAAATGTTTCTTCAGGAAGTTTATAAAAGACAAGGAAATTAAATTGATATGCAGTCCACAACCTGAAAGCTAATCACGGCAATATTTTTGATTTCTAAATTTGGGTTATATTATTCTGGTAGGTGCACCATTTTTTGTATTTTTTTGCCTCTGTGAGCTTTGTGCTTGATTCATGCAAAACTCCTGTAAGACTAATGATGCAGGTTGAGCTGGTAACATATGGATTTATCATTAAATAATGTTTATTTGTTTGATTTCTTCAGCCTGGTTGCTCCTCAGAAATGACCAAACCTTCATCTTCACGCTCAAAGAGGTGAGTCGGGCTGCAGTTACTATCGAAGCTCTGGCTCTTGTCCAGTAAAATAACTAAATGGATTACCTACTTGACATTGAAGAATTATGACCGTATACTATTAAAATGGGTTTTATGATCATAGTATGAACTATGTATTCATTTCTGTATCATGCATTAAATTGCTTTATGAATATTTATGTATGTTACGTACATCTCCATAGGTGTTACCTAATCTTAGTTTTATTTCCCGCACAAGTCCAACATGAATTGTCGCGCTTTTACAAATAGGAAGTTGAAAACTCTGATTTCCTGAATTGGAAAGGAACACAGCATGAGTCTGCAGACATGCACAGATCTCTGAACTTGGCGTGACGTGTACTGTTTTATAAGTTTATAAAAATCTCAATGAGATGATAACAGGAGTGATTTGCATGTGCTGTAGTTCTCTCTATCAGCTGCTGTGGTTGAGTGCAGTTATGTATGTGTTGATATTTGAACGCTCCTGTCGCTGTGGGATTGTGGGAAAGAAATGCTGGAGTCTTGAGTCTGAGAGCGTTTGGGTGGGAAGAGGATGTTTTGTTTATCGAAACAGCCTGTTAACCCCCTTTCCCCTGTGTTTTTAATTACAGAAAACCTTCCTTTGTGACCAAGCACACCGCTGTAGATGAGTCTGACTGTGTGAATGAGAGCGGAGCTGAGCCCTGCGCAGACGACAGCGTGCAGAGCGGCTTGGACGTCAGCAAGCTACCACACGGTCAGTCCCGTGCGAAGATTCTTCTGAAATGTGTCGTTTAAGAGGTGCGCTCAGTCTCCTCCTTCACGTTTTGCAGGCACAGTGGTGGTGAAGCCGGAGCCGGTCGCTAATGAAGCTAAAGATGAATTCCGCGGCCCGGAGTTTCGTAGCAGAGGCAGTAAAGGGAAAGAGGATGGTGCTCGGAAACGTCCCGGTGAGTGTGTCTGTGCATTGTTAATGATCCAATGCCCCATTAAAAGCTTTTATCTCAAATTGATTTATTTGTTACATAACTGCTGCACTGGCTCAAATGCTGTTTTCTATATTGTTTTCCATGGTCAAATAACTTCTTCTCTCTAGGTTAAAGTGCTGAAATTACAATGTTTTCCCTTTTCTTTGTATTTTTATATGAATATGGTAGAAGATTAGCAAGTTAAAGTTATGTCAGAAAGTAGTCTGATTATATTACCTGATGTGTGTAATGTAACAAATCAGTTTGCTAACTACAATTCTTATTCTGTAATGTGAAATCAGGATCTGGTTACGTAAATAATCTCTGCAGCTCCGTCAGTCGAGTGCTGATGAACTAAAGCGTGTGCTTCAAGTGTCGAGACTGCTGCTGGAGTACGATTGAGAGGAACTGCTCAAATATTAAAGCGTTAGCGCCGCAGTATGATTATTTTATTATCTTCACTTATTTTTGAATCTCTCGCAGACGAGCAGCTCAAGGAGATTTTTAATTGCACAGCATGTGGACAGCAAGTCAATCACTTTCAGAGAGATTCTGTCTTTCAGCATCCCGCACTACATGTTCTTATCTGCAAGGTAGAAACCAGATTAACTTGTTACAGCCGATTACGTGCTTGTGTCACTCTCATTAACACGCGTGCCTTTTTGTTACAGTCATGTTTCAAATATTATATGAGTGACGATATCAGCAAGGATGAAGACGGAATGGACGAGCAATGCAGGTCGGTGCAGAACGTCTCTTTTGATTGGTGTATAACACTCTAGCTGTGGTAATGCCAGAGTCAGTGTCAGTGGAATTTCACATTTCCCAAGGCCACTTTTAACGCCACTGCAAAAACGCATTGCAGCATAAAGTTCAATAAAACGGGCCACTTTTAAGTCTTTCCAATTTAATCTGTATATGGGTCAAATAATAAAAAAAAGAGATTTCAAGCATCAAAATTTTAATACATAATTGTTGTTGTATTTCCAATACATTAAAATGTGTGTCCTTTATTTTTTTTCTGTGCAAAAAAATAAATATCATACGTTTTTACCATTAAAAAAACAGCCAGTAAAATGTATTTTAAGAATCTCGACAGACATATTTACCATAAGAATCCATTCATGACATTGTTTTACCCCAAATACTACTAACTTGACATTTTTAAACTTTGCCACTATCCCAGTTTGTCAGCAAGATTAGTTTACTCTATTAAAATGCCATTATGCTCATTTTTTCTTTATATAAATGTGACACTGGAGCACAAAAGCAGTCATAGCCAAAAATATGTACCAATAATCAAAATGTTGCATAAATTCTTTTATGTGAAAAATCAGTAGAACATTATCAAAATATAATTTGATTAATATGCGTTCCTAGACACTTCAATTGAACAACTTTAAAGGCAATTTTCTCAATATTTCTATTTTCTTGCCCCCTCAGATTCTGTTTTTTTTTTTTTCTGTTTGACACTGAGTGTCAATTGACATTTTGTTCTCCCAAAACTTGTTTGAAACCTTAAAAGTAGACACTTTACTTACATTTATTGTGCTTTCTATGTATATAAAATCACTTTTGTAAAGAATCCTTTTAATGCAGATATATATATATATATATATATACTCTCCATCTTTGTATGAACTGTAGCCGTTCTCAACTTTCTTGTTGGTTTCTAATAGCATTTTTCATGGATGTTTTTCTTTCACAATCAAATCAGCTGCTAGGTTACCAAAGAAAAAAAAAAATGTAGAAAAAAGAGCAGTCGGTTCCAAAATGAAAATGTAAAGATTAAACGGATGTGTCTTTTTCAGGTGGTGCGCAGAGGGTGGTAATCTGATGTGCTGTGACTACTGCAGCAATGCCTTCTGCAAAAAGTGCGTTTTGAGGAACCTTGGACGAAAAGAGCTGTCTGAAATCATGAACGAAGGAAGCAAATGGCATTGCTATGTGTGCCGCCCAGAGCCTCTGCAGGACTTTGTTAAAACCTGTGAGAAAGTATTGCTCAATCTGGAATCATCTTATAGAAAGCCCAAGGGAGACGGAGACAAGACGAAGCGTGAGGAACGGAAACACAAGCATAACAAACGAGAAAAAACTACTGTGAATGGACAGGATTACGCCTCTGACGGAGCGGGGTCATTAACCTTTTCCTGTAAGACGTTGACGGTTCCAAAAGAGCTTGTCAAGAAGACCAAAAAACTAATCGAGACCACAAACGGTTTGAATCGTACCTTTGTACAGTTCCTCCAGCACACATCAAAAGGCAGTGAAGTTAGTTCTGTTAGTTATAGACACTTAAAGGCCTTCAAATCTGTTTTGACTGATCTGAAAAAGGCACATACGGCTCTGGAAGAGTCTCTTGAGATGGAATTTGAATCCAAAGGCCTCAAGTTTCAAAACGGAGAGGAGCAAAGATCAGCACAAAGTCAAACAGATCACAGCGTTGTTAACTCGCACCACGCTGACCCGGCTCCGCTCAGAGAAGATGGTTTGGATTGCGCTGACAAGGACCAAACTCCGGTGGTAGAAGAGGACAAAAACCAACAGGAAACTAATTCAGCTGATGTTGAAATGAAGGAGAGCCTTCCACCCTCTCCAGAAAAACCTCAGGATCGTTCTGAAGTAAGTGAAGCTGGAGAAATGGCAGACAACCCTGACTTTGAGGAAAACTCAGTGCCAGCTGGAGAAGCGTCTCTTGATAAAGACATCGTGTCGGTCCCACCGTCGGTCCCAGAGGAGCTCTTTGAGATGGTTGAGAGTCTTGCAGTAAAGAAAGAAGTCCATGACGAAGACAACTCGACTGATTCCAGTGATGGGAAATCTACGCCCAAAAATGAAGTGTTGGAACCCAATAAGAGCCTTACGAAACTGGGTAGAAAGCTTGTTGTCAAACTAACACCCGTTCCTCTTAAAATCACCATAAAACGAGATAAGAGCAAAGAACAGTTGCCCTCAGAAGATGTGGATGGGGACACTGTGACAAAGGAGGGACAGGATAGCAGACGCTCCCCCAGAATGAAGACCACCCCACTGCGCAAGTCACCGGAGGCCAAGAGCAAACACAAACCGAGGTCTTCAAAGGTAAAAGAAGAGCAGAGCGAGGAAGTGAAGGATGATTCAGACTCGGATGAAGTCCCTGAGGTCCTGCAGTCGGCTGCTTTGAAGGCCAGCTCTGACGAGAACGAACCCGAAAATGCTTCTGGAAAAGGTACCAAGAAGAAAAAGGTAGCCTCCCGCTCCGCTGAGAAAATGAAGCCGAAGCGTAAACTCGATATCGGCTCCTCGGATTCAGAGCAGAGCGGCAAGTCATCAACAGCCAACAAAAGGAGGGCCAAGAAAAGGAAGGGCAGAGAATCGGACTCCTCAAACCACAACTCTGACCTCGAGAAGCAGATGAAAAACCTGTCCAAGATGGGAGGTGGGAAAAAAACATCCAAAGCTGTCAAAAAGGAGAGCGAATCTGGTAAAGAAGACAAGAAAGGCCCTAAAAGGTCGTTCGAGAGGAAACGGAGGTCGCAGAAAGAAAAAGCTAAAACCAAGGAGGAGCTTTCCTCCAGTGATGAAGAGCAGGAGCAGGAGGAGGAGGAGGAGGCTGCTAACTCCGACGAAGACAGCGATCAGCAGAAGATTAAACCAATTCTTGAGTCCGTGATGGCTAGTATTGATGGTTTCCATCAGTCATCAGGTCAGTCGAAAAAAAGGTTTAGGAAGTAGTAGCTGCTTATTGATCACTGATTTCACATTAGGAAGAGGAAAATCTAGGAATTACCTACTATGCTCGTAAAATACTGCCATTGATTTTGAGCAACACCTCCTGTTGACTGTTTTATTAGCAGCGGTTTCCAAACTGGACCACAAATATATTCTCATGGATATTATTATTAAATACTATGAACTATTAAAGAATGTGCAACATTTCTCTTATGTTTTTGGAGAGGGTAATGAGTAATGATTAATACAGACTTGATTATTATGAAACGTGTGTGGAACGTATTTTATAGAAAATAAGTCCTTTCCATTCGAACCAGTCAAAACTATGTTGTGAGGGGGTTACATCTGTGTGTATGTCACATTCTTTTTCTTATTTTTTTTTTTTTTTTATGAGATTCTTTTCATTACATTTTTATTACATAGATAAAAGTAAATGTTCCCAGTATTTTACTTTTTTCTATATCACTTAATGAATAGTTTACATTTTAATGTCATTTAGAACAGAAATTAAAAATAAATGTATAAAACAAACATAAATTATAGTGCCTTCATTTAAAACAAAACAAAACACACATTGAAGCTGCTGGCATGCTGGTAATGGCATGGTACAGATACACTTTCTCTTTCATTTGACAAATCCAGACACTTTTGCATTGATGTTATTTGCATTATATCTATAATATAAGTTGCAGCATGTTTCAGATGATAAAGAAAAGTGACTTGCCTCAATAAAATGTTATTCAGTGTTGGGAAGGTTACTTTGAAAATGTGTTACAGATTACAATTTAGTCTATTTAAAATGCAAAATAAGAAGTGTAACTATTTCAGTTACTTTATTAAAGGATTGTAACTGAAAACGTTTGATTACTTTTTCTAAATTTCTACAAATGTTTTGATGTTTTTGAAATCTTTGCAAAGCTATAACAGGAAGCGCAGGCATCTAACAATGACCAAATAACAGTTCATCTTAAATAAATAAAGCATACCCATGAACACAAATAGTAAACAAAGCCATTATTATATAAGTGTCCTGTTCTGTGTCTTAAAGTCCTGCAACGTTTGCCTCTCATTTTAAACCGTCAATGCTATTTGGGATAGAGTCAGTTAAATCTGTAAGCGTGTGTTTCTAAACCCATTTTTTAATCGATAACATTTTCAGAAGTAACTTAATTTACAGTTGAAAAGTAACTTCAACTTTAGTGGATTACAACAAAATTCATTTTGTAATTCAATTATAACAGCTCCCCAACACTGGCTATATATGAGGACCAATTTTGCATCACAGTAGTAAATAATGTACATAAGCCAGCAGCTTCAAAGCGTTGCCTCCTTTCAGTCATTTGCATTCAGAGCTCAGATATTTTCGTTCTGCTTTCGTGTTTTTTCTAGTCTCCTGATGTTTAGTCTCCAGCTGATTTCAGCATCAGCGCTGAGCAAAAATAGTCTTAGTCAAAACTCAGTCTGCCACTTTTGGAGTGTGACACCTAGTGGCTTTGCATTTAAAAAGATGGACTAAATGAAAATAAACTGCTCATGCGCTGCTTAACAAGCTATATGTGAAGGGAAACAGACCTAGACACAAAGATCACTGAATTGAGACTGTAGTCCATATATTTCTACACACTGATGCAGTATTTGAGATTATTTAAAGGAACACTCCACTTTTTTTGGAAATAGGCTCATTTTCCAACATCCCTAGAGTAATACAGATGTGTTT
>JAUMHR010000064.1:2952503-2995540 GCA_032361145.1 Enteromius fasciolatus
GTTCAAACATGCATTTTAGTCTGGGACTAGCTTAAGCCTTGTCTGTGAAACCAGGAGAATATCACATTCTCCTTCAGTATTACTGCATATGGCTACATTTTAAATCACATTTATTTTGTGCAAAATTTACTTTTTAAAAATCATTATATAAACAGGCTACTCTTTTAAAACTATTATGTATTTTAAAAAGTGCTCTTTGAGTATGCAAAAATAGTCTTGTCTTTTAAAAGTTGGATTTTTCTTTTTTCCTCTGCATTATTGCCGCTTGATTATTACTGATGAGATCATAGACAGCGACAGTAGTAGACTAATGCACGAATCTCTTTCCATATATCAGATGTTTTGCTCTGCTCTGAAAACATATCTGACGATGTGTTCATCAGTTTTGTATAAAAGCATTAGAAAATGTAAGTGCATTTATCCGCAGCCGCTATCAGACGCTTCAGGATAAATGAACATAACGCGCTAGTGCTAGCAAGTCTGTCAGCGCGCAGGTTTTGTGCATCTAATACCAATGCGTTCCAAACAGTACATGAAGATCACGGACGACTGGTGATAAGAATCGAAGCTCACACGTACAGTAGTTTAGAAAACTAGTCCCGTCTGAATAAGGCTACAGTGTAATTTGGCTATACATCCGCGCTAAAACTTGTGTTTACTGTGTGCTACCGTTCTCTTAATACACCATAGGGTTCTACCCTTTACATCGTATGTTCCGGCAATGTGACTATCGCTCATGCGCACATCGATGTCAAAACAGAATATCGTTCAGCCCTAGTTAACACATTGAAGGAGAGAGAGCCAAACGATCCAAAGCAGTGGTTTTCAACTGGTTTGGCCTTGGGACCCACAGTGTCCCATGGTCATCAAGATGCGACCCACTATATATATATATATATATATATATATTAGTTAGAGAATAAAAACAAAGCAAATTTATGCGCACAACGAACACGGCATAACATCTGGCAGGGCATGATGGTTTGCTTTTTTGTGGTGAGAGACTTTTTATTTCATAAACAGTTACGAAAATAAAGATAGAATAATGTTAGGTAGGCAAAAACGAACTAAACTGCATTTGACAGAAGAACGGCTTTCATGCACGTCTTTTAAAATAAAAGTGTATGAAAACAAGTATAATTACTTATGCTAGCAGGCTTAAATAACAACATTACATGAGGTCTCTCTAAATTAGTATGTTATAATAATTTTAATGTTGCATTAAAAATAGTCTACATATAAATATTTAGAGTATTTTTTTCTGCAGTAGCCTAAATAAATTGTAAACAGTAAAAATGCCTTTACAGTCCTGGATTTACAAATAGATGGAAAATAATAAACTATGCTTATTAACCTTTTCAGCGGTGAGTTTGAAATATTCCAGTGGCCCCCCCCCAGAGTGAGTTTTTTTTTTAGGGGACCGTTATTTAGAACGTTCGCCTTTACTGTTTCCATGGCGATGCGTCTTGCTTGTCACGTGACACACCGCGAGCACAATACCGCTGTAAGACAGATGGATCGCTTTTATTTAGTTTTTCCTTTTTTATTTCAAATATTCACAAACCTACTCACCGTGTCATGAACAGTCTGATATTCCGATTCACGGGCCAGCAAACATGCAAAAGCTCAGCTTGAATTTGCCAGTTATGTGACGTCACCGAATGTTCTAAATCCCATATGTGGGAACGTACCGCTCAACAGGTTAAGAAATAAAGCAGAGATAATAGAAAACAGGGAAAATAAGATATAAAGCAGAGCTTACCTAAAAAATGATTTTGTAGTGATGAAATAGATTCACTTTATTTAGTGTACATTGCAAGAGGTTCCAGACTTTTATAGCTTTTAATCGCAAATGTAACTCATTTATGTGAAGTAGGGTTGGGCGATGTTGACCAATTTGGCATCGTACGATGTCTAATGTGAAACATCGCGATGGACAATGATATCGTCGTCTTAGGTGGTGGTTGGGGGGGTGTTTAGTTGTAACTAAAACACCAAGCCCCGCCCCACGACTGACGACAAATAACAGTGTTCGCGTGAGCAAGTGAGAGAGGATCGAGCGCAGGAATGTTCGCGCGCGAGTGCTTGAATTGCGCACGGATGACATATCGAGGGCATGCGAGAGTTTGATATGAGCTCGTGGCCCGTTTCTTGCCATATACATCTGGTTTCCTCTTGCGGAAATTATTTACCGCGCTCGCCATCATCAGTGGTGTGCTCGCTTATTAATGGCATATATTTGCCGCCATAGATTAAGTGTATTTTTCGCGAGCTGGTTGCTGCTGCTGCTGCGGGGCGGAGGATCACGATGCCGGCTCAGCAACGTGATGTCTATTGGCCATCGGTGATGGACGGTGGTATCGTCTATCGACCCAACCCTAATGTGAATGTGTTCTAATAAAACAAACATCCGCCAAAGCTGATTGTTTAGCTGCATTTAGCAACTTTTTTGTTGTTAACTGTTAGTCCTCTTGCAGCCTGCCTGCATGCCATGAACGTAACCACTGTCCACTGTTTTACAGGAAAAAATTATGTTTTTGTCTCATATTTATGTAAGTGATATCATACAAGCAGCGAGAGCAATATCACATAAGTGTTGTTTGTTCCAAATTTTATTTTAAAAAAGTTCTGTAAATAAGTAGTATTTTGTTGTTATATTTTGCCAACAAAAACATCACCTGTAAAGCCAAAGTAGAGTTGTTGTGTGTCTCTAAGTAACAGTGTGATGTTTAATTTCTGAAAGAATCTGCATTTTGAACAAATCGTGTGAATCAGTGATTCAAAAACCCACTCTTAATGTGAGCCTTTTACTGAATTCCTGGATTAATCTGCCATTTGATCAAATCGAATGATTGAATGAATGAAGATGCCACCACCTGCTGGTAGTTTAGGTTCTTATTTCATTAAAGAAATGGAAAAAACACTAAAAGGATAGTTCAACCCCCTAAAAATATAATTGTCATGATTTACTCAAACCTCAATAACTTATTCTTTTAAGGAACATAAAAGAAGATGAAATCATGTTTTTTAACCTTAAATATCTTCTTTTATGTTCCACAGTTTATGTTAGGTTGTTGTAGCCTAAACGTGTAAAAAACTTTGTTGAATCAAATAAAATATATGAAGTACACAATACTTCAGATCTGATTATTTCAATTTGTTTGCATCAGTGTGCATTATGCTTAAAGTAAGCTATTGCCAGTTAATATTTGAGCCTCCGAGGAGGAAAGCACATCTTTAAACACTTGAATTATGACGAGAGTCATTTCTGTGAGTGAAAGTGTCATTTCCTCCCCTCAGATCACTGTATGGTAACCTTCATCAAGGAGAACCTGCTGGGATCAGTGAAAGAGTTCAGGAACCGCTTCATCAACCCCATCCAGAACGGCCAGTGTGCCGACTCCACACCCACTGATGTCCGAGTCATGAAAAAACGTGCACACATCCTCTACGAGATGCTGGCAGGATGCGTCCAAGTAAGACAGAAGACCACAGCCAGTGTATTCAGTGCTAGTTAATGATGAGCAGACTTGTAAAAATGTTGTCTCCCACAGAGAAGAGACTATACCGCCCTTACAAAGTTTCTGCCACCAAAGCACGAGTATGTGTTAGCGATACGGTTAACACCCATTCAGTGCAAGCTTTACCGGTACTACCTGGATCACTTCACAGGTACGACGCTACATTATATCCACATCACATTATAAATCAACATTAGATGAGAACATGTTTTGTGTTTGAAGCAGCTTTTGCCCTCTGTGCACTTGAGCAGAGTTTCTCAGGAGCTTAGCAGGTAGCTTTCTTAAAGGAGATGTTGTTCTTCCGGATTGATTCTGTCTCAGTTTGTTCTGTTTATTCATGTGAGTCTAGACAGACTGATGATGATCAGATCAGATCTCTGTGTGGAGCACACAAATCTCTATGGATTATTACAATTAATGGCCAAATAAATGTTTGGAAATGCAAACTAATCTTTCCGACTCGCACTCAAAGATAGAAACCATTTTTAGCTGGTGAATTTCAGCATTCTTATGCATTATTAAAATCACAAGTGGTTTGTTAACATTAGTTAATGCAGTGTATAATGAACAAACCAATTCTTGTATCTTTAACAACTAACATTAACGGAGATGAATAAATACAGTAATGTATAATTGAGTGTATTGTAAAGTGTTACTAATATTGCTAAGTTAAATGCTTCGTCGTGTTGAGTTTTAATTGTCATATATGCAATCCATGTCATGCAGTCTGTCACTTTAACCCTGAACAGGAGTTTGGAGATCTCCTGAGGTGAAACCAGTCTTCCCCCCCCAGCTCTCAGTTTTTTCAATTAACTGGTTTAGCGGTGTTATAGCTCAGATTGTTCTGAAGCAGAGGAGGAATGGCAGCTGGCACCAGGTCGCGGGCCGATCTGTACCCATTCCCACGTCCTTATCTAATGAAGAGCTTTGGGAGAATTTCCCAGCCAGGGGCTCATTAGGCCGGCTTTCCTCTGAGCCGCTGCTATGCTGCTGCGCTGCTGTTGTGACTGTAGGTGCAGACCCCCAGAGACCACCAACCAGACACTGTCTTTGCCTTAATGCTTGAGCCTTTGTCCTGGTGGCCTGCTTTCCCCAAACCCTGATCCTATTTCATGCTGCTTTGAGGTGTACTCACATTCGGCTCTGTTTTAGGCGGTGTTAAAGCTGCTGTGACACACTTAATCAAATACTATCCCAGCTTTGTATGCAGCGATGACTGATCTCTGTCCCTGTTTATACCTGGTATTAGAATGTGTTAAAATGATGAGGAATAATTAAAAAGGCTAGACTATTAATAACACTGTTTTATAACCCTAACCCTATATATATATATATATATATATATATATTATAACCTATATTAATTGTATTTATTTAAACATTTTTGTTATATTATTTTATTATTATTATTATTACTGTGCAGGAAGTATTATTTTTCCCAACTAAAAGGAAATATATCGGTATCCGTATCAGCCAAAATGAGTTGAAAATATTGGCATATCAGAAATCGGCGAATATCCCCTAGTTTAATGCATATAAATGCAAATTGTGTCATTGTTTTGAAACACTAGCTTATAGATAAAGTTAAGACTAGCATAATCATGACTTTAAACAGATGGCTAAAGCTCAGAGAATTGTATTATAAATTGCATAGTTTATATAATTGTATGTACAGATTAGCATTGCATGTCTTGCAGTTTGTAGCAAAGCCTTTCTTGCAAAGGCATGTTTTTTGTGGTTTTTGAGTGGAGGATTTTGTTGCTTTGCTTTTCTAAGCATCAGTGTGAAAACAAGCAAGGCAAGCCTCTCACAGCGCTAAGAGTTTATTTACCTGCTCAGTTAATCCTCTGGGCTAATCTGAATGTAGGATTTAGGGCGCTGTGGTGCGCCGTGCTCTGGCACGCTAGGTTAGAAACTGTGCCAGCGGCGTTGCTGAACGTCTCCCTCTGAACAGGTGTGGGATCTGCCTTGGAGAGTGGAAGAGGCCGCGCCGGGACCAAACTCTTCCAGGATTTCCAGATGCTCAGCAGAATCTGGACCCATCCATGGTGCCTCCAGCTGGACTATATCAGTAAAGAAAACAAGGTGAGGGAATCAAGGCAGCGGGACTGCAGACTTCTCTGAAAACACAGCCCCGGGGGAATTCACTTGAGGGGGAACTTTCCCTAAAGTCATCGCTTTTTGTGAACATACCCCAAAAAAATGACCAAATGATGTTCTTTATTTGCCAAAGAAGCACTTTTGTTTATGCTTAGGTTCACATTATCTACCCCACGTTTATTATGTTAAGCTCTAGAAAACTAGACAGTCCGTTAGGTTTATAGCAAGGGAGTATTTACTCAAACATGAAAATCCTGTCATCTTCTCACCATCCAGAAGACTTTGGTTAACCTCAGAAATACAGATTAGTATGTTCTTAATGAAACCTCTGTCCCTCTTTTCAAAGATCAGGTAACCAGTATGGTCATAAATTTTCCCAGTTTAATTTGCAAATAAAAGCTTAATCGATTCATCTAAATACTGATTGACTGAGGCTTGTTCTGGCATGTGACTTGCTAAATGCATGTGTGTTTAAAAGCCTAAATTAAATCTCTACCATATTAAGCTCTTCGCCAGACTTGCATTAAACCGCTCTGTTCACATGATCTATCTATCTATCTATTCAATTTCTATGATTTTTTGACCAGTTTAGATGTTCTAAATTTGAGTTACTTGGGTCTAATAAGTGTTACTGATCTTTTTAATTAAACCTTCAATAAAAGTGTATTCTCAATATTAACTAGTTGCTAATTAGGATGTATATCATTAGCATATTGGCTTTTTATTAGTGCATAGAAAGCTATTAATGTCTTATTTTGCATAGCCATATTCTAGATCCTTTAATCCGCCTCATACTTATAATTTCATAACTACCTAACTATTAACAGGAAGAAAATTGAAAGTTTCAATATAAGGTTGATTCAATTATTTGGGTAACACTGTCTTTAGCAGTTTCTTTAACACTGCTGATTAGAATAGCAGCACCTTTACTGTTTTTTCTCTCTCTCTTCACACCAACAGGGATACTTCGACGAGGACAGTATGGAGGAGTTCATAGCCTCGGAGACAGAGGAGTCATCCATGAGTTTGACCTCTGAAGATGAGAAGCCCAAAAGGTTTGAGATGAGTCTTTGCTCTTCTTTTGTAACCGTCCTGTTAGCTGCCTGTGTAATGACTGATCTGGGTCTCTATACACCTGTACAGAAAGAAGAAGCGAGGCAAAGGGAAAGGGCAGAGCTCAGACAAGTCCGACAGTGATGACCTGGAAGTGATTAAGGAGTGGAACACCAGCTCTCGTGGAGGAAACCCTGAGGGCCGCAACAGAGCCGAGCCGGTGGAAGAGGGTATGACCAAACCATCTCTTCAGATAGAAGCTGTGCTGTTATTACTTACAGGGATACTAAATTATTATTCTGACTTGATTGCCTCACCCTCAAGTTCCAAACCTGTGTGAAAGAAGGTGTTTTGAAGAATGTTGACAGTAGCCGTTGACTTCCATAGTATTTTTTTCCATAATATGCAACTGGATGAGGACCAGCTATTCAAAACATCATCTTTTGTGTTCGGCAGGAGAAAGAAACTTAGAGGTTGAGTAGATGATGACATTGTTGTGTGGACTGTCCTTTCAACAGAGGAAACAAACAAAACAAAACTGATGACCGAGATGATTCTATACAACGCTTTACTTACTTTATATACTATTTAAATAAAAAAAAGATTACTTTTGGGAAGAAAGCAAAGACTCATTAGAATGTAGGAAGATTTTGGTAGGTTACTGACAATAGATGCAATAAGATGTTTTTTAGTGAAAAAGCTTCTGCAAATATGGCCACAACAAAGAGTATCTGTGATGTTTTCCTCAGTTCGGGTGTCAAACTCCGGTCCTGGCAGCCCATCGCCTGATTGGTACAAAGAGTTTGTAACCGAGGCAGATTCTGAGATTCTGGAGCATTCTGGGAAAATGGTGCTGCTTTTTGAGATCCTGCGCATGGCTGAAGAACTGGAAGAAAAAGTGTGAGTTAAGTTTTGTCAGTTCTTCCTCCAGCTCAGTTTGTTGTCTTCCATGTCGTGTGTGTGTGATGGCCACGTGTCATGTGTGCTCAGGTTGGTGTTCAGCCAGTCTCTCATTTCTCTGGACCTCATTGAAGATTTCTTGGAGTTAGCAGGCAGAGCCAAAGAGGAAGAGAAGCTTTCGCCGTACAAAGGTCAGACGCTTTCAGCAATGTTTTCCCTCAGCCTTAATCACGGTGCTTTATAATCTCACTGTTTTTTTTTGTGCTCGAGATTTCTGTTACTCAATGTCTGCATTAATATATTGTCTTACAGCAATAACAGGATATTGTATTCATTGTATTTGCAGCGCAAAATACGTCGGCATTTATGTCTGTACTTCAGAAAAGTGTTATATTTATATATTGAATGTTAATGCTATCAAAAGATTAACTGCATGTAAAAATAAGTTTTTTGTTTACATAAACTGTGTGTGGATTTATTATGCATATATAAATACACACATACAGTATATAATTTGTAAATATTTACATGTGTATATACATTTATGTTCTTATATTTATGTATAATATAAAATATATTTAGTATAAAAACATAACATATTTTCCAAAATATATCCATGCATGAGTGTATTTATATATACACCATATACGCGTTTATTATATTAATTTATATATCATTTATTTTGCATGCAATTAACTGTTTGACAGCACTATTAAATATATTTATTTATAATATAAATTAAATTAATATATCTATGTAAATATATTTTAAATATGTACTGTGTGTGTACTTTATTACAGATACATATATTATGCAAACAAAAACTTTTATGTTGTGTGTGATTACTTGTTTGACAGCACTACTCTCACAGTAGTTGGTTTATTGTACATATTTGTGGTCTTATTGAACACGGTGAGTCAATCCATACCTCCAACGGGAAGAAAAATGTTCAAAACCTTTTTCAAAGGTAGTGACTTGTTCTGCATCCTATAAGACTTTCTCTGTGGTCTGTCTTGATTCAGATATGGTTTGTACGGTGGCCCATGTTGTGAGTGTTTTGTTGTATGTTTATGGCCAGTCCTGTAGTTTTTATTTGAATTACATTTGCTGTAAATTTAATGTTCATTTCAGCAAATAAGCGCTCGCCTATCCAACGAGTGCAAACTGTGGTTACACGCCGAAACTCATCTGATATTTGCGCACACATCTGACACAGATCTGGGTTAAGTGCCCACAGAAACACACAAGTATGCGCATGTAAACATAAAGCCTCTGGAATAAGGTCACGGTCCTAATTAAACCCTCGCAGCTGTTTTTACTTTCATTTTGAAAATGATTAGGTCTTTTTTATTTTGCAAAAAAAAAAAAAAAAAAAAGTTAGCTTAAGGCTTTGCAATTTGTAATGAAAAGATCACAGAGGAGTAATTGGAAACATATTGAAATGTTAGTTATGAACATGAGAGTGGGAGGCCACAATATTAATTGCTGAACATGAGTTCTTTTGGGCTTTGCCACCTATGTAGGGTACATACTTTCCCCTGAGCTCTCCGTGTACAGCAAACCCCTCCAGGACTGACAGCTGCGTTAAATGTTTGCTAGAATCTGATGTGTAGATGTTTTCCCTCAAGGTGAAGGCAAGTGGTTCAGAAACATCGACTACTATCGTCTAGATGGTTCAACGAATGCCATGACCAGGAAGAAATGGGCAGAGGACTTCAACGACACCAGTAATGTTCGGTAAAGACACTTTTCCTTTTAGAGCGCAGGGCTCCAGAATCATTCCTCCCACTGGTCACATGTTTTTTTAATATCATAATTTTAGTTCTATGAAAACGAAGTAGTGAGCATACAACCTCTTTATTTCATCGGTAGTAGGGCTGCACAGTTAATTACATTTCTAATCACAATTACTATGCCACAATCACATCATCGTACAAAACGGCAATTAATCGTTTAGCATCCACTTGTATTATTTATATGTGTGTGTAATTAATTATCACAATTTCAAGGGAATAATTGAAAATGATGTTTTTTCGTAATAGTGCAGCCCTAATTAGTAGAATTATTTGTGATTTGAATTTAATTAACACTAATTCACTAATAACTACAACGTTTCCCTCAATAGAATAATAATTTTCTGCTTATTAATAGTTAGTAAGGTAGTTGTTAAGTTTAGGTATTGATTAGGATTGGGGATGTAGAATAAGGTCATGTAGAATAAGACATTAATATGTTTTTATTTACTACTAATAAATATGCATTATGTATTTTATTTACTACTAATAAAAGGTTATTTTTCTGGTAACATGCATGCAACTAGTTGGGAGACCCTAAAATAAAGTGTTAACGAATTTTGTGAACAGGAGTTCTTCTTTTGCTATATTATAAGCCGAGGGCTTTGGATGCTTTAAAAAATTTGCGATCTTGTGACATCTATAAACCTTTCACTTCTTTTAAAACTAAACCAAAAGATGGATTTGTTCTTATTCTTATTATTTAAAAAGCACAACAACAATAAAACAGTAAGACAACTTACAATGACAAGTTTGTTAGCAAAACCAACCACCACATGGTGTATTATATACTGACTAATAAATTACAGAACACAAACACTCAAAAAATCAAATGAAAGAGAGTCTCTTTTGCGTAACATGAGGTAAACAGAAAAGATACGTTTTTCAACATAAAAACAAAAGGGAAAAAAAGTACTTGCTTGCGTGTTTTTTTTCCTCACGTGTTCACCTTCTCTGGTTTAAAAAGCTTTAGAATGAAAACCATCCATCTTTTCCTCTGTATTCATGCTCCTGCTGACGTGGAGAGTATAAACCAGGCTCAAATGAGTAGCATGGTTTCGTTATGCTTTCAGATTTGTTTGCCATTTGATGTTTCTCTAATGGAACAGAAATGACAGGCAGAACATCTTCATGAAAGCACTTGTGTTCTTGCTGTCCTCAGGGGCCGATTGTTCCTCATCTCAACCAGAGCTGGTTCTCTTGGGATCAACTTGGTAGCTGCAAACAGGGTCATAATTTTCGACGCCTCATGGAACCCATCCTACGACATTCAGAGTATTTTCAGAGTCTATCGCTTTGGCCAAGCGAAGACCGTGTTTGTCTACAGGTTTTTGGCTCAGGTGGAGAAATTGATTTATTATAGAAGCGTTTATTCTCAGACAAGGCAGATCTCAGGTCTGTAATGTTTATTTTTTGACATGATTCTTTTCTATAGGGAACCATGGAGGACAAGATCTATGACCGGCAGATCGCCAAACAGTCTCTGTCCTTCAGAGTTGTAGATCAACAGCAGATTGAGCGCCACTTTACCATGAACGAACTGACTGAGCTTTACACGTTTGAGCCCGACCAGCTGGACGATCCTTCTGAGAAGAAGAGCAAGCGGGCCACACCCATGCTGCCCAAGGTGAGGAACACTTCATAACACCTGCCCCCAGAAATTACATTTATATGCATAGCGCTGTTCACCATACATTGTTTTAAAGCAGCTGTACAGAAAACACTGACATGATTTTGAAATATCGATTATCTGCGTTCATATAGTATATTTAATCCAGTTCTCACTATTAACAAAACATTAACTCAAACTCCTAATTTGCTGCTTATTAATATTTAAGGTAGTTGTTATTTTTAGGAATTGGGTGGAATTAGGGTTGTAGAATGTGTTTATACCTAATATGTGCTCGTAAGCACTAATAAACAGCTAATATGTTAATAATACGCAGACTAATAAGCAACTAGTTAATAATTATGAATTGTTCCCTAAACTGAAGTGTTGTTTTGTAGCAATTAAATAGAGTTTTAAATACTTATACTAGCAGGTATGGTCCTATCCTAATAAACCATACATCAATTCAGATGATGCATAAATCTCAATTTTGAATAATTGACCCTTGTGACTGGTTTTGTGGTCCAGGATCGCATATAATACAGTACAGTTTGTTTACAAATCACTAGGCGATAATATAAAAAAATATATTTTTATAAAAAATTAAATCTATATGTACTGTGTTTCTGTGACCTAATATTTAATTGCATTGGTGATCGATCAGCCATCATGAGCTTAAGCTTAAAATGATCTAACACTGCCCATAATAATAGAAATCTCTTTGCAATACAAAAATGTGCCTCAGACTGCAGAATCCCTGCTTAAGTTAAATGCTCCTGGCCTGTTCTGTCCACCTTACCTTTTAATGCTCAGCATGGTTTCCAAAGCATTCAGTGTTGCTGAAGGTTTCGGAGGAACAGTGCTCGGCTCTTCTTAATAGTTCTGTCCTCTTCATCTCTGAGTCTAAGCACAGGTGTGCAGTCACAGGAGAGAACCCCTGAAGATTTTACAAGACCACATCAGCCTTCGATTGTGTGTCCAATCTCTCACAACAGCACACAGCTGCAGACCGTGACCTCTATGACCCTTGTTTACTTAAGAGTTTTATGCTCCAGAACCGATGATGCTGGGATCCTTTAATTGGAGGCAGAGCATTCAGTACACATCCAGCAGACGTGTCCAGAGCACACAGCTGTGCAGATATTTGTCTTGCGTACCACAGAAGGTTTATATTGGGGAAAATACAACCTCCCCACATCTCCCTGCTGAAGTGCTCAGTGTTTTATCATGAGCTGCACAGCTGATGTTTGAGAAGCTTGTTGTTCTTGATAAAGCTTTGATTCTGAGATGTTGCTCTACCTTTGCATGCAGCAGATGAGCACATTTGGCCATATGTGCAGCAGAATGTAGCAGGTCAGCTGCTATGGATGGAATCTGCTGCCTGTAATTGTCTGAAGATGAGTCAGTCATCCCTCAAAGCCTGTAGTCATATCTCCATTTCTCACAGTACCCTCGCCAAGTCTATGGAGCACAGGAAATATTTCCAAACCTGGCAGACTTTGTGTAATGTGTCTGCATCTTGGTCTTCTTTTTGTTTTGCTTTTTTATAAAGCCAAAAGAATATGACTCTTTGTCAACACAAATATCATGTTCTTTGGACAAAGAACTTTGATAGGTTAGCTAAAAGTATAAAATAACTAAAATAGCTAGTCTTCAGTGCCTTAAATGTATTACCCCTTAATGTATATCATAAAAACCATACAACAGAGTTGCCCTAAATTTGAAAATATTCAATTTATTGTAGGGATTGGATGCCAAGTATTGTCAAATCGATTAATTGTGATTACATAATGTATGTGTGTGCGCTGTGTACATTTTGAGGTATATAAACATACAGGCATACAGTAACGAATATATGTATTTATAATATATATATGTGTGTGTATATGTTTATATGTATAAATTAACGTTGTGTGTGTGGCTGTATGTGTAAATATATTAAATATATTCTTATATTCAGTACACTCACCTATAAACAAACATTCACACACACACATATATATATATAAAAGAGAGAGAGAGATATATATATATATAGATATGTTATGTATGTGTGAATATATACATATTTCGGATTAGATTAATCGCTTTTTCTTTACATAATGTGTTTATGCTGTGTTTATTTATAATGTTTATGTTATAACACACACGTGCAGTATGTATTTTGAAATTATTTACATGTAAATGCATTTATATATTTATTTTCTTATATTTGATATTATATCAAAATATTAAAATTAAATATGTACACATGTTTGTATGTGTATATATACTTAATAAATATAAACAGTACATACAAATATACTATGTAAAAAAAAAAATACTTTTATTTTGGATGCGATTCATTGCGGTTAATCGTTTGACAGCACTAATATATATATATATATACATATATGTATTTGAGATTGATTTTACAGCACTCAAAAAACGATTTTAATGAATTAAAGTAATAATAATTTAATTAAATGAAGTAATAACAACAATAAACAGAACAGTAAGGATAAACAAATTGTTTTTTAAAAACATTTGTGAAACTCCACCATTCTACCCCAATGCCATTGTGTTGAAGAAACGAGACTCTGCTTCTATTTAGTGGCCTGCAGTGGACAACACATTTATTGGATGTTAGGTCCCATTTTGTACCCCATTTGTGTAAAGTCCACACTGTTAATGCAGTCTTGTCCATGTGTTTAAATGTTACATATTAAAATTCAAATGAAACCTGATAGTTAAGTTAACATCTCCTTAAAAGCCTCCAAGATATAGGCTATGATTCTCTTTGCAACAGTCCGCTATAAACTTACTCAGATCTGGCGATAGCAGCTATTCCCACCAGTCCCTGGTTACTTTCCCTAGTGTTTCTGGGAAGACTCAACCCCCCTCAGTCTAAAGCACACACTGCTTCTGAACCTGTGCGCCGCTCGCTGCAGCTCACCCAAACATCATGCCATCATGAAGGCCATCTGTTACGCTGATTCACTGCTTCGTCTCTGATGTTTTCAAAGGAACACCGTAAACCTCCCCCGACCTGATGAACAGTCATTATTCCAAAACCCTTTTAGGATGTTCTTGTGCTTTTCAGAGAAACTAATTGGAGACAAAGGAAGCTAGCGGACTTCCACTCTTAATGACAAAGAAGAGTGCTGCGGCCCAGACACGAGAGCCACCCAGCTTGGGGTCTGGCCCTGCCTGGGGCTCTTCGGGGGCCCATTATAGAGCTGAGCCCAGGGCAGACTTGAGTGACGCGCTCGGGTCGGTGCATACACTTCCTGACAGTGGTCCATCGGTGGGAAAGTGGTAATTTGCTTTCGCTCCGGCTCCCCCGCCGACTGAGCAGAGGAACAGACTTTAGTTGGCGTAATTAGGTGCAGGAACTGCTCTTAATAATCCCCCAGATGTTCCTTAAATGAGTGGTTGCCTTCAACCCTGCATTTGTACATATTTGCCCCAACTTGGATGAAAGAGCTGAAGGTGTGAACTGAAGAAGTTCTCAGCTAAC
This sequence comes from Enteromius fasciolatus, assembly GCA_032361145.1. Lineage (NCBI taxonomy): Eukaryota > Metazoa > Chordata > Actinopteri > Cypriniformes > Cyprinidae > Enteromius > Enteromius fasciolatus. The sequence continues at coordinate 2,966,979 of JAUMHR010000064.1, forward strand.
GTTGTCTGTTTAGTAAATGCTAGAAAAGACAGATAGTTGAGGCAGGCCTGATGGACACCTGACGTCCGGCCCTGTGCCAAACATCGAGAGCTGTGCAGACCCAGACTGTTTATATCAGGGCACTGAGGTTATGTGTATAATTTGCGTGCAGCTGTAGAGTACGTTTTGCCTGGCTAAGGTTAGGTATTACAAATATCTCAATCCTTCACATTCCACGAGCCTCTTGCCCCGGACCCCTTGGTTTCTTTGGTGTGTGCACCTGCATGTCAAACGTTGTGAAATCTAAGGGGAAGCATTAGACTCTTGGTTTTAAAGCAGTAAATAAGAATTCTGTTCGCTGGGATGCCCCTTTTTAGGTCATGAATGCACTTTTATTGTCGAAACAGAACATCTAAAGCTTGTTTTTTGAAACGCATAAATTGTCTTACACTTTTCCGAAGCTCCTGTATCTTTAGCTTGCTTTTAGGACTCTAGTCTGTCACGCTTCCATTTTCCCCACTCTTCACACCCTGTCTTCTAAAGAGCATACGGCAGATGTTTATGGCCGTGGTAATGAGTGAAATAAAATAGAGTTCGCAAATATGGATTGCATTTAACGTGAGGTGGCGTGATCAAAAACCTTAAGAGGCAGTTGAGCTGAAGTAGCTGTAAATGGGCTGACAATTATTCAGTAGGAAGCCAAATGGCAAGGAAAAAAGACCTTGTACCTTTGAACCTGATTGCGTTTTTCACACCAGCCGAGTTCATCTGGGACTGTGTCTTAAGTAAATTGCCTTTGTTTGCCAAGTCGTAAATGTATGTAGTTGAGCAGAGCTCTTAAAGTTTATTTGAATGTTCACCAGCCATGATGTGTGTCACTGTTCAGCTTTCTAACTTGCATGAAGAATTCTTATTGCTGTCAGCTTTTAATTGATAGCTGTTCACGGCAGTTTAAAAAATATCACGCAGAGACAGACTGAGCAGTAAATAGTGTGTTAAGAGAGCCACTGTTCAGGCAAAACTTGAAGATTTTGCCAGAATAGGCTTGGCATAAAAAGTTGTGCAAAGAGATGGTAAAAAAAAAAAAAATATATATATATATATATTGTTCATTTATATTTAGATTTATTCATTTTTTAAATGAGGTGACTAGAGAAACAACATCATTTTAATAAGTACTGCAGGAGATCCAAAAATTATTTCAAACATATTTACAGTAGCAATGAAGAAATGATATTTTATAATTATTGTAATTGTAATTATTATAATATATTATAATAATTTATATTTTGTAAAATTGGTGTGCGCTTCTTAGGGAATGTCTCTTGTCTAATTTTAATAATTGGTGCTTTTTCCAACATTGCTCAGTAAAAATGCATAAAAATGATAAAAAAAACAAAAAAAACATTTAGCATCATACCGGGGGAGGGCACCATGTATCCTTCACATCATCATACATATTTTCATACATATCTAGTGCACACTAAAAGTTAAATGGATGCAAGTTTACTTTTTAAGAGATTTTTATGGAGGTCTACAATCTGTTTTCAAAAGCATACATGTGAAGCAGCAAAGACTCACAAGGAAACGATTTCTATGGTTGTGATGATTCAAGATGTGTTGTTCAGATAGACGGTTCCTCACCTGGGGCAGTCTGGTTCATGCACCACTATGCTTTGATCAGAAGCAAAATGCTTCCTCCCCCTGTATGACTTCCTGTGGGATCCCCACTCCCCGTTTTCCTGAGAAAAAAATCTGCAGCCTGCTGATTCCCCCCACCCAGCCTATTCCACGTCCAAGCATGGAGTAAACCGATACCCTTCTCCTAAGCCGTCATTATGCGCGGGGTTAGCTCACAGTATGACAATGCAGGAGTTCTTGTTACCGTCATTAGTGCCTTCGGTCGAGATGCACATGTAGGGCAGGTTACGGAGACGGACGAGACCACCCGTGGAGCTCCAGCCTGGAGATTAATCAGGAATCCCAGCATTCCCTGCTCCCCTGGACCACAGCTTCGCTGTCATTTGACCCAGCGACCCATTTACCCGGCTCAGAATTGGACAGTGTTCAGATACGCTCAGGTTGGCCCTCTCCTGATGGCGAGTGTTTGAAATGCTCTCAACATTGAGTTGTCTCTTGCTCCACACTTCAGTTGGCCCTCGCGTTCCGCACACTTTCGACATCATCTTTTTCCATGCAGTCTGTGTCACGGTTGTGATGCAGAAGGGTTCCTCACATGGCAGCATCCAGCCATGTTTCAATTTAGCCACTTAGCCAGAAATTACCATCACTCATCCAGTTGGGTTTGTGGAGGGTACAGGCCAGGCCTGGCGTGATTGTGCTTGCTTTCGCCACATGTTTTTATTTTCCAGCTTTCAAAGCCACTTACTGAAATGCCTTGATGTGGACGGATCTGTAGCTGCGCTCTCCATTACGCTCGGCTGTAATGCAGAAAGCATGGCTCTGTTTTCGGTACCTGTCTTACTGCTGTTATCTTTATTTCTTGAAACAAACCTTGATCCAGTTAATCATGATCCGGCTCTTTGGAGGACGATTGAGGTTTACTCACTTTGTTCTTCAGATTCTGTTTATCCAAACTTTTCTCTAGCAATTTAGTAAGCGGCCCTAAATTTAGAAACCCAAGGCTTTTCGTTCTGAACGTTTTAATGATTATGATTAATTTTGTTTTTGTTTTATTGCTGTCTCTGCTAAATCGGGTGATGACGTAACTATCGCACGTTTACGTTCATGTGGTTGGGATCCAGCAGATGTTTCTGGATCTTGAAGGCATTTTAATGTAAAGTGCAGGCAAGACAAAGAAAAGCAAACAATCGCTGTAGAGTAATTTTAAACCATGTTTGTACGAGGCCTGGATGTGAATTGCGCACCGCTCAGGTGTTGTTTTCAATAACAGTGTAGTCATGGATACCAGAGTTGCATGAAGTTATTTTAAATATGAACACTTGGTCTTTTTTATTTTGAGATTTGCAGCACAAACTAACCGCTAATTGGCTATTTTATTTATTTATTTGTAACGAGATAAAAGAGCTCATGTTATGAAAGCATGTTGTTACTTTTTTCTGAACCTTTTTCAAAAACATTTTTTTAAATTAAGCTGCAAAAATGTTATGTCAAGTGCTTAAGTGCATCCAAATGTGACTCCTAATAGGTGATCAGAATCTGGCGATTTAGTCATTTAGAGATGAAAAAGAGTTTTAAAGTTGCAAGGAAATAGAGGTGGCAAGGAAGCTTTATTGTAATGTACATTTGAATGTAAAGGATTAAATAAAAAAAAGAGAAAGAAACATGTAGGGCGGGACTTGTTTCTGTGTATCTGTTGCTAATGAACATGAGCTTGCAGGGCCAGTTAATCAAGATGAATTTTTGGAGAAATCCTACCCCATACCTAAACTTAACAGCTACCTTACTAACATTTAATAAGAAGCAAATTAGGAGTTATTACTAACACAAAAGTCAAAGATAGTTTTTTGATGGTGAGAATTGGTGCGCAAACTTAAGTATGTGTGACTAAACTAAAAATTAAACTAGAAAATGCATGCATCGTCTTTGTAATGCACTGTTTTGAATAATTCATAGCAATATGACAAGCCACAGAAATGTCTATTTGTTGATTTTGCTCAATAACTATTATTGGTGTGTTTTCATTTTTGTTGACTTACCTTTCTTCTGTCCCAGGATCCTTTCCTGGCAGAACTCCTTCACAGTTACAAAGATCATATCGTCGGCTACCACGAGCACGACTCTTTGCTGGACCACAAGGAGGAAGAGGCACTGAGTGAGGAAGATCGCAAGGCGGCCTGGGCCGAATACGAGGCCGAAAAGAAGGTGTGTATCCACACTAGCACTTTACTATTATACACACGTAATGTAAGTCATGTAATTATTATTAAAAATATAGAATATTTCCTTAAAAAGAAATTTCTGGCCGTTACTGATAGCCGTTTAAGAATTTTGGTGATGATGATGCACCACACCTGTCAAATGTGATAATTGTGGAGTGATATCATCATAAGAAAGCAGCTCTTCAGCACTTTAAAGAGTCCCGTGAGAAAGGTCTAACTGTACGCATATGTGCGTGCATACAATTCCTCGAAAGCTTCAAAGAATATCTCCTTGTAAAACAGAAATAAACAAGCTTCATTTATACCTACATGAAACTAGTGGAATCTACCAAACGGTTCTGTCTAGACCTGTTGAAGCACACCTTTTTTGAAGTGTCTAGTTGTCGAATCATTCCCTGTGCAGTCTGTGGCTGCAGATGATGTCTTTTTTTTATATCTAACCCTGTAATTCTTTTGTAGTATTCAAACAATCTGAGTCATTGTCTTCAGGTTAGAGACTCCCCTCGGTCAGCCACTCATTAGTGGAGTTTTTTGTGAGAGAAGTGACTTGTTGCCTTCTAGGTCTCTGACTCTGCTGTTGAATTTAATTACAAGTGCCTTCTCTCCATTCAGATTCACTGTAATTATTCCTTTTGCAGTCACATAATATCTGCAAAACAATTCTGCAGTCAGCTTTCTCATTAGTCAACCTGAATCATTAGCGGTGTCTGTCATCAATTCAAATAGATCTACAGTACAGCTAAAAAAAGCACAGACTGACTCCTTTTCTTTGAACACTTCAATTAAAAATTAACAAAGTGAGCATGATCACATTAACTGTAATCTCCAATACAGGAACTGTATGTAGCTAAACCTGCTGGGACTCACTCAGCTGTTCTACTGAGTATTGAGACATGGGATTAGATTTGTGTGTGTGTGTGTGTGTGAGGGTAATTCATACCATATTCACACGGTTTCTGCACTACATGTAATCCGTCTCCTAAATTTCATGTCATTTTTTGGCAACATGTTTTAAATATTATGCTTAAATCAAGGTAATTTCATCAGTGAATCACTTGGCCATACATATTATATGCAACGAAAAGAATTCACCTGCTTTTGATCATCTCGCTACAGTCATTTGTGTATGTTAAGATTGAAGAGCTTTGTCTGATTTGGTTGCTTAAAATCATTAACCATGTCAGAGCCATTAAAGCGGATTTTAAGCAGTCACTTGCAGTGATTAGAGGGCCCTATCAAGTTCTGCTCAGGGTTTAGTTGAAAACAGCCATACAGCGAAGGTCATATTTTGAAACCAGATTAAAAGAGGGTCCATTTGCATGGTCTGTGGCGCAGCTGCGATCCTCGCCGGCGTCTCTGCAGCACACCTGCTCGTGCCAGGTCTGAACACCGGACACTCAGCTGTGGAGTGTGTTTACGAGCTACATGCACCAAAGACCCAATTAGAGGGTGGGATTGACCGCATCTGCCTCGGTAGCTCATTTACACACAAACACAGCCATCCTGCTGACCTTCAGCGGGGGAACACTCTGTTTAGAGCCGTAAGACAAACACAGCTTGGGCAGGACCCTAACAGAGGTTCACATGGGTGCACATCAGGATTGTTTGGATCCTCCAGCGATCTGTTGGCTGGGAATTATCGCAGACGAATCATGTCAAAGTCACAAATTGAGTGGAAAATGAAGTAAAAAAAAAAAAAAAGATGATCATTTATAATTGAGATCTTTTCTGTGTGACCTCATCTCATAAAATGAAGATTCTCTGTCTTTCCGACTGATGGACCCGCTTGTCTGTTGTTTCAGGGGCTGTCCATGCGCTTCAACCAGCCGTCCTATTCTCAGATGGGCATGGGAGCGGGACCGAACTCTTACTTCCCCTTCAACGTGGCTGCTTTGGCCTCCATGAGCAACCAACAGTTGGAGGTAAGTAATGAGCTCCACATGCTCTTTCACATTCCTTCAGCCAGCAGCTAATTGTGACATGCGTTCTCGAGCACCGACATTTGGCTTGTGCTCTGCCAGCTGCTGTTTACTTGGGGTGGGGGGAAAATCCATTCACTTAACTTTCGTGATTCTTTCGTGAAAACTATTCACATCACGGTTATTGTGGCTAAAAGAATTCACAATATCAATATATATATTTTGCAATATCTATAAAAACCTTCGACTTGGGTCTGAAAGTGACACCGAAGACTGGAGAAATGATCGCAGAAATAAATTACATTTTAAAATATATTTACACAGTTCAAACAGTTATTTTAAATTGAAATAATATTTCGCAATATTACAGTTTTTTCTGGATTTTTAATCTAATAAATGCAGCCTTGATGAGCAGAAGAAACATTAAAAACCATTAAATATCTTACTGACCCCACATTTTTGAACGGTAGTGTATATAAATACAAACACATGTATATATTGTATATATTTAATGAAAATATGTTATGTTTATATATTAAATATATTTAGATAAAATGTCAAATATAAGAAAATAAATATATAAATGCATTTAAATGTGAATACTTTCAAAATATGTACTGTACGTGTGTGTTTTAATATAAACATAACACAGGATAAAGGCATATTATGTAAAGAAAAACTTTTATTTCAGATGCAATTAATCGTTTGACAGCACTAATATATATATATATATATTAAATCTGAACAAATGTATCAGCATAGTATTGAATCTGCAGATTAGCGTTCCGGCCCTCTTGTTTACAAATGCTATCTATCTTTGTGCAAATTCTAAATTCAGAGATGTTTTCTTGCTTGGTTTGATTCTTCTCGTCTATTGTTTTCCATTTTTTCTCACAATTAGTTTTTCCCTCTCTGTTGAAGGAACTGATTAACCAGGGCAGGCAGAAAGTGATGGAAGCCACTAACGCTCTGAAGTCCGTGCCCAGGGAACCTCTGGAGGACATCATGGGGCAGGTGGTGAGTAACTAGAGAGAGCAAAGTTCCCTACAATGAGGCTTTCAACGGAAAGAAGCCCCATGTACTCACAACGCAAAACAAGTCTGAAATGGCTGAGCAGCAATATACTGTTAGTGAACATCCTGAAATATAGAAATGATCGCGATGGACGATGGCATCGGCGGAGGGCTGATGGTTGTCGTTAAATAATTAAAGCGAGTAAACTTGACATGTTCAAGCGTCCAACTACGTACGAAAAGTGTGAACGTAGGGTTAGTTTTCCTGTTCTGGGGTTTGGCTCATCATCGTGATGTCTATCGCCATTGGACGATGATATCAACCCTGAACTACACACGACATGACAAGCAGTTTGGGTGTCTACACTAGACGCGACAGAATCTATCAAATATCACAAACAGTCAGAAGCGTCTGCAATTCCTCTCCATAGCAACTCCCTCTTATCAAGATTTTTGTAGTCGCTGTCGCGTTTATCAGAAAGCTCTTTGTGTTCAGAAACTAATGATACTAGCAACTCTACATTCATCTTGGGCATCTTTACTTTCCTCTTTCTTGCAGTGATCTTGAGCGCCACCAAGTCGTGTTTTACTGTAACTTCAACAGCTCCGGTCACGTGAACAAAAGCACTAATCTCACTGGTCGGCCAGTTTTTAACGCGGCGCGTCAAATAAAAAAAAACGAGTACGAGGCGTTTTTAAAAATGTTACGCTTTTACGCCTGCCGTTTTGCGCGTCGGTGTGTACACTCACGTTGGCGCCCTTTGTTTAGTCACGGCGCGTTAAACGTCTGCGATATTCGTCCCGGTGTGAACAGGCCTTAAGGCCCAGTTTCACAGACAGGGCTTAATCTAAACCAGGATTAGGCCATAGTTCAATGAGGACATTTAAGTAATTGTTATAAGAAAAAACATTACTGGCGTGCATCTTAAGACAAAACCAAGGCAATGACATGTTTTAAGATCAGTCAGTGCAGGTCTATTTAAGTTGAAACAGCTCAGATTTATATTTAGTCTAGGACTAGACTCAAGCCTGGTCCGGGGGTAAGAGGTTTTTTTTTTTTAAATCATGCTTTTCATTGTTTTTATTGTTTTTGCTGTCTAAGTTATTTTGAACCTAGTCAAAACAACCCAACTGCAAAGCACAATGAAAAACCTTTTTCAAGTTTATCAAGTATATCAGGTCCTTAAAGCTTTTGGTCCATTATTTCATCTATGGGCTATAACCAAGATGGAAAATGTGCTTTGCCAAGGCATAAATCACTGTTGTTGTTAGTACTTCACCCAGTTGAACCTCTAATGCTTAGGTTGTCCCATACATTTTGTGTTGTAGACAAGAACTCAACTCTGGTTGGGTGAGAAAATGACTACACTCTAGACTTTGTCATATTTGGAGACCAGTATATTACAGAGACTTAAAGAGGAGCTCTGTTGGCTTGAAACTAAATGTAACACCTGCACAACAAGCCGTTATACCCTAGTGTCATGGAAAAAACGTTTTTCTATATACACTTTTGCCTGCAGTTTGCTGTGTGATCAGAATTAATGATGTTCTGAACGACTGCTGAATGTGTTTGCGTGTATGTGATGAGCGTGTAAGTGTTTGTTTGTTGAGGTCTACAGGATGTAACAGGTGTGTTGTTTTTGGCAGTGGAAGGAGAACCCGAGTTTACCCGAGGCCCAGGTTCAGTCCATGGCTCTTGGGAGGCAGGCCGGCTACGAGCTGGAAATCAAACACAGGGAGGCTATATACCGTGATGTCCTCGGCAAGCAACAAACTGTACGTTTGCTCATCTGTCACTCTTTCTGTAGCATCTTTTGTTCTGTCTGTGTACTAGTGACATTAACATTTTGAACCGATTAGAATGAAAAAGGTCTCTAAGGGTCTTTTAAAAAGTCATAAACAGCCATTTAAATTCATTAAAAGTTTAAATGTTGCAATAAGACCCCATGTTGTTATTTAACTTTAAAAGGCTGCTAAATGAGTGCGGCATGCTTCAGTGTGGAAATTCGGCACTGTTTCACGTTCTCAGAGCAGTTCAGAATCAGTGGAAACTGTGCACGTATGCCAAATGATTGCTTATGATCTCCTGCTGATAAATTATGGCATGTTTGCTTCATGGTGTTTATATTATAATATGTTGTAGATGGTTGTAAGAGTGCATATTTTACAACAATACAATAAACTTCATCTGCAGTTTAAATTCAACATTGAATACTAGAAACGGCAAAAAAGTCTCTTTATATTGGGTTTTTATATTAGCAGCAAAATCCAATATCCATAAACCTCTAATTCGGGATTGCTATATTTTTGTGTTATGATATAAAGTTATGATTTCATCCAAAATTACCTTGTGATTAAGGCCTGTGTTATACGGCACAAAAATTACACTATTTTTTATTTATTTCGTTTTTTAAAGATTTTTTTTAACTAGTCAACTTGCAAATGTATCTCTAACTTTTTATTTTTTAACCCTCTAGTTAAAGAAAATTCTATTCCAAGTTGTGAACTTATTGTAAATGTTAAACAAATCACGTGTTAATTATCTTTGCAGAAAAGATGCATGAACTTATGGCTGCACAATTATGCGATTTGTGCAAAGTGGCAATAAAAAATAGGTTCAGTATATAGCTTCAGTATAAATTTATAATGCCTTTCATAGTTTTGCTTTTTTAATAAGTTAAGATAATAGCATGATAATAGCAATAAGTTAAAAATAGCATGAGGGTAATGCTTTAAGAAAAATTCAAGTCAAGGTAATTCCAATTAAAAATGACTGAAAGTATAACACAAGTAGCCTAATGTTAACAGCCTGTCACCTTGATGCAAACATGAAATATCAGATTACAGGTTTTTTACTTGATTGGGCTCACTTTATTGTTGCTTTCACATTTTTCATAGGGTGGGCAATATATCGCACAATTTATTCACCCGCATCTCGTCTGTAAATCCATTTTTTTGTCTAGCGGTAAATCGCCGTGACATGTTTTCAAATGGAGTGGCAGTTAATACACCGAGCCGTAGATCACTGACAAGCTAAGCAATATCGCGTTCGGTTTCACAGGTGATTCATTTGCGATACTGAACCAGATATTGCGGTGATTCAACTGCCCGCGTCACATATTTGTCATATTCTGTGTGATCGGCACGTCAAGATAATACCACATCGCACATAAGCAGTTAATCACATGCGGTTGTATTGTTCTTTTCTCTTTACTGTCATCATTGGCATATTGTGAAAGTGTCTACATTTAGTAATAATTGTATTTAAAATCACGATTTTTCACTTAAAAAATAGCATCATGGCAAAACATCACATTCAAATTAATCTGAAAAATCGCGTGGTGTTTTATGTAGTAACACCAGTTCTGTTGGAGACCCTGGTATTGCATGACTTTATTAAAGCCACGTAACATCCACTCTCTTGTGTCTTCTCCAGCTGATGATGTACGTTCAGAAGGTGATCGCCAACCGTAAGGTGCAGGAGCAGCAGCTGGCCATGGCGAGACAGGGTCTGCTTCTCAACCAGCTGGCCATGCAGAACGGTCTTACTGGCCCCATAAATCAGATGGACCTGCTGGGGCTGTACCAGCAGCTCGGGGCGCTCCAGGGCCTCCCCTCCCCACAGCTGGGCAAGAACCCGGGCCCGTCTAAGGGCCTGTAGATGCCTCGGCTCCTCGTTGTATTCACAGCTGGACTGATGCAGCCAGAACACCTACTTGAGCTCCTCGGTAAAGAGAGGGCATCCTGGGACTTTATTAAAGGGGTTTTTGGCAGTGCAGTTTGTCATTTTGTGTATATAGCCTTAATGTTATTCAAGTTCTTCTTTTTGTTTTGTTTTTGTTTTTTTTCTCTCTCACGTATTTAAGATTGAAGAAGATATTCTACCCAGATGCTTTTAGGCATTGCAGGTTTCTTTCCCCTTGAATAAGGGCTGTGCATACATAAATAATTATATTGCAAGGAAAGCAGCGTGATTGAGGAGGGACCATAGCGTTTCTGTTCTAGAGCCCCGTAATCTGCGCTAATATCTTCCTAGTAGTGGATTGTCATCGGTACTGTTCTAGTCAGTGCTCCAGAGACACTGCAGCGAACACCTTAAATGTAACGTCAAGTCAAATGGCCTTATATCAAGCAGCTAGATCTCTTCTAATGTTTTAAAACCCCTTTTTCTAATCTGCTTTTAGGTATTTAAACTCGTTGTTGCTAATCATGCTATGGAATGTCTGTGGTGTTAAAACTGCTTGCTGAATTCCTCCGGACTTTTGTAACATCAGACTTCTTGTTGTAGTGTTGCCTAGCATATTGTTGTGAGAACTGTTCATAATTTCTTTTTCTGTTGTTTATTTCTTTCTGTTTCTTTTCCCCACTGGCGTTGGGATCGCGGCCGAGTTGGCGCGTGGCGGGAGATAGATACATGTTTGTGTGGTTTAACTGAAGTTCAAACCCGTTCTGATGATATGATTAAGCTAACACTTTCCTTATCAGGTTAGTGCTCAGGCTGTATATTGTTCTTTTCTTGGGCACATCTCCACTTCGGATGCTAAATTAAATGTTTTCCATTGGCGACCATAAGCCCTTTGATATCCACAGGGTGTCATTCAGAAATGTAGAGGAACTTTTTCCCCTCCTGAAAATGTTCTAATGTTAGCGTATACACCAACAACTTCTGCCATTAATATGACTGCTACTTAGTATTTAATATCACATTTAAATAAAGTGACCAAAAGGATGAGTTACATGCAGGTCTCGGCTTGTGTTTTGTTTTTTATTATGCAATTTCTGCACAACTGCTGGCAAATCAAACAACAAGTAATTATTTGAAGGTTCAATCATTTCTTTAAGGTTGAATATAAGTTATTGTTTGTTTAGTTTTAAGATATTTTGTCAAATAAATTGCTCTTTGCAATTGCTAATGTATCCACTGAACCAAACGTTTATATGAACGGGCATAATCTTATCATAATCATAACCAATTTAAAGAATCTTCAAGAATTCACTTTTGTTCTGTTGGCTCTGGAAGATGCATTGCTTATAGTGTTCTTAAATAAATGGGGTTCTTGGATGGTACTCTAATATTTAGAAGGCGTATATTTGGAGTAATTCCCTTTCTTTTTATTTAAACTCAACACGCATGCATTACCGAACTACATGTTGCTAACCTTGAACTCTGGTCTTATCAGGTTTTGCAACTGATGCATACTGGCTAGTCATTTCTTATACATGTTGAAATGTGCCACTCCCTTCCCATAATGCAGCAGTGCAGTTGACAGTCAGATGAGGTCACCAGAAGACAAGAGAAACTTTTGCCCCTGATTTAAGCCAAAACTAGGAAGTTCTGAAGAAGTAGCGAGTACTCAAACTCATTATTTTAGTTAAATGCAAATCAAGGATCCGTGACAGCAAAACCAGACAGCCCTGAGAATCTATCTTCTCCCGTGCACCCCATTCTTCCCCTTCAGTCTTTCATCTGCTGTGTCGTTTCTACTGGTTGCTATTATTTTCATTTCTTTAGCTGCCAGGGTTTTTCTCCCCCTCTTTTCCATTCGCCCCCTCAAGCCCACGTCCCATCCCCACCCCCCCACCCCAGAGGGGAGCTTGCAGAAAGCTGCCAGAAGAGAAACATTACAACTATTGCAGATGTTGAAATGTTGATCCCATCCTTGGTATGCCCAGATTACCACTCGGCTAGCTTTGCAGCACCGGGCAGCTGTTGCCCCATCTATCCTCAGATGTTAAAACCTGCTTCCGTTCACATGAACATGCACTGTGCGCTTCATATCTGGAAGTATTCGAGCATGCTGGCTGCAATGCCTAGCTATTGATCATCTGACCGCGAACGAGCCAAGCATGTTGTCAGGCATCGGTGGTGGGTGTGGTTGTGAATGTTTGTAAATCTGGATTGTTCTGTTCGTTTCTGATGATGTAAGTTGACTGAAACCCTATAGAAATCCGTTCAGGGTAACATCAGCGCTGGTCCAAATCTTCATTCAATCACCAAGGGAGTTTTGTGTTGATGTGATTTACAATGCATCGGCTTCACAAAAGAAACTCATTAATAATAGCTGTGCGCATGTTATCACTATTATATAGATAATTAATGTTGTTGCGCTGCAGGCTTTTCGACAGGTTTGACGACCACCAGTGCAACACATTCTCTCGTATTGTTTCACTTTCTGTAGGGCGTTGATTTATGCCTCTACAGACTGCTCAGGGAGAACTTTCCCACAGGTGCCCCGAGCCAAGAGCTGTCTTTTTACATCATCCGCTAACATCCACATCTCTGGAGAGCTGGATTATTCCGTGAATGCTGCTGTGATGTTCTGGAATTTACGCTGCACTAGATAAACATCATTTCATAGATCGATTGACCCTTTACATGAAGATTTTCTGAAAGAGGATCACATCACATATGCTCTACTACGAAGTCAGAATTCACACTAGCTTCCAAAGACAAAAATGTTCGAAAATGCTCTATCAAAACGTAACTTGGTCTGCCTCTGAAGATTTTCTTTGAATGCTCTGTTTAACTTGCAAATATGGTACTTGATATTACAGATAGATAACATCATGGGTTGCTGATGCCATATCACGTTGACTTCGGCTAGTGCTCTCACAGTGTTGTTTAGCGAAGATGAGCATTTATTTCATGACAGTACCTTGATAAACTATTACAAAAGTTGTGTGTGCAGTCAAACTCAGTCAGCTCAGTGTTTCTCAGATTTTAATTGGTACAGAGAATCCTTGCAAATATGGTCACCAACAATAAACAATAGCAGGACAATTTTATTGTCAGTCATTCAGGTCAAATGGTTTAGCCCTTCTGTATATTTTCAGTAGAATCTACAGTTCCAATAACTTCAAGTTCATTACATAAAATAGAGCCTTTGAAATAAATAAATATATATATATATATATATATATATATATAGAGATTTATAATTATTCTTTATATGTAGAAAATAAATATATTGTACATTTTATAAATAGGTTTGTCCATATTTACATGTCTTTCACTTACATTTTAATAATGTTCCTGACAACCTGAACATTATAAGTCACTCTTAGTCAAATGACCAAAGCCTCTACCGAACCCTTCAGCAAGCACCATGCATTAATTTTAGCTAATCATTTTCCTACTGCTAATTAACTCTCCTGAACCTTCAAAGGAAGCAGACGGATCATCTGTGCAAGCCCTTCTTTTTCACCTTCTAGTACCACGCAACTGGTACTTTTTCCATTCACAATTGGTAGTGTTTCAGTAGAAGCTGGCCATTGTTCTTCAAAACATCTTTCTCCTTTTAAGTGCCCTTAAAGGTATATTTAATTTGAAAAGCTCTTGCTTTGCATGTGTCCTACTGGACAGTCGGGAATACTCCCCATGTCGGTCTTCTCTGTAAGTGCTGCATCATGACCTTTCAACATGACTTTGGTCCCAGGGTCACCAGACTTGGGCATGTTGAGTTTTATCTCTTACTTCCTATGCTCAGGTGACAAGTTACTCAATAAATTTAGGTTTAAACCCTATTTTTTTTTCCAGTGAGAACATGGCCAAAATGTGGTCCATCTTACAAAAAGTGTCTAAAGAAAGGGTGATTGCATGACACACGTCATGAGGCCCTGAAGTCAACACCTTTTCCTCAAGACATCTTTTGGCTCCAGCTTTGGATGCAGGAATGTTCCCTCTTCTCTGTGGTTTAAAACCCATTAAGGAGAGGAAACGGAGCCATCCAGGACACACACGTACTGTTTATCTCAATCACCATTGGAGAGGGCCTCCTCATTTTGGACCAGAACCCAAATATAAACAGCTGTGAGGCGAGAGAAGTAGGGTCTTGTATTTCTTAGTGTTCTTCAGCGCCCGTCTTTCCAATCCAGCACCTCTACTGCGCCTCTCCAACAAAGCAACTCTGACGGATGCTCTGGTCACCTATGCTGGAACAAGTCCCTGTAAGCTTGGGGTATCTTCTCTATCTCGACAGGTCTGGGCAGAAAATGAGTTAACTTCTGGTGTTTTTTAGTCCTGCTACCTTCTCGAGGCGAGCCGTCCTTGTTCAGAGCCACGTAATAGTATCTTCCAGTGTCCGTGTGCTTGTAGAGTGTGGATGCATACGTGTTGTACCAGTTCTCCTCGAATTGCTCACGGAAAACACACTCTGCTGTCAGCTTCTTCTGCAAGGCAGCCAGAAAGAGACAAAAAACATTGTATTGATTATCGGGACACAATAATGTTGAAATGCACTACATTATGATGGAAAATTACAGGTAAGCTTATTGGAAAGGTTTTTACCTATACCAGGGGTTTCCAGTCCTGCCCCTTGGAGGACCACCTGCCTACAGAGTTTAGCTTCAACCCCAATTAAATACACAATACAATTAGAAACAACCAATCAAGGTTTTCAAGATTACCATAAATGTCCAGATCATTGTGTCGGAGCAAGTTTAAGCCATACTGTGCAAGAAGGTGGCAATCCAAGAGAAAGGTTTGGCAAAACTGTTTAAGACAAAATGTAAGACGTGATGTTTAAACCCTGTCATGAAGGATCACTGTCCTGCAGCGTTTGGGTCAACTTGCCCAAACACTTGATGTTTCTAGTATGCCAAGCAAGACCTTGATTAGCTAGCTCAGGTGTGTTTAAATGGGGTTGAAGCTCCAATCTGCAGGACGGTGGCCTGATTGGACAACCCTGATGTAATATGTTTTCCTGCCCACACCCAGAACTGTCTGAACCAAAATGGTGTGTTCTCTAACTAGTAATCTTCTCCCTGTCCATCAAGAGTCCAGTTTAAGTGCATTTGACCACATGTTTAAGAACTAACATGCGCCTCCCATTTCCAGACCTCCAGATGTGCTGGAAAGCTTGAGGGTGTGAAGACGTGGTACTGTTTCTTTCTCACACTGCACAGTTTACCCTTGTCACCATCTCAAAATGTGTGGAGTGGAAACTATCTTGAGGCCAGACAGCAGGTGCTCACTGCACCAGAGAAGGGAAAGTCATTACGGGCAAGCATTGCAGTTTACACCCAAAATCATTCTTCAAAACTGTTAACCTTTTTGTCTGCTTCCTCCATGATGCAACAAGCTCTCTCGCACAAACACGGCAGCTTAAGAGAGTCTGTGTGGGCTGCTACTACTACACCACTGACAGAACCTCATGAGCGATGACTTCGGGTTAAGCAGGTGAACATTCGTTGGCTGACTACACTGCTGAGAACAATAGAAGACGTTGGGGCTACATCATGTTTTCTGCCAAAGAACAGTCAAGCAGTGGACCAGGTTCAAGTCTTGGTGTCAAGATGATACATTTAAAATTAGTGTTTAAGATAAAGTCAACTTTAAAAGTTCTGTTAAATCGTTTAAACAGTTGGCCAAGCAAATAGAGTAAGACAGAAAAAAAGTTATCTTAACTAAAACTTTTATTTAAAACAACTGGAATACCTGTGAAATTGCAGATGGTTTCTGTGCTGTTTCAGTTAGTTAGTGTGCTGTTTGGATTAAATACTGCTCCATGCACAGGATTTACATAATGCAGAAATTGGTAAACTTCTTTACGCAACAGACACGGACCTTTTTAAGTCTGCGCAGTGAGCCTAGAAGTCTTCAGGTGATTTGCAGTTCTGACCTTCGTTTACAGTCTGATTTAATTGGATGTTATCGCATTGCATGTGAAGTCATCTATCCTTGCTTTAAATAGGTTTGTTTTAACTCAGGATCCACAGAAACTTTCTGGGGCCCCCGCTTATTGTCTCTGGAAATCTGATAGCTTGTTTCTCCTGCAAGCATGGCGAAGTCTGCAGAGGGGGGAGGCCAGGCGCATTTTCCTAAATATGGTTCTCTATGTTAGCATGCAAAAAGTCAAATCCCGCTACATGCTTTTATCTCCCGGTGTCGGTTACAATTAGCACCCCAGCCGAGGAAAGCAGATATGGAAGAAACCAAGAGCACTCAGCTCGTATATCCACGATATGTGGGTGTGTATACGTTACACGCTTCGTGTGTCTCCTGAAAATATGTAAATATTTTAAGTATGGAGCGAAATGAAGAGGCAGTTTTTCTTCTCTGAGATTGAGCGTTCTGTCTGAGAGGTTGTTCTTGTGTGGAAAGTTAGGAAGACAAAAACAAGGTGAGCCACGCACAGACCTCGCTGATCAGAGGTCAGGGCTCGCAGCAGTGGAAACACTGCTTGTTTTGTCTGGTGAAGTGTTTTCTTTTTTGTACATGTACATCATATGGGGAGCAGACTATGAGCTGGTGGGTGGGTTGTCGTTTTGCTCCTCATTCCAGCTCTGACTGCATTCCTATTGGAACACTTCATAGAGCAGAACCTTCTGTTGGTGGATGTTGTTTGGAGTGTGTGTGTGTGTGTGTGTGTGAGCACTACAGGGGTTTGACTTACCGACCCATAGAGTTCACCTTTCTCATTCATTCCCAGATAAAGACCAGCGTCCACGCCTCGTATGCTCACCAGCCCGACGGCCAGACTGATAAACTCCAGAATACCTGCCACACAACAGCACTCGTCAGACAATGACCAGACACCTTTACAACTGCAGCGCAGCTGTACATCAACAATGCTGTATAGTCAAGTGAGGTGTTTTATCTTTCCCCCTTTCCCAGCTGAAAGAAACAACTTAAATTAGCTGAAGGCTGTAGATATGTTAAGCAGATTTAGCTGGTATTTTTTCAGTTTTATAAATACCCAAAACCAGCCTAAGCAACCAGACTACCAGATAAACTACCACCTTCAACTGGTTTGTTTCTGTTGTTATTTAGCAGGAAAGACTTCTGTTTAAATCACTTATTCGTAACCCAGTGCATTTCTTAACAATTTGAATTGGCCATTACACCCGTGTTTTGTTGTTGCTGTTTTTTTCATACAAGGTGTTTACTTTGAGAATTTAGTTTAGTTTGAATTTTCTCACCTGTCCCTGCTGAAAAAAATGCATATGTTGGTTGGGTATGTTCTGAAGCTGGGATGCTGGTTCAAGCTAGTCCTTTGCTGGTTCATGCTGGTCATGTGCTGGCAAAGGACCAGCATAAAGCCGCTTAAACTAGCGTCCCAGCTTCAAAACACCTAACCATCATATGCTGTTTTTTTTCAGTAGGGGTGCCCTTACAAGTAAACTTTCAGCAGACTAGCGTATAAAACTGTGCCGCAATACAGGCTGTAGGAAGGAAGTTATAGTCTTCTAATACTTGCGCAGCACAAAGCCAATAATCTCTGATATGTTTGGTTAAGCCTTTCGTTGCCGCTCTTGTACTTTCTTTTGAAGTGCTTTTTATATACATACAAATCAATATTGTGTTAAGGTATCTGCATTCGTGTCAGTTTTTAGGATACAAGCCCGATGTTGGCCGAAACCAGCTGTTCACACGCTCTTGATTAAAGACTAAAGTAAAAACTACACCTTTGTGGCCTTTTACCACCACCTGGACCGAGTATGTTGTGGTCTGGATGCCAAACGACGACACAGAAAACCCGCCGAAGCTGGGTTAAGCAGAAGCACATTTCATATGCGTTTAATCAAAGACACTGCCAGCTTGCAACATTACCGACAAACGGCTCACATTTGCCAGAAGGATGCCAGAAACATGACCGCGGACCACCCAATCCAGTAAAGCAGCTTGTCTCGGCCTAAAAACAAGCATTACCACTGGATTCCACAGTGGTCATGCTTTAATTTAGAGCTATTCCTGTTGTCTAAGTGAGGGCTGCACCTGCACAATGATTACGGATCACAGCAATGCAAAAAATCCTGATGTCTGGGCTCTGCTATCATTTGTTTATCATTGTAATACCAAGCACTCCTTGACTGATTTATTAGCGCTGTAATTAGTAGTGTCTGTGCCTGTGTCGGCTGGGGTCCTTTGAACGCGTTTTCAGAGAAAAACAGCCTCATGCTGTGAGCTTGTTTTCCACTGCAGAGAAGCACCTGCGAGACGCCTGTATATGGTGTGAAGATTCCATAAGACATGGGCACGGCCCCCAAAGCATAATCAACATTTTCAAGAAAGGTTCCTGCTTCTCGTACCCCCTAAATGCAGATTTACAGCCCTGAAATCTATATTCATGACAACTGGATCAGGCAAATTTCTACTACTTTTTTTACTTTTGGAAGCGGTCAGTTGCATATTAAAGATTTCTCTAGAGTTTTCCAAGTGAACGAAGTTAATCGGCATGTCACATGCACGCAAACTGATTGACTGGCTGATGCTGCACTCATTCAATCTGCATTTTGGACACCGTAAACAGGTGCATTTTATATATTTGTGTGCGTATACATACTGTGTGTATACATGTGTACATATACATTTGTACAGATAGTATGACAATAAATAAATTTGCAATGTATACTAAAAAAGTTTTAGGTTAGTGTAACTAGTAGCTTATAAAAACGGTACATTTAGATCGTGTGGGTAAATTTTGACCTTATTTTTTGTCCAGTAAACAACTTGAAGTGTCCTGACCTTGAGTTCAATTTAAACTCTCCTGCACTCGTTACTTATATGAAGCCATCGCATTTTAAAGTACATTAAGTGATCTTGAGATGGCACGGTGCAGTTTATATATGTGCTTTTTCTCTTTTTCTTCTTTCCAAATAAGAAATGAAAAGGCACCCGTTCCACAGAATGACCAGGTGCGCTTAACACGCCTTTGATGCCCAAAACCGCTGACTAACGGATGGCTGGACTGACTGGCGAATGAATGAAAGGGCGACAGAGCTCTCACCGAATCTGCTGTGGTCCTGTCTGGTTCCGTGCACCGTCCCGTTGGGAAATATCTCCAGCTGGAAGCCGGTGCGGCAGTAGAGCTGTCTCCTGCGCAGGATGCCCTTCAGGTGGCCAAAATCCGTTAGCGACCCGCGCTGCAGTCTGCCCTCAATCAGACCCAATCTCTCATTCAAACCATCCGTCAGAGGCACGTTCCCTAACGCTGGAAAAGCCTGCAAATCCAGATCGATGCTCCCGAGAAATCCAGCCACCTCTGCCATGGCGAGCAAACTTTGCGTGTTTAGAGAGCGGAGAGGAGAGAGACACTCTTTTCATCCGTGATCAGACTGAACGACTCATTTATATAGACATCCATATCCTCCCCGAGCCACGCCTGGATGACATCCCTGCTGCTTCACCTTCAGCATGTCAACGCAGAGCTTCTGCTCCAACTTTCAGACCTGATGCTGCTGCTGTCTGTGGCGGATGGTTCGGTCAAAGCACGAGCGAGTCTGAAGTCTGCGTGTGCGTAAAACAGCGCTCGACCGGCAGTCGCTGACAAAATACCGAAGCCGCGCAGTGCGTAAAGTTCTCCTGACCGCGTGTCTGTGTTTTATTGCTGTTATCGCAGTCTCTCTCACCGCACCGCTGCGAGTTACTAGAGGAGCTCAGGGCTGCGTCTCAAACTCTAATGAGCCGCCTGCCTTCCTGGACTGCATTTCTTTTGGGTATCACTGCACTTGCAGCAACTTGTAACGCAGCGTGTCTAGCCGTCGTTTTGCGTATCGCAGGTGCGTGCAGTAACCTGTACCGGTGAGATGCCGACCTTGGTTTGTGCAACAATCTGGGGGATGGCAGGTGGTTGCATTCAAAACCCGGAGTACTGCCTCTCAAGGCAACACAATTTGAGCGTTATGGGCATGTAGCCTAGAACTTTGTGAGTTAGCTGCATTTTATCCAACAATTACTCTGTAAAGCCTGAAATATGAAATAACAGTCAGTAAAATGTTTATATGACCAAAAATGTCAGATACTTTGTACTGTACATTAATGAGATCTTGGCATAACATTATATAAATATAAACTGTCCATTTATATCCCCCAATAATGTATTGGTAAGGCATTTAAATGACTAAGATGAACACACAAATGTTTAGTTGCTATAGTTCAGTAAATGTTCATATTGAAATAGTATTAACAATTTAAAAGTTATTCTTAGGCTATATTTAAAATTCAGTAAGGACTTCAGAAGAAAGGACAACACAAGTAGCAAGTTCTGAAAGGTGGATGTTGTAGGCCTTTTTTCTTGCTAAAACTATCAATCAAGAAGTTCTGTGCAACTGATTTTTCTGCAAAGTTGCATATCAAGTATGTTAGGTTAAGTATGATTTAAAATATATATGTATTAAAAAGCTGGCTCCCTAGACAGAATTTTGGGGGCATCCTAGATTTGTTCATACCAATATTTGGCAGTTAAAGGCTGTTTTGCATAGAAAGAAAATCTCATTTTTAGTCATCACATTCATGTGTAGTATTTCTGGGTAAGAATGTTTTGAGTATGCTGAAATTTGAGAAAAAGCACACGTCTAAAATCACTGTCTAATTAGCCACTTCACTGCATGCAAGTGATGCCCAAAGATGCTGTCTAGGTAGGCAGCTCTGTAGGATTTGGGACACAGCCTCGGTCTGAGGTTTTCATAGATTTCCTTTCTCCACCTCCCCTGTGTAAGCAGGTGTTTCCTCCTCCTCTCCAGACCAGCTGTTGGATATCTACTGCAGAAATTAAAGGAGCAAAGAAATACAAAAGGTTGATGATGTATTTTATTAAAGCTGAGGAGTACAGGGAATGCATGGCAGACGGAATTTCATAAAATGTGAAATGTATGCGTCACACGAAATAGGAATGAGAAATACACCAGATGACCACAGACTTCATATGGGTTCTTCTGTAGGAAATGATGCATGCTGAGTGCTGCCAGAGGCGACCGGCAAACCATACGCACTCCACAAATCAAGAGCAGGGTTGCATCTATAAAACACATCTCTGATGTGTCCCACACACTCATAAAGATATGGCTTGTCAAATATCTGCTCTGCGTTTTTATGTCTGAGTAGTTAAAGGTCAGTGTTGTTCCTATATGTGGCTCGCTGTTTCCTTCACAAAATAAGGACTCTTGATAGATAGATTTATGTCTTTTGATACTCAGATAGAATACTATTAATGTACAGCATATTTGCGGTCAACCACAGGTTTAAAGG
This sequence comes from Enteromius fasciolatus, assembly GCA_032361145.1. Classification (NCBI taxonomy): domain Eukaryota; kingdom Metazoa; phylum Chordata; class Actinopteri; order Cypriniformes; family Cyprinidae; genus Enteromius; species Enteromius fasciolatus. The sequence continues at coordinate 2,988,721 of JAUMHR010000064.1, forward strand.
GTTCAATTTAAAAAAAAAAATCTGTGCAATCAGATTCATTCAGTGTTTCTCTCTAGCTATTACAAAATAGTCCCTATTTGCACCTTATTTTGTAATTTTCTGAAGGTGCAGTGAATCTATTCTTAAAAATAATAATAAAAAAGTTTGTAGAATGTTTGTCAACCAATCAGAATCATGGCCCATAATAAAAGCCCTATCAATTGATTCATGTGAATGTTTGGTTTGGAGACCGGATTTCTTATACATTTTTGACTGTCTGAATCAAAATGTAATTTTTTTCCTCAGATCTCAGTTATCCTGACTGGAAGTGTGTCTTTTGAAGTAGAGGTGCCAGTCTCAGATAATCTACTATAAAAAAAAACAAATAAAACCCCTGTGATATTGATCTGTCATTGATCTTCAGCCCGGAGGGACTGATAACTGAGGGTGGTCTATAGTTTGAGTGCACTGCTGTCTCATGCTTTGTGCATTCACATGCACATCTCATCCCTTCATTCACGCAGGAACCGCTTGTGAGAACTCAGCAGGTTGCATTCGCCGTGTTAGCTGTAAGATGTAGAACTTGTGAAATTTAGATTTCTGTTTCTTTTTTTAAAAAATCTATAAGGACATCTGTTGCTGGTCAGCTATATTTTATAGTTGACATGTTTGATTTATGAGTGAGTGTAGAAAATGTTCCCATATGCTCCAGGGACATATAGAGAAGATAACGACCTCAAGATCGTGCTCATGCTCCAGCGCCTCTCTCACTCTTCTGAGAATAAAGTCTTGCAAGTTAATCAAATCTAAGGGTCAGTATCTTTTTCAGTCAGTATTTATTTGGTATTTTAGATATTTTCAGATTCCTGCTCTTGCTCTCAAGGTTGCAGTAGAATCCTCCACCAGCTTGTGTTAAACTTTTATTTGTACTTCATGTTAGATATAAATCAGTTGCTTGTCTCTTCAGGTATGCCAGAAATAATTCAGCACCTTTTAGAAGTGGCAAAGACTTTACCATGTATTCAGGAGTTTAAACCGAGAATCCTAGAATCCTCTGCTCAGTCTGACCTGTGTTGCAGGCTGGAATTAAATCACACCGAGCTGGTTTTGCATTGCCAGAGAACTAGCCGCCTGACTGAGGTTTTTTCTCCATTTTCTATCATTGATAAAATTTTGGTTACTTGTCGCTGTTGCATTTGGCTTGCTTAGTTGGAAACCTATTGGAAGAGAGCTGAACTGGATGATGACATCACTGAATCATTAATGAACTGATTTAACGGAAACATTAAAGGGATAGTTCACACAAAATAAAAAAATTAGCCAATGATTTACTCACCCTCAAGACATCCTAGTATTTATGACTTTCTTCTTTCACACAAATCCAATCAGTTATATTAAAAATTCTTCCAAGCATTGAAATGCCAGTGTGTGGGTTTTTCTGTTCATCAGTCCAAAAGAAGTCTAATAAAGTACATGCATCCATAATAAAAAAAGTGCCTATGGGGGGTGAATAAAGGCCTTCTATAGCAATTTTTTTTTAATGGATGTCAATGGAAGAAAGGAAACAGCTCATCATTTAATGAACTGACAATAAATCTTCAACGTGCTTCACACTACTCAATACTTTTGGATTTGAACTATTTTTCGAGTTTACATACACACACAAATGCTGTTTTATAAAAGAAGTCACTGGCTTTTTTTACAGGGTGGGATACAGCTTACAGCATTTCTCATTCGTATGGTAGCTGTAAACAGTGACTGGGTGTGACACAACAACTGCAATTCAATGACGTCAAAGCTGCATTGTGATTGGTTATTATGGGACATATGAGGTGACGTAACACTTATTTTCAGTAGTAAGTGTAAAGACCCTCTCGTCCTTCAATAGTTAGATAATCTCTGGTGAACTGATGTGTTTTTGTAAGAACAATATCCATATTTAAACTATCCCTTTAATTATTTGTTATTTTCCTCTTGCATTACTGACGAAATATTTTCCTAAAAAGTGCTATAGAGAGAAGTTATCCAGAATGATGGAGCCATGAATTAACAATCATCCAGAACAGCAATCCAACAGGTTTAATTAAAAATGATGACTAGGGATTTTCAACATGCACTATATAGAGTCAGAACAGTTTTAATTACTTTTATTTTAATATACCTTTAATTTCTATAAGAACAAATTTTAATGTTGAAGCATATTCTGGGAAATTGCATGCTTCTAATTTTACAGCCGTAGTTTGGTCAGGACCCCTTTCTATTCTAATGTGGTCATTCTTTCTATGACAATGCCTTTTTAAAACAGCGTTTTCATCTAAAAATGCTCCGCGTCCACACTATCGTTTTCGGTCGTTTCTGAAGAGTTGATCATCCACGCTGAAATGACTGAAAACGTTTACGTTCCTGTACTGCGCAAGCGTAAAACGTATGACGATCAGATCTTCGATGCGTCATTTCCATCTGCCGAGCATGTACAAACTGATATTAATCTTTAATAGGGCTGTCAAAATCGAGAGAAAACAAAACTCTGCTGTACAATGCCCTCCTCCATCAGTTGAATTAGTCACATGATTGCATCTTTTGACTAAAATGCATCATTGTTTTCGAAAGCCTTCGTTTTCACAGTCCACACTGCAACGCGAAAATGGCGTTTTCAAATGTATCCACTTTGGAGAGCGTTTTCAAAAAGTGTGGTTGGTCAGAAGGCCAAAACGGAGAGAACAAGATGCGTTTTCAAACGAAAACATGTTAGTGTGGACATGGCCTCAGTCAGCGCGGAAGGACTGGAGTGACTTTAAAATTCATCACCAAAAACCAATGTCTTGTACATACACTATATTTCTTTGCACTTCCAACACTGTGGAAAAAATGTATGTATTTAAAACTGTATTTCCATCTCTGTTGCAATAGTTTTGGAAGACTATAAAAGTCCCAGTACTTTTTCCAAAGTGTAAGTACGTATAGTTTGGTCTGGGTCTTGGAAGGTCCACTATTGGTCTGGAGTTTTAACAGTTCTTGCTGTGGGTGTTCAGAGGTCTGGTCGGCCTTTTGGTCTGGAGCTTGGTTGTAGTGTTGGTCTGGGCTTCAGGGACTCTGCTGTCAGTCTGGATCTGTCTTTCGCAGGTTTCTTGACACATCTCCATTCTGGTGATGGCACATTGAGCACTTTGTAAACTGCTCAAATCACACAAAGCGATTGCACCTCTGTTCCCGCGTATGATATCATCTGTTCTTATTTTACTCTTGTGTCCAGAGCGGCGCAGAAAAATGATCCGTGCAGCGAGCTGTTTGCAGAGCTGGATTCTGTGTTATTTTTTTCCATCACTGAGACATAACAGGCTGGGTCTCTTCTTTCATGCAGGTGGTCCTCCAGCTTCAGTCAAGGGCGAGAGGCACGTAGAGCCGGAGCTGAGAGAAGACATGGACAGATGCATGCGAATTTAGGTAATGGTGTTGTGTTTCAGCCTTTGCTTGGCTTGGCCATCCCTAGTAAAGATAGTGTTAATTAATTTGTTTGCTTTGCCTTAAGCTCTAACGAATGGGGCTCTCCAGGCCTTGAGGAGCCATCAGTGGTTGAGGAATGCCGTCTAAAACCAACATTTGTTATACAAATTAGTTTCATATGCTTCAGGTACAGGGCTGAGGAGGAAAAAAAACACCACCCCCATATAGCTACCCCTCGAGCACTGTTACCACTTGTGCTCCTTTATCTGCTCGAGTCTTTTTATTTGCTGTGACCACTTGGCAATTTAAATTTGTATGCTAATTTTTCTGTTCCTAACGTGCGGTTTGCCCTATTTTCTTTCAATGTCAAGACCAATTTAGGCAAATTAACTTCCACTGAAGCAGACAGATTTAGCTTTAATTGGCAGATTGAAACGATCGTCAGACTCCTAGACTGACGACTTTATGATCACAATGCATTTCAATCAGGTTGTTGTTGCGGGGCAGATAAATTGTGAGGTCTGCATTTTCCATGGAGTACAAACACCTCGCATCACGGAATGTTCGATATTCACGGAATGACTGGTACAACAGATAAATTCACACTTGTGAGAAACGATCGGCTGGATCGCCTTCAGAGTTTTCTTCCACAGCGTTCCTGGAAACGTCAGACATGTCCTTTAAAGTAACATGACCAGCGTGTGACTGTGTTACTCCAGAGCTGCTTATTTTTGATGCGACCCTCCATATGCATGATCATGTGCTTTTTCTTGCTTAAATACGGAGCAGAAATGTGCCGTCAAACAGATGTTAGGAGCCCTTTATAGACTCCTGGCACACGTCCAGACTCTACCTATCTTCACAACTATTTACATGGTAATCCAACTGGTCACTCCCTCCGTTTCTCTCTCTCTCTCACTCTCTCTGTATCTGTTTTCCTTATTTAGGCTCTTTCATCAATTGGAATGCATTTCTGTTTTAAAACTGTCAAATATCACATCAAACCATCCGTATGTTATCCACTAATTAGTACTTAGCCCAGACAAAACCTTTATGTAGTCTCATGGGGTTCCAAACCTACTTTTTACCACTTTTTCTGTAGAACACAGGAGAACTTTTCAAAAATCTTTACTGAACTTGAGGGTTAGTTCCCAAAATTCACTCACTGACCCTCATGTCATTCCATACTCACGAGACTTTCATTCAACTTCAAAAAGAAATCAATGAACATTTTATAAATGCGTGATTGCTAAATTATTTTTGTTCTATTACTCCAGCATTTGAAAAATTATATTTATAAAAATGTAAGTGTATATAGAGTGCATTCTTGCATATGCATTGATTAAAGATTACTGTTAATAAAAGCATAAATTAAATCTGTTCATCATAGAAAAAGGATTGTTTTCTTTACATACTCTTTTTGAAATGTTTTGGTGGATTTCAGTGGGGGGGAAATTAATATTAGGTTTTATTAATAACTTCTTAAGCAAGTCTTCTCATGGATCTTGAATGACAGTAAATTAACTAACACTTACTCGTCACAGAAAACCTTGCCCTCCAAATCAAATGTGCCGGAAGTTAGACATGAATGAAATCAAACACTTTTCTGTCTTGTATGTCTAGTGACCGAACACCACTGACACCAGATCGGATGTGATAAGTTTGATTTGAGAACTGCATGATGAACAGATTCACTTTTATTTTGGATAGAAAACTATCAAACACAATGTTTGGCTATGAACTGTTTATGCAAACAAAATAGTTTCAAATACAGTATCTTACATTAAAAAAAGATACAGAATGACTTTCTGACAGAATTTGTAATTAATTTGGATGACAAAATATTCAGTTTACAAGCAAAAAGATGATATGGAGAACATTCTCACAGTTTCCTTGTAGGCGGCTAGTGATCTCTGTATCAATATTGATCATTAACCAGGAATATTTAGCACTTTTTAGTGAAAAACACATGCGCATAAAGTGACTTAAACTACAGAGAAAATACATCATAAATAGGCTACTTCAATCTGGAGACATTTGAAACAAAGAAAGGTTATGCTATAAACCATGTACTTTACTTCACCCTGTTGCTATAGCATGCACATGAAATGCATTTTTTTGTCGATGTAGTTGTCTTCAGTCTAAGTGAACTGGACATAGTTAGTGCAATTAAAGGTAATACTGTAGGTCTGTTCTTGCTCTACCTTATATAGGCTCAACCTGCCTGACACTTGACTCTCAAACACTAGAGGGTGCAAATTATCTCAAGACTTGTACAAGAATAAATCAAATTCTCAAGCTGCCCAAAAAACATGAACTGTCAACGTTTGACAAATAGAGACACATTAGTTAATTCCACTTTAATGTGGTTCAGGATGATGTAAGCCTGTTTTTTCATGTTGCCTTTTATTTTTAGAGATTTCAAAGTTCCACAATACTGACACAGAGCCAAGGTCAATGTGCGGCGTCCTGTCTCTGCTTGGATGACTTCTCTTTCAGCATTTTTAATCGCTGTCTGCAACCTCACTTGGACAGCTGCTTCTTCATCTCTTGCATCTCAACGGGATGTTAACTCCTCATCTGAACTAAACGCACATTTCTGTGCTGCGTTGTATTTCGAGTATAAACACTTAATGTAACATTTTATTGGTATGACAAAAACGCCAATGCCAGTTCTGATCATTCTAAATCTTTTAATAATGTTTTAAGCTACAGTAGCAAAGTTTCTATTCACTGAACCGCATATTGACGTGCTAAAAAGTCAAAACCCATCATGGTGGCAAATTTTATATATGCTAGGGCTGCGTCTCTCAAAAAGCATCATGAGATAAGTTGATTATAAAGGCTATTGGTGCCAATGGTTTAGCGAGCTACTTAAGCTTGAAACGCAGTTCATTCTCCTGCAAAAAAATAAATAAAATAAAAAGAACTTGACTTTTAATTTTTTATCACGATGGGTGGCTGATAGTTTGATTGGTTCAATAGTAGTTGTTTTCTCTGTGTGTGTGTGTGTGTGAAGAGCTGAAGAATAAAGCAGTTAATCACAATAAAGTATGACATGAGTAAAGTATAATATTTACAACTTCCTCATCTACTGTTAAACGTTACTAGTATCTATAGATTTTTTTTAATGAAGTGTTAGAAGATGGCTGCTAGTTGGCATGTAGTTGCAAAGTACAATGTCTAAAGTGGACTATCAAAATAAGGTGTTACCTAAATGTCTTTTTGCCTGATGCTTAAGTAATGTTATACCGTAAACATATTCAACAAGAGTAAAATTTTCCAGACTGTAGTGCTGTACCAAATGCTCGATGATAACTTAGTTTGCCGTGGCATGCCTTTGCTCTGTATTAAGAGATTTTACAAGTGAGGGTCTTATGTAAGACTAAACATTTCC
>JAUMHR010000064.1:3012324-3028113 GCA_032361145.1 Enteromius fasciolatus
GTCTTGTCTATGGATGAGTGACACCAGGAGTTTGTGGTTTCTGTCAGAAGTCTAGGACTTCCTAAGCCAAAATATTTCTTGAAATGTTCCCGGGCCCACACATGTGCAAGACACTCTGCGTTGTATTTGTGCATACCTTGTCTACACATCTTTTAGTAGTCTGGAGTATAGTGTGAATCGGGCGGCTGTTAGTGCTTGTGTCAGCTGACAGCGTGAACAGTGTCTTAGTACACACTGATGACTGACCGACCTTTCTGCAATACCTGCTTTTAAAGGTGAATGTGGAATCATTTATAGATTAAAAAAGATTAACAGCATAACAAAAAGGTTTGTAGAGGACTTTGGAACGTAAAAAACAGACCAGCTTATTCACATTCAGGTTAAATTGATACAATCATTCGTTCTATTCTTTTTTAAATTGAAGATTGCAGAAGTCATTTAGAGTCATCAGAAATTAGAGTTAAATTTTATTTCGATAAGCCATTTTGGACATTCTATATAAATAACTAGACATTATAATGGTTTGTATTATAAAGATTGTTCTTAAGTGTAAGTATCTGTGTAACAGACTCGGTGTGTAACATATGTGTAACAGTAGCTGTCTGTTACATCTACATCATTACAAACTATTATTACAGGCTGTTCCAGGACTTAAGTTTCATAATAAGTACATGTTATTTCATGTAAGTACAAGGGCTACTACTGAGTACCGAATTGGGTAATTCTGTGTTATAAAACCTTAAAATAAAGTGTTACCGAACAGTGCAATGCATTATGTTTATAATCATAACTAAAGATAAAATGCATTGTAATATTTGAAGGTTTGTTTGTCATGTGTTTTAATGCATAAAGCTGTAACAATGAACATGTAAGTATTATAATGGGTAACACTTTACTTCAATAGTACACCTCAGACATTCTACTAAAGTAACTTAATAACTTTGCAACTACATGTCAACTAGCAGTCACTAGAGTATCAGTAGCCTGTCTGCTTAATAACTTTTAACACTTTATTTTGATGAGTTCACAACATACTACTGTACATACTGACTATCAGAAATTTTACAAGCATAACTTATTTTACTAACACTAAACCTACCCTAACATTGTACTCATAGAGTCAGTAGACATGTAGTTGGCATGTAGTTACAAAGTCACTTTATAGTTAGAAGAATGAGTATCAAAATAAATGTAACCTATGTATCATAATTCTGGTTACAGTTATTAATGAGATCAGGCAATGCATTATAAGGTGTACTGTATATCAAAGCATTAAAACTACTACACTGCATCATATATGATGGCTTTAAATAAAGAGTCATCATAACTCTATGTCATAACTATGTAACCAGAATGTTAATTTATAGGGTTAGTTGAATAAGTTAACATGTAGTTTCAAAGTTACTTGAGTTGAGCATGGAAATAAAGTGTTAAAGTGGCTACTAACACTGTCATGACTGCTAGATGAAATGGAGTTGTTACTTGACATGTTGTAATGTTACCTATAGTAGAGTGTCTGAAGTGTTACCAAAATGAGCCACTTTACCCAAATCATTGCTATAAACTTTATGAGGTCTACACATAGGGATAGGGATTATACTGGTTTGACCAATAGCAATATAATGCACCATTAAATGGCTCTGACTTTTTCTGGGCTAAAAGGCAGATTTTCTTCTTGCTTTCCACCTCCAGATCTGCTGAATCCATCACCATTAGCACTTAGTCCAATATGATGATCTTTCGCTGAACCGCTTCGTTCAACTCATAAGGTGTCTTCATTATCAAGCTCAGAAAGATGTCTGGTCTACTCCTCCAGCTGAAACCGTATCTCCTGAATGACTTTATAAATATGGTTAATTTTGTTCTCTCTTTACATAAAGGGATTTGTTAGAAACCACTGGCCAGATCTATCGATGTGAACATCATAACTCTTTTGAAAGAATCTCCTCCATTGTGGGAAAAACTTCTCATGTCTTACAGCCTGATGTTATTTTTTTAGGTCAACCTTTGTTGTAATTCTGGAGTGGCCTGATGTCACTTTTATTAAAACAACCTGAACTGAAAAAGCAGCCATGTGAGCTTAATAGCCATCATCTATAACCTTTCCATGCCTTAAGCTTATGTCTGCTCTCTCTCTCTCTCTCTCTTGCTGGTCTGGTCAGAATAGCACACGACTTTGTTTTCATTCCAGGATTTAGTTATTAATTTACTTCCTCATTTCTCAGACATTGAGTTTGTTGTATTTAGAAGTTGCATGTGATTTGAGGCAAACTGTCTCACTATAGACAGCAAAACACTGCCAATTTTATAATGCCACTCATTTGAAGTCATGCACGTTGTGTTATATTAGTGCTCACGTCAAGTTAATATGAATGTTTCTTACGAAAAAAAAAGCCCTATTTGCTAGCATTGTCCTTTGGCTCTGCTCGAGTGGCTTTACAGTCACATGAGCTCTGCTTTCCCATGAGATACTGTCATAATTACTGAGGTCGTTTACATTATGTTCCACATTAACCTCACGCCATTAATTTAAGACAAATTATTTGTCATTCTGAAATGTGCATTCACATTTCACATTAAATGCATAAAAAGAAACGTTCTGACTCTGACTTTAAATAAATATTAAACAGTTTTACCATGGTTAAATAATTGTGACACACATTCTGGAGGAAATTAAAAGATGTATTGTATTTTATTTGTTTATTTATTTTTTATCTTGTCAATCATGGCTTTGTGCTGTTATTGAAAAGCACTTGCACTTAGTACTGTACATTTTCTGTAGGTCACTTTCAAGCTTCAATCTGTAAATATTTTGGTTAACACTTTATTTTGATGGTCCACTTTAGACATTCTACTAACAGTAAGTAACTTTGCAACTATCAACTAGCAGTCATTAGAGTGTTAGTAGACTGTCTGATTAATATCTTTTAGCACTTTATTTTGATGAGTCCACAACATACACTAGTAGTATACAACTACATAGTAACTATCAGAGATTTGCATGTCAGCTTATTCTACTAACCCTAAACCTCCCCTAACAGTCTACTGTGAGAGTTAGTAGACATGTAGTAGCAATTAAATGAGAATTAGTTTATTATTGTAGTTGACATGTAACAAAGTTGCTTATAATTAGACTAAGTGGACTATCAAAATAAAGTGTAGCCAATATTTGTCTCATGCATCTGCAAGTTGATGGCTTTTTAAGAAAAACATGTTGCTAAATTATATTGCTTAAACAGGCTGAACTTCATTCAGTTATTTCCACCCTGATGTATATGCAAATTGCTAAACAAAGTTCTTGACATACTATGAGATACAGATACAGATACAACCTAAGATAACGGTAAAATCAACCATAGATGGGTTTTTGCGTAAGCGGTTATTGTTTGGAACAAATCCACGTGTCTATTAACATCACAATGAGTCTGCAGTTTTGCTCAAGGGTGATTAAGCTTCGTACTGGCATGCAGGATCACATAAATTCATTCTGAAGGTTCATGTTTAGACACAGTGTTGAGTGAAGCGTGAGGTGCATGTCTGCGGCGCTGTCTGTTGGCTAGAATGGTAGATAAGGCATGAAAGACAGAGCAGATGTTGAGAGCTGTTTCCTAGCAAGCACTCAATAGATTGTGCAGGTCTGGGCTATTCATGAACCCTCCCCAAACACTTCATCCCATATTAGACTGTTGGGATACTAGTGAAATGTGGCCTTTAGCAGGGTATGTCCAGGATTGAGAGGGCTGGGTACGGGTGTGAATTTATCACTTGTCTGTGAGTCAGCCTCTGGAATGACGTTTGCCATTTGATTTGAAGTCACTGGACACGGATATCTCATAGACTCTTGTATAATTCCTGTTATATTGGCGCTCAGTTGACAATGATATCCTGTTTCCTGTGAACGTGTGCTCTACTGAATTCATGGTCTGGTCTTTTCCAAAACACCTGCTATATCATATTGATATGACAGATCCCATAAGAAAAGAACATTTAGTGTCTATTGTTTCTCCTTGGTGGTATCCTGCATTGAGACCAAATGCAGTTTAAATCAAATCTTTTGTGAATTTACAGCTTCTTTGATTTTTCCAGAAGGTTTTCTCTAGAATTTTAGAGCAGAAATGCCTTACGCTGTGTCTGACACACAAAGTCTATCAAAAAAGAGATCATATTATCTAAGCTTTACTGTTATTTGTATAGCTCTATGCTGTTGTTATGATGGCAAAGAAACAGAAGATTCAGTTGCAGATCTAAAACAGACTTTATTGGCAAATTCAATCCAATCAAAAGTCTTTAGTTCGTCAGGCAGCGTGGAACTACCAGGAACAGCTGGTTAGGTAGTGCAGGGACCACAGGGGACAGTCCTGAATGAAGATGGAGAATCCTCTGCGAATCTAACCGAAGAGCGCGGAATAAGGAACCGGCCAGAGGAGACAGGAAACCAGGAGCAAACACACGGAAGCCAAGCCATCAATGAAGACTGAACTAACGAAGACAAAACAGGTCAGCACACAGCTGGTACTAATTAGCTCGTATCCAACACTCAGACACACCCACTCATTCATACACACAACACGCATGAATGAGATCGGGAACCCATGAAACATGACAGGTGGATTATGGAGAGAATGAAAACAGGTTTTATTTTTAATACATGAAACACTGGATGAATTCTCCTGTACGCAGGAGGGAGTTTTAGTCAGACTGCCACCAGGCTAAGAATTTTGGTGACAGGAAATGGGCCAATGAATTTGGGTCGGGAACCACATCATGAATGCGAAAGACGTGATTCGCCACAGTAACCGCTGTCTCTTTGGCTGAGGGTAATTTGGGCAAGGGACAAAAATGAGCTGTCTTGGAAAACCGGTCCACTACGGTTAAAACAACCACATTGCCCAGGGAGGGCAGGAGGACGGTGGCGAAATCTAGTGCGATGTGGGAACAGGGTCTTAAAGGAACCGACAGCGGTTGAAGTAAGCCCTCTGGAGGTCGATTGGAAGTCTTACCCCAAGCGCAAATTCTTGGATATTGCGAGCCATGGCCCGCCACCAGGATCATTGTTTAACCAGAAAAATGGTACGTCCGATTCCTGGATGACAAGCCACGTTGGAAGAATGACCCCATCGAATTACATCTGACCGTAACCCCTCCGGCACAAACAAATGGCTCGTTGGGCACTTGGACAGAGGCATTACCCCTTCTAAGGCATTGCGGACTTTCGATTTGATTTCATGACAGCAGAGACAACCAATCTCTCCGGTATGATGCACTCAGAAGACACAGAAGACACCAGTCAGATGTAATTCGATGGGGTCATTCTTCCAACATGGCTTTTCATCCAGGAATCGGACATACTATTTTTCTGGTTAAACAATGATTATGGTGGCAGTCCGAATTATCAAAAATGCATGAAAGCGCATTGGGTTTAATGTTTTTAGAACCCGGTCGATAGGAAATTGAAAATCAAAATGTCCGAAAAATAATTCCCAACAAACCTGCCTGGAGTTAATATTCGAGATTCTTATGATCGGACTATCCAGACTATGAAAGGAACCCCTGAACCCTCTAACCAATGATGCCACTCCTCCAAAGCCAACTTGATGGCCAGCAACTCTCTATTGCCAATGTTGTAATTATGTTCAGCAGGGGACAAACGGTGAGAAAATAATGCGCAGGGATGCATTTTGTCATCTGTGGCAGCGCGCTGGAATAGCACCGCTCCTACCCCCACCTCTGACGCATCAATCTCCACCACAAACTGCCGTTTGGGAACAGGGGCCCGGAGAATGAGAGCTGAAACGAAGCGGCCTTTGGGCTTAATGAATGCGGCTTCTGCCACACTCGACCACCTGAACGCAGTCTTGGTGGAGGTTAAGGCAGTCAGAGGTGCGGCTAGTTGGCTGAAGTTACGAATAAAATGCTGGTGTAAATTTGCAAGCCCAAGGAACTTCTGCAGGGCCTTGCAGGAATCAGGGGTTAGCCAATTCACCACAGCCTTAATCTTGTCGGGACCATGCGCACCCCCTCAGTCGACACAATGTAACCCAGAAACAAAACTGACTGTGCATAAAATGAGCACTTCTCCACCTTGACAAACAGCCTATTCTCTAGCAGCCTCTAGAGCACTCGCCTGACGTGTTGAACATGTTCCTGGAGAGAAGAAGAAAATATCAATATGTCATCCAGGTAGACATATATGAACTGATCGACCATATCTCTCAACACGTCATTAATTAGTGCCTGAAAGACCATGGGACAGTCTGATAACCCAAATAGCATAACAAGATATTCAAAGTGCCCTCTGGGGGTACTAAAAGCAGTCTTCCACTCATATCCCTTCATAATGTGGACCAAATGGTAAGCGTTTCTTAAATCCAAATTGGTGAAGATGGATGCTCTGATTGGGATGATTTGGGTCTGTATTGCACTTTGTTTACAATTCTGTAACACACTTATTGCGAAACACTACACACGTTTTCGTACATTAGAGACTCAAAAACAAAATCACCTGTTATCATTGGGAAAACACTCTGTTCAAAAAGCAAAACTCGTCTGGCAATTGTAGACATTTACATACACTCCTAAAATCACATGCACAAAAAAACAGAACACCAATCGGTCTGAGCTTTTGCACTACAAATAGAATTCAGGAAAGACATTCTGAGAACTTTGCAAGCATGGAGGCAATGAGAGTCAGAGTATGAGGACAAAGAAAGAGAGAAGTCAGACTCGGAAGAGGATAAGGACAAAGATGAGGACCACTGTAGAGACGTGTGTCAGATGACATCAGGGCTACTCTGGTATATATATATATACACACATACACACACACACAAACCACAAGTATATGTTCTAGGTCTATTTGTAGTGCTAAGGCTCAGACCGATTGGTGTTCTGTTTTTTTGTGCATGTTATTTTAGGAGTGTATGTAAGTGTCTACAATTGCCAGATGAGTTTTGCATTCAGTGTTGAACAAAGTGCAAAGTGGAAAATGTGTTTAAGCTATGATTAAACTGTTTAAGATAAGATACAAAAAGTTTAGGTATTGAGGCTTTGGTGTAAGCATTCGCTTTTAGTGTGTAAGCAATAGGCAAAAACTGTAACAAGCCATGGATGGCCCAACACGACAGGCGCCAATGGAGAGTCAGTAAGATCTCGCAATCCGTTCCGTATGATTACCAAAGGTGATGAGAGTCAGAGTGGGCGTGGTGTAAGTGACACTGGGTAACGATTGTCTGTTAAGAGCTCTTCTGATCAGATGATTTAGTGGATTCACAGGAATGCAAAGGTTTTTGGCAAAAGCAAAGTCAAGGAAGTTACCTTCTGACCCAGATTCTACGAGGGCACAGCAGTCTTATCGGGAGGAGAGTGCTAGATGAGGGTTTGTCTAACGCCGCTCTACCCGACAGCAGGCTCAGTCCTGCAGTCTGGCTCGCTCTTTTACTGAACATTCAGACAGGAAATGCCCTGCAGCTCCACAGTATAAACACAACCCTTTCTTCCTCCGACGTTCTTTCTCCTCCCAGGAAAGCCGAGCTTTCCCGACCTGCATAGGCTCGATATCCGTCTGACCGTCATCAGCGGGAACCTTCCCCGGAATATTAGTTCCCACTTGGACCATTTTGACCCACTCACCTCTGAGATTTCCACCCCAGGTCACACTTCCGTAGTGGATGTCAGCGACTGCAGAAAAAGAACATGGAGCATTTCATTAGAAAGCACATGTTGGGTTCACCACCATACCTTTCCAGCATGGGTAAACATGGCTCAGACTGGGGTTGATCCGGCGTAGGTCGCGGGGGTATCGGCGGTGTGGGTGGTGCAGTGGGAAAACTCAGCTGTAGTACTAGCGAGGAGAGCTCGGAAACCTGCACTACCAACTCTTGCACCGCACATCCCATACCTGCGATTTGTCCATCCTGGTGATCCATACGGGACGTGCTGTTGACCAGGAAGTCCTGCAGGTTTGTTGCCTCTGCTGAATCCATCGTGGTCAGTTCCTACTGTGACGGCAGAAAAGAAACAGAAGATTCAGTTGCAGATGCAAAACAGTCTTTATTTACACTTTAGTTTGACAGGCAGCGTGGAACCACCAGGAACAGCTGGTTAGGTAGCCACAGTGGACAGCCCTGAATGAAGACGGAGAATCCTCTGCGATTCCAACCGAAGAGAGCGGAATAAGGAACTGGCCAGAGGTGACAGGAAACCAGGAGCAAACACACACAAGCCAAGCCAGCAATGAAGACTGAACTGACGAAGACAAGACAATTTAGCACTCACTAAATAGTGTTGGATAACGAGCCACAGCTGGTACTAATTAGCTCGTATCCAACACTCAGACAAACCCACTCATTCATACACACAACACGCATGAATGAGATTGTGAAACCCTAATATGTGACAGTTATTTTTGTCAACATGTTTTAATTTTCTATTAAAAAAATTTAAGAGAATCATTTAAAAAAAAAAAAAGGTGATAAATAACTGGAATATGAATGAGAATCAATTGAAAATATTTTTGGATCAGAAAAGGGATTATAGTGCTGGACACAAAATATTGTTGTCAGCTGAGAATAAAACATAATTGCATTTTAATTTTTAATTTAAATGTTTATTAAAATATTTAGTGCTCATACTGTTTTTTTTATACAGTATGTATGAAACACAAAATGAGAACATTTGAAGAATCTTCCTCCAGCAACACCAAGACATAGTAATCACACTTAGTGTTTATGTCTGTCAGTCTCGAAAAAACACCAAGAAACACTACTACTGTATTTCTACATTCCTGAGGCATTTACAAGTCAGCAAACAATTTTACTTTTCATTTCAACTTTAAAATCTCATTCTCTGTTCTGCAAAGAAGTTTATGGTGGGACACAGACGATTCAATTAAATCATGTTTTCCATGCCATTCTTGCTCTTTTATGACCTTTAAATGAGAACTTAGCTCATTTGTACATCCTTTTGTTTCTTTTCCAATGCATGTTTTGCCACTGTCTCACCTGAGCTGACCTTCAGTCCTCCACCCAGCACATAAAATGATGCGATGACCACAGACAATTGCTCTTACTTACCTCAACCATTGTCTGCGTGTCTACCAGCTTGTTTTATGTTGTCTTCCATTTCCCAGGAAACCGTAAAATCCCTTGATAACATTGCGACTGGGAAGCTGCACATACATCAACTGATGCAAGAAAGATGCAAGGTTTTCTATGAGTAATAACTTGTAAGTAAAAGAATCATAAGATCAAGTGACGTCTAGAAAAACAAGAGGTCAGACAAAAATAAATGACATCATCATCATCATCATCAGGATTTCCCCTACCTTCCACTCAGATATTAATATCGCATTTTGCTCTTATTGGGACTCATGCAAAGCCGCTAGATGAAGAGTTTTTATGATGACTGAACTCAACCTTTTCAAAAGGCTCCACACGTTACGATCTTCTGCACATGTTGCTATTTTAACAGCACAATCAAATCAGATCCTGAACAATGATCAGTTGGGTTTTCTTGGCAAGGGATTCACGTGTTGGAAACACCTGTTAATGCTAATGGTTTTCCAAAATATGATCCAATAATGCCATCAGGAAAAGATTTTAATGGCATTTGATGGCGAAAAGGATAAATATCAGCTTTACTTGCACCGCGGACTTGATCTGGAAAGAATGCTGAGCGTATTTATGTGTCTTGTAGTTGGTGACGTCCAAGATTATTTTTATATTGTGATATATGTGGGACAAGGTTCTGAGTATTATTCTTTGGTCTATTTTATAAGCCAATATTCAGGCTGATGGTTGAAAAAGATATGGGCCTCTATTGTTTGGTTGACATAGAAACGTGCTTTTATTTATGTGACGTGTATCTGACATGAAAGTGGTCTTTTTCGTCTTGCACAAGTATTGAAATTCAACCCATTTCCAAGATTCTTTGATCACTGGGAAAATACTGAACAGTCAAAGCATGTATTTTTTTTTTTTTTTGAGCTATTCATGCAGCAAATGTGCTATCAGTAGTACCTTTGAAAGAATCTATTTTCAGACTTTTTCTTGCAAATATAAAAATGCTTTTTGAAACACAGTAATTTGAAAACACATGAATTTGCTGCTAGGCATGGTTGTGCTATTACATGACCATAAATAGATCATATCACAATCATTAAAGATTGAATTATATTTTTTTTATATTATTATTATTTGACAGTGTTCCCTGAGTGGTCCACTTATAATGTTGATAATAAATGACAGCAAAAGCAGTCATAATTTGCATAAGATTTAAGTGCACAATTTTTTAAACAGCTGTTAAAAAAAGAGACATTTTTTAAATGATTTACTTGATTCTTAAAAGGAAACCACCAGCAAAGAGTTTCACAGATGATGTTCTGAGAAATTGAAGGCATGCTGGGAGAGTGTGTGTCAGCTTCGGTTTACTGCTTCCACTAGGATACAGCTTGTTATGTTCTGGCCTCTTTGCTTACTCAGTGTTTATACTGTCTCCTTAGCTTTCCAAGACAGGCCTAATATCATCTGTCAGTGAGCCACTTGGAGGTATTCTCTCACTGTTTTATCTCTTTTGTTATCGTTTGACAGCTGATGCTATTGAGGTTGGGAAAATATTCTTTTAGTCACTGAGAGAGTGTGTTGACAGTGCCTTGGGCAAAGCAAATGAAGGATTCAACTCAAGAACATCAGGGCTCTGGGTTCAAATACCTGTTATGGTGAGACTCTTCAGTGCAGTATAAGGGAAGTAAGCCAGTTTGATGTACAATATTTGATCACAAATTACCATACTATTACGCTTCTAATCTAGAGGCCATATATTGCAAATGATCTGGGCTGTGTTTTGACTGTGTGATTATATAGACCATTAATGGCAATGGTTATTTAATCTACTTGGTCTTATGATGCTTGGAAATGCAGCACAGAGCTCTATGTCAGCCGCATTAAAGGGGTCATGACCTTTAACCTAAATCCTATTTGTCTTGATATTTTGACCCATAGGAGGTCTTTGAGCCAATAAAACAAGTTCCATAGATATATATATTTTTAAACAAAGCATTTATTTTATCAAGCTCCAAAAACAGCTTGTTTGGAGATATTGTGGGATTTGTGATGTCACAGGGGGATTTTTTTTTTTTTGCATATGACTCCCTCCACAGCAATCTACCAATAGTTATACTTTTTTCACACAATAGGCCCCGCCCACTGTGATTCAACTGCTCAATGCCTGAAACTTACGGTGACAGAGAGAGCTCAATGTGCTGCAAACTTAAGAAAACACAGGCAAATGGCAAGTTCTCACAATGCAAACAAACACAGAAACGCGCTGCAAACACACAAGTGCGCTGCAAACAGTTTCTGTGTTTGCAGCGCCTGTGTTGTCAAGATGTTTTCTTAATGCGTTGTCGTATTTTTCTGTTTGCATGTTTTTTTCTGTTTGCATGTGTTTTCTGATGTTTGCAGCGTGTTGAGCTCTCTCGGCCACCATAGAAACCTCTGCCTTTACTGCATGTAAGTGTTGTGTTTGTGTCAACAGCAAATAGAACCCATTATCGTCATTGAGTGTATTTATATGCATATTCTAAAGCCGATTATGTTTAATAAGCCAAAAATGCACATGGTCATGTAAACGTGGGAACCGGTTTTCTTTTATCGTTATAAGGTCATAAACTCTGTGGACACAGGTCGATTTTTTTTACCCTGATTTCACATAGCATGTTAACACAATAACCCACTTTCTGACGGCTTACTGATGTTAACAGGTGTGATATGTGACAGGAACCTATAGTTAGTGCAGATTTAGGTGCATCTAGACAGAAGAGAATACATGACAAATTCAGACTCTTTCATGATCCTGAAAATAATAAAAAATGTGTTCTCATCTCTTGCAGCAAAAGTAGAAGTGATTCAGTCAAAATGCTACACCTATAACAGCAAGAGAGGAGGATAATATGAGTTGAACGTTTCCTGCTGAAAGCTTTATTTAACATCATGACTGACAAATACTTGAGAGTCAGATATGCAAATTATTATATTTTGAAGTCAAACTTTCTGCAAGAATCACAGCTGAAGAAATTGCAGATGCTTGTTGGATTCACTTATACATTATACTGTACAGTAACTACAAGGGAGTATTGCCATAAAAAAAAACATTGGTATCATCAAGCAACCAACTCATGCAACTAATGTACAATTTGCAACCCATCGCTGGAACTTTCTTTTTTTGAAAAGTGCCTCATTCGTACTGTGAAAAATGATGGTGGATCTTTAATGTTGTGGGGACTGTAGACAAATTGTAAGATACAGATAATTGGGCTTGTGGTTGCAGTAGATCTTACAACAGGACAGTGATCCAAAGAAAAGGTTTTAGTAACCACAGAATGAAGGCTTCCATGGATAGCAGTGTCCTGACCCAAACCTCACAGAAATCCAGTGGGATGAGCTGTGTATTAGCCCCGTGATGGTCTCCAGCATCCTGACGACCCTACATAGGACAGACAGTTTGGAAAATGTTCCACCCTAGCCATAAGATCATCGTGCCCTAGTGGCCTCCACAACTCTTCAAATAGAGAGAAAAAAGTTTTATTAATGACATCTGAAGGATTTTCAACCCAGCATACAGGACCTTGAACCTTCAATCACACACAAAAAACAATGATGCTGACATTCAACATCACATCATTAAGGCGGAGAGATAAACAAGGGGAAAAAAATCATATCAAAAAGGCTGCCAACCCCTGGAGTAGAATACGGCCTTTTTAAAGTGTTTTAATCACAAATCTGCAGCAGTCATTAAAGGGTGTATGTCAGAATAACATCACTCAGTTCCTCTGGACCGGTGCCTTCTCATCCCACACACCTGCAGTATACATTACTGAGTGGATATACAGGGACAAGAACTGCGTGTGAAAATGGTTAATCTTTCCAGACACAGTGAAGGACCGTAGTGGTGTTCAGTGCATTATTAGCTGATAGTGGTGCGGGGCTGCCGGAGACGAGACTCCGGGACTCCGAGACTCCATGTTCAGCTGGCGTGCAAGATGTTTATGCACCCCTCCAGCTCCCCGTGGCAAAGAAGCCTACTGCTAGCTTACGCTAACCCAGTATTCCCACCCCTGAGCCATATATTTACAAATACCCAGCTGCCCTGCTGATTTCCCAGAGTCCTCTGCTGGTGCTGGTAGCACAAAGAAGGTTTAGTCAGCTGTCCGTCTGCATGTGTACAATGCAGGACTGGAGAACTGAATGCAGGTTTAAGCACCACTCACTGGACATTTAACTTTGAATCTGCAGCAAAACATAAAATAAGACGTATAATATTGGTGTTGTAGAAACCTTCTCACAAGCATGTTTTTAATGAGCCTGGGTTGAGCTGTGATGAATGTGTTATGCTAATTATAACATGAAACTCTAGATGGCGCTGCAATCCGATCAGGTCCTACTTTGATAGGGCGGCAGGTCACTACATGACCCGATGAAACCGTCCATACACAGTTCGCGCAATCACAAAGTCAAAGTAAAAAACAAGCGCGAATTCAAACGTGATTTCAATACTTAACCTAATTGACAGTGGCTCCCTAGAGTTTTCCTCCCTATATGATAGCCCGACGGGCAGGGCTGAGATGGATTTTGGTAGCCCGATTTAGAAGACACAATAGCCCTGGGACGTCGGGCTAGCCATTTTGCGAGCCCTGCGGTAGCTAATGAGCTCTCTGCTCAACATTTAAATATACAGTAGTCTTTGCAGTTTTGTTTTGTTATATTTGCAGCAGCAGTACTTATGTTACATGCTCACAGCAGCATGTTGTGGATGTATTGGCAGCAGCCAAAAGTCTCGGTACTTGCTCTGCAGCAGGAGCATAGCAGATCTATTCCTCCAAGACCCAATACTTTAACATTGTCACGTACATTTCCATGCCAATCTCTCAGAGAGTTGTCATGACAGAATTGTGAGTTAATTTTTCAAGTGAAATTAGTGTGGGCAACACAAAAGTCTTTTGAACTTGTTTCTGTGGTTAGAAAAATCAAACTTTATACTATTCCACTGATCCATGATGAAGATGCAATATAAAGGTTGGTGCATATATAAGTGACGCAATGTCAAGGTGTTTCCTCCCCCTACTTTGATGTAAACATGCCTATTCATAGTATGTTTATTACAGGTTCCATCCTAAACCTAAAGTTAAGCACTTCAGTTAGTAGAGTAGACCAGGACTGCCTAACAGTTTATTAATTGTTTAGTTTACACTAATCATCCCATGATATACAAGGGCAGAAGTGAGTGGCAAAATGAATGCTGACTTACCCCAAAGAGACACTGTGGTACTGCAAATTAAGCCTTTTCTCCGATCATTTTCTCCAGTTTCATCGAATGACGAAAATTCTCCTATCTGACTTAATGTCCCATCTGTGAAGCCCATCATATGAACCCATCCCATTTATTCCAGGAGTTTCCTATCTATTTATGAAAAAGCCATCAGTGTTCACGCTTCTTAATCCCTAGGCTTTCATTATTCCTGGGAAGCTTGCAGTCACCATAGAAATCAAGAGAACAAAACAGTAAAACAAAACAAGAAAGGGGCAATCATCACAAAAAAGGAAAAGGTGGACAAAGAAAAAAGAAATACAAAGAAGGGAACAATTGGGAAAATTCTCCAAAGGTCAAAGCGCTGGTTCGAGGAAAAAAAAAAGCCAGCCATGAAAGTGTCAATGTGCAGTGTGTGACGCACTGCTGAAGCTGGGTTCGCCTGCTGTAGCAAATGGGTCTCAGGGGCTCTTTATTTCTGAAGCTTGACTGCAATTTGGAGAACAAATACAGTGGTCCCGCGCAATGATGTGCCAAAATTGACGGCCTTCTGGAGGAGTGATACAGGGGTGGACCTGTACACCCCATCCTATGAGTTGATCTCCAGAGGTGTGCATCCAGGCCGTGCTGCTTGATGTCGCCGCCGCCCATGTTGGGGGCCCATCTGAGCAGCGTTTAATTGCAGCGACACTCTTTCCATCGGCTCGGCTCTGACAGCTGATTTATTCCCAGGCAGGGTCTGGTCCCCATTGATAGACCAGTAAATGCTTTGACAAGAAAAGTGTTTCTAATGAATTGTGGCCATAGAAACCAACAAATCAAAGCAAGGACTGAAAACAAATTGGTTTTGGGGGACATCAAAAGGGATCCAAAGTGCTGAGACAATTTCCCCCGATCACAGTTGTTTGGTGCATAATGAGAAACGATTTAACAGAGTGGTACAGTAAAATCATAATCTACTTATTGTGAAGTGTTAATGGGTGAAACAGAGGGCAAAAATGCAGCTTGTTTATGAATCAACCAACAGCCTTTATTTCCTTACAGTCACAGACCTCATACACCCATTGAGTGACTAAGTGAAGAGATTTACTCGTCGTTCAAATTCATCATTCCAGTTAATTTTATGTAAATTAATGCAAATTATGAGTTGTTCAATGCTAGAAAAATCATAATTCCATGCATTTCAAGATTTGGTGCCAAATTCATAGATTGAGAAACTTGTGAAATATGTGTAAGAAAAGTATTGGCCACTGGAAGTCTATTGCACAATATTGCTGATTGCATGTATTCTCTTATTAAGATGACTGCATCCACCCATGCAAGTTTTCTGTGCAATGTCTTTGTTTCAGGTATCAGTGTTATTCTTGAGCACATGGCTTTCTGTTATCTATGTTTTTACTCTTACCCTGACCAGGGCTCCAGAGTGCGACCAATTTGGTCGCAAATGCGACCGAAATTTTTAAATGTGCGACTGAAAAAAAATCGCGG
>JAUMHR010000064.1:3063984-3074859 GCA_032361145.1 Enteromius fasciolatus
TCATTATACATTACCATTACTCTGTTGTTCTATTTGATAATGTTCAGTGCTTTGCTACAATCTGTATTGTTAAAAGCTCTATATAAATAAAAGTGACTTAACTTGACTTGGATTCCTTTCGGCTCATCATTCTGTCAGGATTAACGAGAGGTAAGGCAGTCGAATCCATTTGCTGGGAGTTTATTGGGACAGACATACTGTCGATATGGTACAGCAGGCAATGGTCAGGACCGGTAAACAACATTGTCAGAGTAAATGCGAAAGAACAAAACAGAATACAGGCGTGAGGTCGATCGAGGAGCGTACAGTGTCCAGAGAGTAATCAGCCAAACGGGGTAGTCAGTAAACAGGCGAGGTCGGCAACGGTAAATCCAAAATACAAAAAAAAGACAGGGAAACACGGAAAAACAATAGAGGGACAAGCCACACACAATGATGAACTCAGGGAAATCTGGGGTATTTATACAGGAGGCAAGGACCCAGAGGGGCGGAGAACATATCAGTAACTATGGAAACACATGAGGTGGGTGGAGAACATATCAGTAACCATGACAACACATGAAGTGGGTGGAGACAAGTGATTAGTCCATGGGGAAAACATACATGACAAACACAGACAAAGTCTAAGGCTGGAGTGCCATTGCAGTCCGGACTGGCAACTTTTCTCAAAACACTACAGACAATTCTCTGCATTTGGCACAATTTTGATGAAGAAAATCTCTTGTTTTCACAAGGAATACACTGTCATTCAAAATTGTAAAGTCAGTTGCCCTACTTTGCAAACTAACTCATCACATACCTGTCACACATAACTGCAATTTAGAAATAGAGCTTTATAAAACGTTTTTTAGTTGTTTATCTCCCTCCATATTCTCTGTTCTTCAATCCTATTGAGGAATTTTTTTCTGCCTGGAGATGGAAAGTGTATGACCGAAATCTACACACACATATACCCCTTCTCCAAGCTATGGAAGATGCATGTGGAGATATAGCAGTTGATGCTTTTCATGGCTGTATTCGCCATGCTACAGTAGACGATATTTCCCCTGCTGCTTGTGATGTGGGTGAGGTGCTGTGGCCAAACCCAAACAGAAGAGAGGATAGCTGTTTTTTTTTTCTTTCCTGTTACTGTAACTGCTATTGACCACTGTATATTAATTGCAATGATGCAAATATCAGAGATTAACCAGTCAAAAGTTAGTTTAACAGCTCCATCACTTTTTATTTCATGTATATTTGTTGGTTTATTTGTTTGGGGTCAGATGATATGTCATCCTGTTTTGTATTCCAGATTTGGTGTTCAGGCTTATCCAATACAGTGCTGCTTTTAAAAAAAAAACGAAAATAGTCGATCCTGGACAACGAAATATGGGATTTACGAATCTGGGTGTCCCATGTTTGTGGCACACAGTCTAGTGTTTGACAGTCTATTAATGTGATTAAAGAGAGCCTAGCGTAGAGCGGAGCCTCATACTCACATCACTAGCTGTCGATTATAATCACAGTGTGCGCAGATCATTTGTTACTCCTTTTTTCCATTGTAAATTTCTTTAGATCCATGGAGCTGTTTTCTTTCATCACTGTGAGGTCATGCTTTTGTTTTCATGCACCAGTCAGTTTTGTAATTAACTTTTTTTTTCATGTGCGACTCCCTTTAACAGACTTCAGAGGCTCGACTGGAAGGAAAATAGACATGAAATTCTTTGTCTGCCTGCACAGATCAGTGACTTCGGGCCCGTGATGAATGCAAAGTTTCCAAAATGTATTCCATCCAGACTTCAAAAAGTAGCACAGATGATGAATTTACTGTCCAGACACTTAAGCATGCAGGGAATGAAATGGGAATGCTATCAAACTCTATACTTCACTGCAGCATGATTCAAAAAACACCAGTCATGGACCTGAAGCTTTACCATGGAACCAAAACGAGAGAGCCACTTAAGAAGACGGACCTGAGGAGTCTGGGAATGCAGTTAACAGCAGACACAGACAGACACATGCAATGCACCCGCTCACCTACTCATTCACAAACTCCCTTCATTACATTTCACATTAAGGAAATGATGAAATAACAGATAAAAAGTACAAAACAACATATATAGTGCTTATGTCACCTAAAATCAAAAGAGGGAAACTGATGCATGTGCCTAATTCACAGAGAGATTTAATAAATAAATGTAAAATAATAATAATAACTCTGTAGTAAAGCTTAACAGAACGTGTAAAAATAGTTTAAATTGTCAATTAAATTATTATTTATTGTAATTTAATGACAATCGTGAAACTTTCTTACTTGCTTACGTTATTTATTATTATCAGGACACATTAAAACAAGAAGAATTACACTTATTAAATTATGAAAATGATTTGACAATCAAATAAAATGTTTTGCTATAGAATTTAGAAAATGGATAAAATGAGGCAAAATATTTATTAATTTGATTGTTTTGTAACACCCTGGCTTCCCATCAGATAGCCAGGGGGTCGTGACATGATAATAAAGCGAGCCCTCCGGCTGAAAGTCTTTCAGCACATAATAAACTGGCGCAGCGTTAAAGTGATCCTCAAACCGCGAGCCTCCTGTCCGTCCTCGGTCGGCTCTGCAGTATCTCTGCCAGTGCGGTATGAAGCAGAACCACAAACACGTTTCATTCCGAGCGCCAGAGATTTGCCCCGACCTGCCGACACAAAGTGTTTGTGTTTCACTTTCCTGTGTAAATGTTTTGATTGAGAGCCGGTTACTATTATGATAGTCACAAGCTCTTTGTAGTGGTGCGGCTGCCGATGTGCTGAAGGATGTCTGACTGCTTCTAGCAGCTAAAGCAGTGGCCTGAGAAAGAGAAGCTGTCATCAGAGCTGCCATTACAGCCCAGACTACAGGCCACTGCAGGAAACAGAGACTCACATACGTGTGTGATTGTGCCAATAGCTCCAACAACATATGTCTTAATGCAGCTAATGTCTAATATGCGAGCAAAGGAATCGCTGTTTTTTTTTTTCAAATGCTTACATTTTCACAAGTCTGCCTCCTTTATTTTAAAGTTCTCTTGCAATGCAAAGTATCAAAAACTGCTCAATATCACAAACACATCTCAGTAGCACCTTTACAGTTTCTCTTGATTGCTAACACACAATTAATTAAACAATTCACCAATCAAATAGTTTAGTCAAAAACATGTTCTCTTCTGTCAGATGACACACAGACCTGTCAAACACACACACACTGCCTAGAGAACACTTTTGGAAAACAGGACTTGCAAGTCAATCTCTGTTACACTATGCAGCATACATAGAGTTATGCAGATACAGTACATAACATACTTTCATTACACTGCTGTAAAGTGATCTTACAGTAGATGAGTAGCACTAGCAGAGAAACATTCAAAGACCAACACACACTGAAATGTACTGTCAGTTACTGTACAGCAATTAATCAATCAATTCTGCATCCTCTGCCAAGTTGCTGTCAGACAGTGTGTTTAGTTCCTTGTGTTTGATCCCCATGTGCCTGCTCGTATTTGGTTGTTCCTGTCTTTCGTCTAGTTCATCTATGTTAATTAATGTCCAGCCGTGTTCCCCATGTGCGTTAAGTTTTGCCCTCGTCACTGTCTGTACTTAAGTGCTTGTGTCTGTAAATCCTATGTCGATCCTCGAGTGTCTTATCCTTACGTCTACCCCGTATCATGTCAACCAACCTCAGTAAAGTTTCCTTGTTTACAATCTCTGTGCCTCCCGTGTCTTCCGTGAGAGAGCGAGCGTGACAGTTGCATTGCAGTATTGGTAATATCCTTATTAGTTATACTATAGCAGTTTCTTAGTCTTCTGACAAAAGGCTTGCCTCCCCTAGACAGTTGACTGTCAGTTCGGCACTTACACACGTAAGAAGTTGGCTACAAATCAGTTGAACAGTTTGTAGGTGTGTGTGTGTGGTATAGTACGTACAATGAAACAGTGAAAGTCCTCCCATCTGAAATACTGCTGCTATGTAGTGTAACTGTAATGTGCGTTGGCTCTTCCATGCACAAGAACATGCTCAACTTTATATTTCAACACAACAAATCAACAAATGACCTTTGACCTCGTCCCCTCTTTGTCTCTCACTACCAGGATTCGTTTTCCTAAAACGCATAATCAGCTGTGTTCATATCATCCTGTGATTCTGAGCTGTGTGCCATCAGTTTTGCTCTAATGTTCACACGTAGATTAGGTTCATTTTTTGATGCTTGAGTTAATATTGTGTTTTCTGAATGAGAAACCTGTGCTAAATTATGGCGTTTTTGTGTAGTTTTGCAGAAACACTGAGCAGATTGGAACGTGTGTGAAAGCAGGTGATATGTGTTAAAAGCTTTGAATAATGTGCCTTTGTTTCGAGAACTGGTGTGTTAGCAATAGAAAAAAAATTATAATTCCTGTTAGATTTTTGTGTTGTGTTGTGCAAAAAGTGTTTTATGAAATTGAAAACTGAGGCTGGGAATTAGTGTCTGGTTTAGCAGATTTGCTGATTCTTCTGTGTGAGAGTCAGCTTTCAGAAACTGTATGACTGTGCGTAAGCAATTTAGCCCAATGTCCAACAGTCTTGTAGCGGCACCTACTGGACAAAAGACAAAAATGTGAAAATGACGATAATGGAGACTACTTCTTAGAACCACTATATTTTATTCATAATTTGTATGATTTTCTCCCGTTCTTATTGACTCATTCACATAAGGGCTGTAAATGTTTTTTTGTTTTTTTTTTGCAGAAAAAAGAAGAAGAAAGAAATTCACATCACAACTTTGCACATTTGTGAGGGACCTGAATATCAAAACAAACTACGGCCAAATTATTTTCCAAGCAACATCTACATAATACTTAATGTACAGTTAAACGTGTTAATTATACATACATGAAAAGTTAAAATGCTTTAAAATGTTTAAAAAAAGTCATATTTTGTATTATTTTTTTCTCATTGTATTTAAATTGCTATATTATGTTGTTCTCGGAGTTTCTGCAGAGTTTAGTGTGCACGGGCCAAAAAGTCATTTTGCACAAAGGTATTTAGAGTCATGGCCTGTTATTAAGTGCACTTGCTGGGACACACACATTAGCTATTCATCAAGGGTGTAGTTGAGGTGAGCGGCTAGGCGTGTTAGTGGATCCCAGAGCGGCTCGCGAGCTGTCCAGCTGCAGACGAGAACAGGCGCGCTAGCAGAGCCCAGAGCGGGCTGATCATGGCTCTGTCGAGAGCACTCAGATGTTGTCAGAGGATTTTCTCCTGGATTCCCGTTATCATCATCTCATCTGTGGTTCTCTGGTCTTATTACGCTTATGTCTTTGAGCTGTGCTTCGGTAAGATTTAACAGTTGACTCAATTGGCTGAGGTTAATCGTTGTTCGTCTGTAACAAGGAAGTATCATGAATAGACCACAGTGGTTCGTCACTTTATTTTTTTGCTGTTACAGAGCAAAATTAATCAGTTTGAGTATCTCTATCTGTATTAATTCCTCTGGTATAGCGTTGTTTACGTGTCTCAAAACAGTGAGCTGTCTGCCTAGACACCACACAATCTCTCAGTAACCACAGCGAGGCCGTTGTTTCTGTCATTTCTGCCTAGTTAGGCTAGTTATAAGGTTTTGAGACGCAGCCAGGATGTTTCACGACACTGATCCTGATTCTGTGTTTTTCAGTTACCCTCAGTAATCATCTGGAGAGAGGTGAGTGATCTACAGTCATCTGTGACTCTAACTTTCCTCTGCTATTGCGTGTTAGACAGAAACCAGCCTAACCTGAGCTCGTGAATGGGCTTTTGTTGAAAAACGAATTGAAAATGTCATCTTCACACATCTGTCAGTTGATTATTCCACATAACGTTACCTGCTAAAAAACAAACAATAGAAGCTAATCACAGAAATTCCAGTTTCTGTTAAAATACCAATCTGCACCATTTTTTTTTTTTACAGTTAAATCATTACAAAATTCATTTTTGTAGTCTCTTTAGGCATTTATCCGGTAGGATTTAAAATCCCACCAATAGAATCCATCATCATGCCTGTAGACACCATTATAGTTTCCATTACAACAATACAATTCCCATTATAACCATTAAATCCATTAGATTTTGTGTTGTGGGCAGGATTGTGTTTGTACACAGACACAACATCAACAGACCAGCACAAAACAGTATAAAGTGCACAGCTGTAATTCTGTGTGTCAATGTATGACTAAAATGACTTACTAGTTATTATAATGTATATTTTTCCACAGTGGCGTATTTGTTGATATTCCATGTGTGCTTCATAATGTTCTGTTGGACCTATTGGAAAGCCATCTTTACTCCACCATCTACACCCTCTAAAAAGGTGCCTGTGATTTATGGTTTCTGCTTAATTTTGTGTTTTAAAATAGTGTTTATAATCATCAGAATGTGGGAGTAAAACCTGAAGATCAAAATCTTCTCCAAAGCTGCACAATACAGTTATATGTAGTGAAATCCAACAGAAATTAATATTATGGGAAATGTTTGTTTTTGAGATGTGTTTGTGATATTTTGAATGCAGTGTGAGCAGAGATATGAGCAGTTCTTTGATTTGTGTGTAAAGTTTAAAAAAGAGGCAAAGTTTAAAAATGTAAGTAGTTAAACAAACAAACAAACAACCTTAAAAAACCTTTCTAAATGATGGTGCTAGTAGTGATACTGCTCTTTTATTACTGTATTTCTGCGTTTTATTGGGGCCAGATGCATAAACTTAGCCTTTATTTTATAACCGTGTCTTAAGTACGAGTTTGGCCTTAGTTTACATATTAATTAAATGAATAAAATGAATGAATGAATAAAATGAATGCATGAATGAAGTAAATGAAAATGTCACAATGCAAAAGATCTAAACGGTTCTGTAATCTGCTCCAATTTCCTTCAATTAAATTTTTCTTCTCTCTAGTTCCATTTATCGTACAGTGATAAAGAGAGGTATGAGATGGAAGAGCGGCCAGATGCTCAGAAGCAGATTCTCATAGAAATCGCCAAGAAACTCCCCATCTTCACGCGTGCTCAGTCAGGAGGTATCAGACACCTGTTGTGTGCTTTTCCATGGCAGCTGCAGCAGAATACTGTGAAGGGCAGTGCTTCCCAGTCAAACGTGTGATCGGATGTGATCTTCTTTATCTCCGTGTGTTTAGCTATCAGGTTCTGCGATCGCTGTCAGGTGATAAAGCCGGACCGCTGTCACCACTGCTCCGTCTGTGAAACGTAAGTCCAGTACCACACCAACCCTGCTCCTGAAAACAGATCTCTCTACACAAAACACCTGTTTTAATTAAAGTTACAGGATGCGGTTGAGCAACACCACCTGATTTCACTATGTTTCTGTGTTTTTGTAGATGTGTTTTGAAGATGGATCACCATTGTCCATGGTAAATGGTAACTTGTTCTATTATGAATCAAGTAACCTAAGGTTCTTCAGTTGTTTTGATCTTAGCTCATAAGCAGCATAATATCCTATTTTTGTAATATTTGTACAGTCTGGAATGCTGGATATGTGACCTCTTTGCATGATGTGCTCTACAGGGTTAACAACTGTGTGGGATTCTCCAACTATAAGTTCTTTCTGCTGTTCCTGTCTTACTCCATGATCTACTGCGTCTTCATTGCGTCAACAGTGTTTCAGTACTTCCTCAAGTTCTGGGTGGTGAGTTTCATCTAGCAGTTTTGACGGTGCTCAGATTGTATTAATCTGATACTTTGACCAGTTTCAATGTTTCTCTGTAATACAATTATTTAAGCGCAATTTAAACATTTAAATAACACATACAAACTAGGGATGTAATGTTATCAAAATCTCATGATACGATTCAGACCATAGTGGGATCAAAGTTTGATTTTTGTTATCAATAACAGAAGAGGTCATATGATGCAAATGTATGTTTTCCTTTTCTTTAGTGTGTTATGTAGCTGTGCATGTATAATATCTGCAAAGTTACAAAGCTTAAAGTCTGCCGCAAAAATTATTTATTCTATCTTAAAGAATCTACAGAATCACATCAGAATGGAATCATCATTCTTAATCGTGGCTTGTGTACTGCATATATACGAGCATTATCACTGTGTCTGTCACGAGACTCTGTTCCTCTTTTGGGCTTGAACTGATTGTAAAACGAAGGAAATTATTAGCTGTCTTTATATTTATTTTGAAAGCTGAACATTATTGTAAATGCTGTACAATAATGT
Source organism: Enteromius fasciolatus (assembly GCA_032361145.1). Taxonomy (NCBI): domain Eukaryota; kingdom Metazoa; phylum Chordata; class Actinopteri; order Cypriniformes; family Cyprinidae; genus Enteromius; species Enteromius fasciolatus. The sequence goes on from JAUMHR010000064.1 coordinate 3,072,188, forward strand.
ACAGTATTTAAAAAAAGAATGTGTTTTTTGAACATTAAAGCATGTCGCACCAAATACACTAAATAATCATATGACCCCTTTAATATATTTTTTCTACACCTGGAGAGCCTCATATTTGTATCGTGTAATAGGATTTACAGATTTTAACACAGAAGACTGAACTAGCAGACTTTTGTGATCTTATGTTTGACTTGATTTTTATTTTATTTTATTCAGTTATTTGTAGGTCATTTTTGAGTGTCCCAGTTGACATACAGGATGTGGAAATTTCAGATAAATGTTCATATTATATGTTTTGGTTGCGCTTTTGACCTCATAAAAATGTAGATGTTTTTTTAAAAAATGGGTACATAATATAATATATACTTTTGTATTGACTTGTATCGTTTTCATGTTGTAGAACCTTTTGAGGTACTGCTGGTTATAAGAATTCAAATATTTCATTTTTAAATAATAATTATCCTTTTAAGGGCATGTTTTTGACTACTGCTCCAGTTTGGTGCACTACAGTGTATTTTTAAAAAATAAACACAGGGGTTGCGCTGCTGTGAACATTTACATTTTCAAACATTTCAAGTTTCTTTGCATTTTTTTTTTTATCAGGGCGATCTTCCCGATGGCACTGCGAAATTCCACGTGCTCTTCCTGTTGTTTGTGGCGCTCATGTTTTTTGTCAGTCTCATGTTCCTGTTTGGCTATCACTGCTGGTTGGTGGCTAAAAACAGATCCACGCTAGGTAACAACACCTTTCTTCTTATACTGGGTTCTCTTTTACACTTTTATTTTATTTTTTTCAAGAAGCAGAAACTTTATACTGCTTGCTACATATTGAGCTTGCTTTTTGATTTAAGTGTCTCATATTTAACCTCAACGAATGTTCCTGTTTTTCAGAGGCCTTCTCTGCTCCAGTGTTTCAGAATGGTCCAGACAGGAATGGCTTTAATGTTGGGCTCAGGAGAAACCTCCAGCAGGTGTTTGGAGAGGATAAAAAGCTCTGGTTTATTCCGGTGTTCACGAGGTGAGCTCATGTCAAAACTGCTCACAGTTTGTAAACATGAGAGAATGCATTAATCTGATCAGCGTTTACACTGAAGACATGTTACAAAGCATTTATATTTCAAATGAATGCTGTTGTAAATGCTTTTGTACTTCGTTCATCATCAAAGAATCCTGAAAAAATATCAGGATCCACAAAAATATAAAGGAGCATTAAATAGTAATGTTTCAGAATGTTACTGTATTTATTGCGGTATTTTAGATTACTGTATTTTTGATCTTGGTGAGCAGAACGTCTTTCTTTAAAAATGGAATTTAAATGTTATCTCCTTTTTTTGGATAGTTCATTAATGGATATATATTTTAAAATAACATCGCATTGCACATAAACTTACATCAACAGCACTATTAACAAAACCAGTCAAAAATGAAAATGAATCCTAAATAATAGAAATTCATATTTTTATTTGGCAAGGATGCTTTAAATTGCTAAAAAGTGACGATATTTATAACGTTTAAATGTTACAAGATTTTTATTTAGGACAAATGCTGTTCTTCTGAACTTTCTATTCATAAAATAAACCTACATAATAATTATAATAATAATAAAAAACTTTTGAGCAGCAAATCAGAATATTAGAATCATTTCTGAAGGATTGTGTGACAATAAAGACTGAAACATTGTTGATGAAAAGTCAGCTTTGAAATCACAGAAATAAATTACATTTTAAGAGTTATTTAAAATAGTAAAAATAGTTTACTACTTATCAGTATTTTACTGTATTTTGGATCAAGTAAATGCAGGTTTGGTGAAAAGAAAAACAATTAAAATTCGTTTGACTGGTAGTGTGAATATTTCCCATGTGCTATGTGTTTGTCTGTCATAGTCAGGGCGATGGGCATTATTTCCCGCTGAGGACCCTGCGTGAATCTGAGAATCCTTTATTGGCCAACGAGGGGAAATGGATGGAGGACGGTGGATCAGATGAAGAAAGCGCAGGTGAGATTGCATTTAATTTTAAACACTTTTCACTTAATACAATCTTAGCTTTATAAAGTGGAGTGACCACCTATGATGGATGACAAACTATGTGATATTTAGTGGCACTGCTGTTAGTCTGGAGCTCTGTATCTGTATAGAGTTGCTAAACAGGGTTAATAATGCAGGGTTTATAGACGTTTGGGTTCAGTAACATTTGAGATTTAGCCATTTGAGTAACACTTCAGTATAGGGACCAGTTCTCACTATTAACATGCCTATTCATTGGCTGTTTATGAGTGCTTATAAAGCACATATTCTGCATGAGCATATTCAACATCCCCAATCCTCCAACAACTGTCTTACTAACTGTTAATAAGCAGTAATTATGAGTTTATTAAGGGCAAATCTCCAGTTAATATTGTTTAAAGAATGCTGCTGTTAGATTTTTAAACAAGTGTTGACTATCTCCAATCCAATGCTATTTTTAGATGAAAATGGACCTTCAGTCATTATTAGGACGGAATCATAATCACTGGAGGGGATGAATATCTGGTGAGTGTGATTTTTAGTGGTGAAGGCAAGCATCACTTTCACTGTAGTGTTAATTTCGTCAGACGAGACGAGACGAAATATGTTCGTCAACAACCTTTTTTTTCATGACTAAGACGAGACGATGACAAGACTGCACCACTGT
>JAUMHR010000064.1:3084798-3095771 GCA_032361145.1 Enteromius fasciolatus
GCACTTCAGTTCATAGAATGAGTAAAGGCAGGTGAGCGAATACTTTTGGTAATATAGTGTATATATATATATATTTTATTTTTTTTGTTTTGTTAATTTAACATTTTCAAAGTATTAAGATTGAAATATCAAGACATGTGCGCATTTGTAACTGCAGGTTAAATGCATTCATTTATTCTGGTTAGGGGGACCCCTTAAAAGCTTTGTGTGTTTTTGTGTGTGTGTTTATTTAGAGTCGAGAATGTGACTATTTACTCTTCTGTTTATCACGTGTAAATGCTTATTGACAACTAAAAACATTTCACCATTTTTTTTTTTACCTTTCTTCTTGCTAGTTTTTAAATGCATTAATGTAGGCTAGAGACTTTGTTTTAGCAATGAGTTTGAATTGTAACAATAAACATTTAATATATTTTTTAATCATTATGATTTATATCAGTTATTTTGTTAATACCATTGTAGCGAACCCCCCCGAATGAAGGATGACACTTTACTGATGACGTTTTGAACGTTTAATGGCAGTAAACCATCAATCTCACCGTAAGAGCTGGGAATATATACAGAAGCAACGTATAAGCAAAATTTCACAGTCTTACGCTCATAAACTTTGCAAAGTAAGATACGTTTAAACATAAAATTAACAAACGTAACCTTATTTACATCATGGACATACCTTGTGCCTCTATCAAGGGGGCTGCTAATGACAAAATAAATCTCCATGAGCTCTGTTAAACCATCACACTTTGAAACTCTTGTGACTGCTGCAAAAACTGCACCAAACAAAAAATAAATCCGCAAATCGCCCCGTCAAAATAAAAGCCACTATGCTCAAACCGGAGGTTGGTAGAAAAAACAGTGATAAGTGACAAAATAAGGTGCAAGATGAATAAAGATATTTACAACCACCCTGAACAATTCTTGCGCTAATAAAATATAATTAAGTTAGTTTTGTGAATTAACCGAAAAGACAACAGTGTCAAAGGACATGAAATTATGTAGTGTGGAAAACCAGTATTTTTAAAACAACAACAATACACCTGTTGCATATTATTTGACACCAGAACAGATTTGAGCTGAACATTTCACTTTTGACTACAGAAGCACTTTCTGTACAGCCTCAAAAAAGGGAATTGCACTGTTTGTGTAAAGCTGAAGAGAACGTCAACTTCTTTGTCCAGCACTGCAGTCTCGTCCAACAGTGAATCTGAGCCTACACCTACATCCCCTTGGTCTGCCTCTCAACATCACCTCAAAGGTTTGTAGCACTTTTGAGCAATGATAAAATACTACAAGTATAATAAAGATGCGTGTCAAAAACCAAAGTAACTGAAGAGTGATGCTGCCACATGTGACAGATGATGTGCTCAGGTCCTCCAGATGACTGTGGAAGGTCAAGCATCTGAATGTTGTCCAGTATCACATAAAGCCAGAAATTAAAGAGACAGACGGAAATTAATTAGAGCAACAAGGTAAATATTAGTGTCTAAAATAAATATTAGTGTAGTATTATTTTTCATAAACTGATGCTCATTAAACCTGGATCAATCATATATATATATTATTATTGTTTACTCAAACATGAATGACTTACTTTCTTTAGTCGAACATAAAAATAGGTATTTTGAAAACTGTAACAAAGATGTTTTGGTTACCACTGACATTCGTTTCATGAATGAAAAAGTCTGAGATGATTTTCTATTCTTCTTGAAAGTGATAGTCAGGGTTACTCTGAGCTAATCTATAAAGTAATATAGGAGTGTTTGAATATACAAAATTAATCCGTGTTAGGACTAATTTTGTTGTTTGGGGGTATTTTGATTTTAGTTTTCTCCAAAACTGTACAATAAAATGCATTGAAAATTAATACAGTGATAGTCAGGGTAATGAGCTAACCTACAAAGGGACGCTTTTTATGAGTGTTTAAATATATAGAAATAATCCGTGTTAGTATGCATTTTGTTGTTTGGAGTGATTTTGCTTTTACATTTCTCCAAAACTATAGAGCAAAAGGCATTGAAAATAAGTACAGTTAATCAGCTTCGTCCAATAATGGCAGACAGGAAACAAAGGAGCTGGCTGAAGTTCAGGAAGTAGTGCAGCTGGGCATAAAGCCTAAAAAGGGATTGATTTTATGAAGTGCAAGAATGTTTGAGGTGATTTTGCCTTTAATTTTTCTCTAAAGCTGTAAACAAAAACGACTTAAAAATGAATACATTGATATTCAGGATAAATTTTAACGTCACATAAATATTTTTAAAATATGAGCAAATCTGTAAAGGAAACTTTTTACTTCACGCATACAGACACATACACACATAAAAAATAGAAAGAAAAAACCCATTAATATTAACATTTATTGATATTAATCAATTATTATACACGTAATAAAAAACAAACAAATAAAAACATTAATATTATTCATATTAATATGATTTGTAATAATTAATGCACAATACAAACCTTTATGTACAAATGTAATCTACTTACAAACATTAAAATAAAAAATAAAGTTAAAATAAGCAAAAGTATAAAGGAAATACCGGTATAACAGCATCTTTACATGCATTGTATACACTGCTCGCAGCACGTACCGTAAGTGCACGAGTACACGCGCAATGCAAAAAAAGTGTGGCTGGCTTGATCACAGTCACAAACTGGTGAAAGCTATGAAACTAAATTTCAGTGATTCAAACAGCCGGACTACACTACCTTTACTTTACTAAATTAAAAAAGGAATATTTTTACATAATGATTCGAATTGGCTAAAGGAGGCGCCTTCGCGGAAATGACGTCACGTGTGACGCTCTTCAGCCCTCCAGTTCAGCATGGCGCCGCTCTTGGTCCCGCTGAAGTGCGGATTTCACATTCAAAGGCGAAAATTGTCCCTGTTGCTCCAGCAGAGCAGCGCCGTTCACGCGTGGACCCATCACGAGCACAGAGCGGCGAATAGACGGAGGGAGCGGAGCACGTATCAGGTACATCCACCTCTGTCACACACTTTAGGACACGACACCACGAGACAAGGACAGAGACCCAAACTTTAAACACAGGAGTTCACTAGTGCACACTGAACTGAGCGGGGCGTGCTGGAAAGTGCCATCAACACAGAATGTTGTTATGTTGTTTGCCTGATTTTGTCTCATGCTAGCCGTTGTTTACTCAAGTAGGAAGTTGCCATGGTTCATCGTGACTAATGAAATATTCAATATTCAGTTGTGTAAATGTGACACTGTCGCTGTTGGTCATTTGTAAGAAACATCGCTATCATTTTCTGCTACTTAGTCAACGCGATGACAGTATGTGCTGACATATAACGTTAGCTGACAGGTTCAGTTTAGCTTGTTATCTGCGATGAGTCCAGTTTAACTTCACTTTAACCACTGGTTTGGAGTTAACTCCTTTCATCTTGTGGGTCATGTGATATAAACAGTCACACAGACACCGTGTGTGCTCAGATAAGCCTGAATCCCTCCCTCTGTTCAGCTCATATCAGAATAACACACACAGGACCATATTAACCAGTCACAAACCCCTTTATACCTCCCACAAGTGTGAGATCTGTGAAACTGAGTCTGAGTATACAGTAATGCACCACGTTAACTGGATTTTTAAGAAAAACGGGTTAGTTTTTGCAAAAGACGTGCATATTATTGCAATATGATTTATTGTCAAGAATGGGTTTATTTAAAAGTTAAATATTAGTGATGTCAAATGATTAATCGCATCCCAAATAAAAGTTTGCATAATATGTGTATACTTGTTGTGTTTATAAATATATTTTTAAGTAACATGTTTATGAATTAAATATATAATTGATATGAAGACAAAAACATGCAGATATTTTCAAAATATATGCTTTCCATGTGTTTTTATATGTACATGATATAAACAGTACACACACATTCTGTGAACAAAAACTTATTTTGAATGTGATTAATCATTTGACAGCACTACTTTATATTAATATATTTAAAATGTAAGTGAAAAAGTGAAAATATATACTTTAAAGAGTCAATAACCAGTGATGTGAATGATTCAGCAGGCATGTGCAAACTTTATATTGCTATTTAAAACAACAACTAGTTGTTGTTTTTAAATGGCTAGCTGAATATTCAATCTTACAGGGGTCATGAACTGTATTTTTATTTGTTTCCTTAGGTTAACTTATAAATAAAAGACAATTCCCTGCCCTGATTTAAGCCCTCAGCTTTGAAAACTTCGGTTCAGTGTATACGCTCTCTGCTGTGATTGAGCAACATCTTTGCGTAGGAAATATGTTTCACCCATGAAAATCTGTACTGTTAGAGCTGCAGGCATGAAGTATGTGATGATTATTACAACATTATATTTAGAAGTAAAAGGTTGCGTTGATTGATGGCAGGAGTTTTGGTGAAAGTGCAGAACTCAGATCACTCTTGAGAATGACTGACAGGCAGCTTGAAGGATTATAAAGAGAGTGTTCTCTGCTTGCATTCTCCATATAATTTAGTAAGTATTAAACCCTCTGGTACACGCTTTTTTAAACATTAACTTAAATTTTAGCGGTAGTTTTGGTTATTTCATATGTATATGTGAACAATTATTTGATGTTTTATGGACTGCGTAAATGCCAGTGACAATTAATATCATACGATTAATGGCTTCCTTGGCCACAGCTCAGCTAGATTTACAGTTCGGCATTTTTACATGCTACTTTATTAATTTCTGTTTGCAAAGCTTGTTTCAGATGAAGAATCCACAAACAAACAGACTTTCTACTGAGACTTTCACATAGCCAAAAATAAACCTGCTATTATATATTATATTTAATAACTAAATGTGCTGTTACGTGCTTGATGTACAACAGGGATGATATCGTAACACTTAAGTGAGACAGTTGTTAGACTGGGTGTGGAGTGAATCAAAGAGGACATGACAGAATAGACTTCTCCAAATCTTTACTAAGAAGAGCCATAAAGATTCAAATCTAAATTTACAAGAAGAGAAGTAAACAAACAAAAAAAAGAGTGTCATCCAAATGATAAAAATAAACAAAACTGAACAATCCTTATAACTAACCTCTAAACTGACTAACAAAAGAAAAATACGAAAAACATCTTAGTGTATGCGACGCACAAACTTAACTAGTTTATTCTACAAACAAAAATACAAAGGCGGCGTAACACTCACAAAACTAAACTAACGAAGTACAAATGAACAAAAAAAAGGAAAAGCGAGCAAACTTTGCACATAAAACTGAAAACTTCAACATCTGCGTGGTTCAAGAAGAACTTGATACAGGTAGACTACTAGTCAAAATAAACGAATCGAAAGATAGGACGAATCTCACACACACACAATCAAATCAAGCCATCAAATACAGCTGGTGTGTCAGAATGATGATTGACAGTCACAGCAGTCAATAAACCAGGATCTGGAAGTGGTGCAAAGTAAAGGGGCAGAAGAGCGAGAAACAGAAAGAACAAATAAAACACATGTGGAACGTATAACGTGCGGTTATAACTTCTGAGGTGAGCAAGGTGGAATAGAGATACATTGTTCCCGTTATGGAGACTTTTCATTGGCGGTGAAGCCGTGTTAACGAATATACATCAGATAGTCTTTTAGGGGAGCTTTTTATGTATAATGCATTTTGGAAACAGGTTAAAGTATGAACATAATTCTAAATTAATCTCTGAGAAGACTGTTATATTAATTCCATATTATATTTAAAATGTCTTACTCTTGTATTTTTTGACTTTGTTTCAGCTGGCGAGTCAAAGCCGAGCATCATCAACATGGACCACCAGCAGAGCTCAGAGCAGCCGACAGATCTTAGAAGCAGTAAAAGTAAGTGGAAAATAAAACTTTTTTTTTTTTTTTCATGATATTGTCAAAAAAAATATTTTTATTATTTAACATAAATTGATTGATGTTTTATCACAATAACTGAAATGCAGGCTGCTGTCAGAAGTGTTGGTACATGAGTACATGAGTGTGTTTTAGCTTGTACAGATCCCAGAGAGAGAGTGCTGGCATGGAAACGCAGGAGGAGGACTCAGTGCTGACCCCAAAAATGTGGTACGTTTTTTTTTGTCCATTCGCTAATATGTATATAATTGATAATAACACTGTCATGAAGACCGAAAGAGTTTGATTGAATATACACAGCACCAGTGTTGTGCAAGTTACTTCCAAACTGTAATATATTATATATTATTTGTTACTGTTATTTAAAAGTAATGCCTTACATTACAATATTACTGATTCAAAATTGTAATGCGTTACATGACTCCTGTATTACTTTTAAGTTACTCTCACCAAAATTACAAGAGAGAGTGCGCGAGTTCTGCATTCAAATACACGCAATAGACTAAAGCTCATCACGGCATCAGCACAAGTAGATTAAATACCAGGAATATGTCTGAGGAAAATAGTAGGAAGATATTTAAATTATTTGGTGTTTTCTGAGTCCGTGTCACAAAGATACATTTCCTGAATCGCCATCTCCTCTGATGCACCTTAAGTCATCTTTATGGATTAAAATTATAATGAAAGAGGATTTGTTTTCGATTTCTTTTTTATTTCGTTAAGTGGTCATTTAAAGGTTTTTTTAATTCATGTCTTTTTTCCGCTGAATTTAGTTTTTTGTGATTTTTGAACAGTTCTGAGATTGTTAGATTCTCCTCACAAAGTCAATATATCATTATACCATCGCACATGTGTTATTACAGCGCAGGTGTAACGTCTAAACAGTGTTATATGCTTGAAATGTTTTATTTTATTTTAGGAAAGTTGCGATGATTTGAAAAGGTTAAATTGATAAAAAAAAACGAACATTACTTTTAAAAAAAACCCCCGAAAACTTATATTTAATGAACAAAAATGCTCCAAGTGTTTTTCTAAATTACCTTAATAATAAAAAAAAAACTAAACTAAATATTATTATTTTGCCATTATACAAAAATCGGAACTATTTTAATAGCTGAAGCAGTATGAGCTGTTTTGGTAGAAGGACCATTGTCCAGTGCGAGCCGGGCGGAGCTAATAGCCTTGGACACAGAGGCTGAAATAATTTCCACTGTTGGGCAAGTAGCCTTGCGACACCTCTGTAAAAAATGCCCTAAATACACCTTCACTGGACCGCATCACACATACAAGGTTACCCCAGTGAGAGCGAGATCAATTAAATAAATCGCTCTACACATACTGTATATATTAGAAGCTGTCCTTATTCATTTACAAACACATGGATAATAACTCACTACGAACAGAAAATAGAGCTGACTGGCAGCATTTTTTATACATTATGTTGAGTGGATTTATATGATCCCATAACACACTTCATGCTCATTCTGACTTTTCCATAGTGGGTAACACACACTCTTTGTTCCTCTCCTTTTTTTCCCCCGAAGGATGTCATCTTAATAGCTGAATTCTAGATAGATAGTATTGTATTGTATTGTATTCAATCAAGCTTGCTGTGTATTTCTGTGTTGTTAAAACCTCAATTTCCGCCCCTTATGTTTACTGGTGCCACTGGTTGAGGATAACTACTATAAATCACAGTTTCCTTAGTCTTACATGCACAAATAGTTTATCCTAATGATATATGTTAAATCTTTCAAAAACCTTCATCTGTGCTGTTAAGGCACTTGGTCTACTACAGTACGAGAATTCTTACATATCTAGCAAACCTGACAAACTAGATGAGTGGGGTGTGCTTGCAGAGAGCTTTGATGGCTATGTTGGAGGTTTTGTGCGTTGTTCTGATATCGTGTGTAGGTTGTTGGTCGGTTAAATCGTCTTCAGGTTGATTGACAGTGAGTGGAGTGGCTAGTCATGAGCTCTGAGCTTTCTGGATCTCTGCTGCCCTCTGCTGCATCGTACAACACAACATCATTTACAAATAAATATCATTTTATTTTTTTTGCCTTAAAACACTGGTGTTGAGAGATTGAAAACTGTGAATAAAAATACTGTATATACATGTGTACGCACACACACACATATAATATTTATTATTGCTGCACATTAATTATTGTGCAATATTGTTTGTCATCACTATATATATATATATATATATATACATACATAAATGCACACACACATTATTCTGAACTATTTTTTTTTTGTTGTTGGCAGCTGAAGGAAGTAAACTCCTCGAAGATTCTGGCGGCCATGTTTACGTATGTTTGGCCCAAGGACAGACCGGACCTGCGGGCTCGGGTGGCCATCTCACTGGGTCTCCTCGCTGGAGCCAAGGTGCGTTTCTTTATCATACCACGGCTGTAGCATTTTACACAGGTGTAGTTCTGTGGCGGGTACGTGTGGGCTGTTTGTATTTTGATGTTTTGGTCTGTCTGCAGGGGAAAAACCTTTTTATTTTCATTGACTCTGTCTTTTTTTCTGTGACTTTGTCTTGACGTAAAGTCTGACATTATTGCTTCCAATTTTGGATGCAAAATGTATTAGCCAACTGTATACTCCAGCAATTACAGATAAGGATGCATGCATAATTAATAAATGCATAAAACCGCACATGCATCTGGCAGGAGGCCAAGCTGCTTAAAGCAGGCCTATAAGTTGATTTGAAGGGCATAATATATAAAGCATGTCTTTAGGACCTGGATCATGCCCTTTTCCCACACTGTACAAGGATAAAAAGGGCATAATGCATTTTGTTTTACCATAAAAACAAAAATATCTGTCAAATTAATGGACAGTGTCCTGGCAGAAAATGATCAGTACATTTTGTTAATTTAGTAATGTATGAGCAGTTTACATTCTGTCATTGATCATGTGAATGAAGCTGCTTCCTCCCACTCTTCTGATTATCTTACATCATTGCATTTGCAATTTTCAAAAGTTGGAAAGGGAACAAGGCTACTAATACAACATTAATCAGTTCACATGCTCCAGAATACCATAAAACATCACAGTTTTTAACTGCCTCGTCATTTTGATAACAATGTGTTCTGTGATGTGATCTGTGGTGTGAATGTGATGTTCTGGAGAATGGCTAGTTTTGCTGCTTGTTTTCAATAAATGCTCTCTTTTTCAGCGAGAAGGAAGTTTTGAGTTCTGAATATTTTTGTAGTGCTGTTAAACCCATACATGTCAGAAGATCAAGTGAAATTTCATCCCCACCTCATGAAAACTTAACAAACCATTTTGACACGCATTAATTATTTTTCTTTTCTGTCTGCACCAATTTACACTCAGAAAAGAAATGTTTTTTGACACGTTGTTTCCTCCGTCCGCTTGTGTGATATTCGGCTGATGACATTTCCTTATTTACTGATATCCTAGAAAGGGACAAATCTTTTTTTTTATTGAGAGTGTTTGTGGTGTGGTACACAAGGCATAGTTTCTAGGCCTCTTGCGCTGTTATGCACAAAAACTCATTTTTTTTCTTTTTTGAAGTACATTTCAGACATTAAATGAATCAAAATCTGTTTAACATGTTTGGAGTTCATGTGGTTTCTTATATATTTATTCCCCCCCCTTTTCTTTCAAAGTTATGCATTTAAACAAAAGAGAAATTGAACTGTTTCGATCATAACTACAAAAACTTAAACAACTTAAATGTGTTTAATCTTACGGTGTGTTTGTGTTAAAGTGACCAGATGTAGACCAGCTCATGTGTGTCATGTACTGTAGGTACCATGTGTCTGCAGACATAAAGACTGATGAGGGCTTCATGAATGGATAACTCCCTTGTATTAGCCGGTCTGACCCCTGCCATCTTATCGTCCCATGGTGCACTATTATTGAACTGAAAGAGAAAGCTTGTCAAAACCAGTGAGAGCCACTTGCCTCCTGACTCTGTCCTCTTTGAAAAGGGCATTGCTGTGAATGTGTGCTGTTTGAAACCCAAAATATCACTGAGGTGTTGGCAAGCTCATTTTTATTTTCCACAAATGAAGCTTTGGTGCAGTAATTGGTGCATTACGCATCCCTGCCTTGCTCTACGGTGACATTACTTCCTGTAAAAGCAAACCTGCACAACTTTCATTTTTCTATGGAAAACACAAAATAATTACTTTTTTGTACTTGCTATGAAAGTTATTGAAGCCCAGTCCGGTTTGGACTCCAGCATTTCTTGTATAATCTTTGTGTAGCACAGAAGGAAGTGTGTGCATTTGGAACAACATCAGGATAAGTAAGTGACAGAATTCATTTAGTCTTCAAGATTGTTTTCTAACCATGCTTTTTTAAATCTCTATATATTTAGTTTAATTTAAAACGGCACAAATGAAGAACATTACGACAGATTCAGCAATATAGGAATGTCAGCACCAGCGTGGAAGTTTGGGATCATTGAGATGTTTTTAAAGCTTCTGGTAGAAGTCTCTTCTGTCCCCTGAGATGAAAAATACAGAAAAACACAGTAATATTGTGCAATATTGTTACAATTTAAAATAATCTTTTTCTATTTTAACATGCTTTAAAATACTATTCATTCATCTAATTCAAAGCTGAACTTTCATCAGTGTTACGTGATCCTTCAGAAATCCTTCTGATTTATTATCAATTTAATATTAACATTGTGCTGCTTAATTCTTTTTTTTTATTATTATTTTTTTATTATTATTATTTTTAAGGGTACTTTGATAAATGTAAAAATTAAAAGGAACAGCATTTATTCAAAATAGACAGCTTTTATAACTATACAAGTTTTTTTGTACTTTTATTTGCTTTTTTTGAGCAAATAAATGCAGCCTTGATGACAAAAGAGACTTTAAAAAAACATAAAATATCTTTATTCTCACACACACATTCACTCTCTTGCTCTCTGTCTCTCTATCTCTCTCTCTCACACACAAACATATACATTAGAAAGTTTATATATGTGTATATATATATATATATATATATATATTTGTTGTTCTAGAATTGTTGACAATTGTTTGCAGATTTATTAAAAAAAGAAAAACTGAAATATCACATGGTCCTAAGTATTCAGACCCTTTGCTCAGTATTTAGTAGAA
>JAUMHR010000064.1:3105508-3118692 GCA_032361145.1 Enteromius fasciolatus
TGACAATTGCTCCAACAGTTGTTCTTTTTTTCACCAAGCTGCTTGGCAATTGCCCCGTAGCCCTTTCCAGCTTTGTGGGGTCTACAATTTTGTCTCTTGTGTCTTTTTTGACAGCTTTTTGGTTTTGTCCATGTTGCTACTTAGACTTTATGGCAGCTAACGACCTCAAACAGGTGCTACTAATTTAGAATCATGAGCAGAGTGTAGCTGGACTACTTAAAAATTACTTTGAGGGTCAGAAATCTGGCTGATAATCAAGTGGTCAAATATTTATTTGTCACAGTAATTCATCATACAATGTGATTTCCGGATTGTTCTTTTTAGATTCTGTCTCTCACATTGGAAATGCACCTATGATTAAAATTGTAGACCCCTCCATGATTTCTAAGTAAGAGAACTTGCAAAATCACAGGGTGATCAAATACGTATTGGCCTCTCTGTACATGTGTCTGATTGCTGCTGGTTTTCCCATGTGGATTTTACTGAGATACAGATATAAGCGTCATATTTTAGATAGCTGCTTTCATCAGTGTTGTGTTCTGCACATGACTGCTTTCTTCTCAACTCACAGTGATTGGACTTGTGTGTCAAATGTGATGAGACTTTCCAGTTTTATGGATGTCTTTGATATTACTGTATTCTGTGATTACAGGTGATAGTAAAGAATAGTGTACAAGCTTGACTTCGGCTGCTTCAAGTAAATGCACCTCTGCTCAATTCAGATGGATTTTTTTAATGTTTTTAATAACTTTTTTTAAACATAAATTTAATCATTATTGACATTAATATCCGTTGTTGCTGTTTACTTGGTATAATCACTGTGTTTGGGGTAAAAAAAGACAATTATATATTGTGTCAAGAAGGTTGTGTGTTCGTTCACGCAGGCATGAACTTATTGTTAGCTGTATTTATCGATTTACCTCCATTGATCAAAGGAAGCGGCGAAGTCACCTCCCAATACAAACATGCCCCCTAGAATAGTCCCGCCCCCTCACATTGATTGACAGCTTTCCATGAAGACAGGAAATGCAAATGCAATAGGAATTGCAATTCCACTTGAGTTTTGGCAGGTTACATGCACGACGCAGAGAAAGTGAAAAAGCAAATGTGGAAATTAATATCGCTATTTAAATATGCCAGGCTCATGGCTCGTAAGACATGGGAGCAAATGGACTTTTTCATTTGAAATGTGGCAGTCGCTTGCGGAAATGCAAATGGTAATGCAAGATTTGCAGTTATTTCACAGTTTATGCAACCACATGTGGAAAATGCAATTCAAAAACAATTAGCAGAAATTTACAATTAGTCCAGAATATTCTTTCATACACAAGGCTGTTTAGCAAATGACAAGACATCAATTTTGTGCAGGTTGTGGTAAATGTTGTCATAGAAGTGTGCTGTTGTGCTCAGTTTTCATTTCAACCCACAGATCCTCTTCAGCTCAATCTGTTGTGCGTTCTTGTTAAGAGCAGATGTGTTTTGTGCTGGGCTTTGTTTCCTGTCTCTGGTGTCGGCGCATGTGGATTTAGTCTGACTTTAAGCCTGTGTGCATGCATAATGAGATCTCCACCCACTCCAGCTCTGTTACACTAGCTCAAATACCCCCGTATCTGTCTGTTTCTCTCTTAACACACTGATAGTGCTAGGCTCCTCTTTAAAGCCGACTCACTCACAAGACTATCCTCCAAACATTTCACTTCCTCTGATAATTGGTACAGGAGTCTTTGCTGAGTTGAGGAGCTGTAATGAAATGTTCACAGTATCAGAGCTGTCCGATATGTGTTAATAAAAGTTTTGAGATTATCATACTACTTACAAGATGCACCATCTTTCTCAGGGGCACTATGACGTTTATTTACAGCACAACTTTATTTACCCTGCCTTTCAAAGTTTTTGATCGGTAAGGTTTAATTTTTTAATTCCCTTATGCTCATAACCATGATTAGTCCAGTCTTTAATGACATATGATATTTCAGAAATCATTCTAATATGCTGATTTATCTATGTTTGAAACATTTGGTCTCATTATCATCTCATCATATCAGTAATACCTCATGAAGCAGCATTTGAGAGCGCAGTGCTGCTTTGTGTACAGTTAGGGGCGCTTTAAATGATATCTGAGTGATATTTATACATAGACATATGCTATGTCGTTAGGCCAAAATTATTGCTAGTATTAATGTGCTGGAAAAAATGTACCATTTGATTTCTAGTCTTATTTTTTGTCTTGGTTGCTCTGCCGTATAATGCTGTCACTGTCCTCCACAAAACCAGCAGTGGCTGTTTATCGCCATGCCACTGTTTGTCACATTTCAGAGCTAATTACTTGTGGCGCTCTTGTGTTTCAGAGCCGCGTGGCTCTCTGTGCAGCTGTCTTCACTCCCATCATTCTTCCTGCTCCAGAGTCTCAGATGTTTGAGCCGCTTAGTATCATCTCTGAGTCTGTCAAGGCCTTAGGCTTTGGTTTACTCAGCTGCTGCAGTTTCGAGATGAGATTGTAGCTTTAGTGACATCTGGATGTATGATTGAGACATCACCAGCGTGTTCACGTGTGGCACAGCTTGTGTTACACGCTTGATTTCACATCCCGGAGACCTTTAACTGTCATAAGCAGACTGATAATTAAAGCGCTTTTGCTCAATGGTAATGTGCTATTTCTTGTGCTTTCCTGGTATATAAATGTCATAATATACCATTACAGACATTTGTTTAGAATAAATGACGAGCACATCCGTTATAAATTCTAACTTTTGATCGGATGCTCTTTTGTTGGAACCCATTTAAATAGTAATTATCTGTTTTTAAAATGGATTTTGGAAAATGACCTTTTATGCAACGTGTAACACAGCAAAGCCTCACGCTGTTCATTTATTTTTTTTAGTATTTTTGTGTATTTTTTTGTTTATGTATTTTTTAGAAGTTATGAATTGCCGGCAACTTAAAAACTATTATTATTATTATTATTTTTTTTTTTTCTTTGTTTTTTACGAATTGCCAAATAGCTTAAAATGAGGTGAGGTGAGACCCTTGAGCAAGGCATCGTTCCCCCAACTGCTCCCCGGGGCTGCCCACTGCTCCGGGTGTGTGTGTTTGTGTGGTTGTTCACTCCTCAATGCTGTGTGTGTGCACTTGGAAGGGTTAAACACGTGACACTTGTCACGTCCTTTCCTTTCCTTCCCAAAAACAAAATATGGAAGTCGATGGGGACTTCTTTTGTGTTTAATGGTAGGAGGAAACTCAAACATTTTATCAAATGCATCTTTCATATTTCTCTAAACCCATTAATCATGACCTTCCTTCAGGAGCCGTTCTTTTTCAACCAGTTGTTTTTCTGTCTTTCAGTACTTCAACAATGAAAAGTATGAGGCCGACCGTTACGATAGTTTTCTGAAGGTGTACGAGTCGTCGTCTCTGAAGACCACTTCTACTCTGGCCATGCTCAACTTCGGTCAGAGCGCCATCTTCAGCATCGGCCTTACCGCCATCATGGTGCTGGCAAGCAAAGGCATAATGGCAGGTGAAAATCACTGATTTCTAGTAGCCTTTTTTTTCTTTCAGATTTTCAATTACAATATGCCTCAGCAACATGCAGTTACATGCTGATATAATTAGAGATGTGTGTGGCCAGGAAGTCCAGTCCAGCCAATAATAGCAGGTGTAAGAATGTCATCTGACTCGGGCAGTGTCACGTGTAAACAATCTCTCAAAGTGAATCCATTCTTTTACAGCTGTGCGATAAATGAGATCATTTCAAGATATTGAAAGCAATACACAGCAGAAATAAAGGCGACAGCAGCAGTCAGTGCATGCCACTAATAGGTCCGCATGTTCTGTGAATTAATGGCAGTTTCATCTTTTACACACAAACTCAAACACGTGACACTCACCGTGATTTCAAAGTCTGCGTCTCAATATATGAACACATGAACTTCATCTCCAGAGCTGCTCTGCAAGTCTTTTCACCAGCTTTACACGTTTGAGAAAAACATCAACTTCAGACGTAATCTCAGACCATCTAACAGGCCATCGGAATAAAACTTTGGTTTAACTTGAAGAAATGATGACAGAATATAGCATTAAGGTATGCTGAAATGTGCTTCTTAAAGTAATAGTGTAATTTTTTAAGGAATATCATACAACAAACCAATAATATTAGAATTACATTTCTATTAAATCATAAAACACTGAATCCATACAAAAATAAATTGGAAAACATTAAATATAGGGGAAATATAAATGAATAGGTTACAAATAAATAAATGGGTAATAGTAATATAATGGGTAATAAGTTTAAAATTCATTCTCAAGGTCTGACAATCATGTGGAAAGCATTTTCTGTTATAAATGAATAATGTGATCTAGGAAAACCCGTTATATGGTGATAATTTACTTATTAAAGGTTTTGGTGCAGAAGCTATGGTTATTGTTTTCTGAATTTGTCTGATCACTATGATTTTCAGGAAAACAATTTTGGGAAAATCTGGCTTAAAGGTGCAATAAAAATAAAAGCTCAACAGTGACTTTACTGTGGTACAAGACTTAATTTAGTCACTGTGCATGCTGTAAAAGATACAAACTGACCCCAAGGAACACGCAACACTTGAACATGAACACTTGATCTCCAATTTTTCACCTGTTCTACTACTCTGAACTTATAATACAAAACCAGACACAGTTCAGAATGTAACTTGTCATTTTGTGTTATAAACTTATTTATTTCACCCTGTCAACATTTGAAAACTTGTCTATTTAAGATGAACTCTGTTAAGAGTGCTGCTCATTACACAAGCAGACCCTAAACTTTGCATGTTCACACAGAACACTACTTTTGTAGTGTTAAAGGTTTAGTTCTCCCGAAAATGTAAATTGGCCTGTCTTTTACTCACATTTGAAGCAAAAAGAAAACTGTTGATGTCCTACCAAGCCTTTCCTAGGGGTTCTAAACGGGAGTTTGTTGTCAACAGTTCAGAAGACGTGAAAAAAAGTATGTGTATCCGTAATGAAAATGTGTCTCGCATGGATCCTGGAAGTTAATAAATGCCCCCTGTAGCGAAAACATGCATTTTTATAAGAGAAGTATCCATGTTTCAAACATATTTAACACTTTTTTCTCTCACTTTTTACCAGCTCTAATCAAACACACCTGAAGCAGCTAATCGAGCTCTTTCTAGGTATATTTGTCACTTCCAGGCAGGTGTGTTGAGGCAAGGTGGAGATAAACTCTGATCAAGTTTGATGACCCTTGTTATAAAAGAATAATTGAATGAAACCACAATTTTGCCCCCCAAAATTTTTTTTTTCTTGTTTTCTCAATATTTAGATTTTTCTGGCAACATCAGATTCCAGTTTTTCTAATAGTTGTATCTCATCCAAATATTGTCCTATCCTTACAAACCATAAATCAATGGAAGCTTATTTATTCAGGTGATGCATAAATCATTTTAACGTTTTAAAATATTGACCCTTTGACTGGTTTTGTGGTCAGGAGGCACAAATATCGATATAGTTTGAAGATACTGGGTGATATTTGTATCCATATTACATTCCATCCCTACATTCTGTGTGCTTTGGCTGTTTATTCCTGCAGGCAGCATGACTGTGGGTGATCTCGTGATGGTGAACGGCCTGCTCTTCCAGCTCTCTATGCCGCTCAACTTCTTGGGGACGGTGTACCGAGAGACTCGACAGGCCCTCATAGACATGAACACGCTCTTCACTCTGCTCAGTGTCGACACCAAAATAAAGGTGCGTTCACTGCTGCAGAATGAATCCAGTTATTTTAATGTAAAACCCTGTGAATGGAGATGTATTATTTGCTCCGTATATTTGACCGTTCTGAAATGTCAGAGCTTTTTAAAATGTTTGACAAAAGCTTCCTTTTAGAGTTGAATATTACAAATTGAAGCATTAAAGCCTGTCATTCATCGTAGTATTTGTTTTAATTCTGAAAACATTTGAGTGTTTTCTGTCTTTTATCATTTTGGTGGGGGGAGGTTGATGAATCTCATTCTTCGTTTGGCTAATTTCATATGCAGACTATAATTACTGTGAATAAAATCTGTCCGATTGTTAAGAGTGATCAGTAATGGTTTTCACCGTGTGGCAGCGCTGCCCATCAAGCCATGATTGAGAGACCCTAATTTGATTTCTCAAATAACACATCTGTGTGTAGAATTGGTGTAAAAGTGCTACATGAGAGCCATTGTTTTGTTTTGGCAATGCCATTGCAATGGATTGTCTTTGAAATATGTTTAAAAAGATATATATTTCTTTTTTAAGCTTCAAAATGTAAATTTAAGACTGTTAAATGTGTTTTTTTTATAACCTTTATGTCCAAAGGAGAAAGAAATGGCCCCGCCGCTGCTCGTTTCACCCCAGGAAGCCACCATCAGGTTTGAGGATGTGTATTTTGAGTACTTGGAGGGACAAAAGGTGCTTAACGGGGTTTCTTTTGAAGTACCTGCGGGAAAAAAGGTGGCCATTGTCGGTGGCAGTGGATCTGGGTAAGTGCTCCAGGAAAGACATACTTATGTTAGGTTTCTCTGAACTTGGCACAGTAGGGTTCAAATTGGAGCTCCATTACTTTGAGAAATATAGCAGTAAAGGCAAAGACTCTTTGGAGTGAGAACTATTAGATATGAGGGGCTATTGCCATTTAACGCTATGATAAGACTGGATCGAATCATTTGAGCTAAAGAGAGGTAAATAATCTCATTCCATTGTTGACAGACATTTATCCTTTGTTTTGTAAAGTTAAAAGGCTCATATGATGTTCCATTATTTTGTTTATTTGGAGTAATGCAATGTTTATGTGGTTTAAGGTGCACAAAAAAAAAAACATTATTTTCCACATACTGTACATTTTTGTCACTCCTCTAAGCCCGCTTCCTGAAACGAGTCGATTTGTACAAAGCTTAGCATTCTAAAAAACCGAGATGTACTCTGGTTGGCTAGCAATCCAGTGCGTTGTGATTGGCAAGCATGTGACGAAAATGTTTCACCCCCTGATGCTGTGTTCTGTCGCTTTGACGCAAAAACAATAAAACACAAACAAGACAGTTGTTGCATTCAGTGGAGGCATAATTACTGGTTATGACTTTTTAAAATTCGTGTTGCATCATGCCTAGTAAGATAAGATAAGATAAGATAAGATAAGACCTTTTAATTAGAAAACGCTACTTTGTGAGTCAGAAGCACCAGACAGTTCTTGCAGAGGTAGAAGGTAACTGTTCCGGAACAGTGTTGGAAACGCAACGTAACACTGATTTCGAGTTGTGTCCTCTTTTGGAAGCACAAAGTAGTTTGACTTTCACAACGACACACAGCATCTCCAGAACATGGCGCCCGCAGCAACACTACAGACAGAATAATAGCCAAAATAATTTCTCTTTGGTTTTGAGACTTTAATTTTTGCAGCTTCAGGATCTTATCTCTGCACTAACAGCTTGTTACACTCCGCAGACAAAGAAACACTTGAAATCGTATCTTATGACCCCCTTTAAGAAACGTTTTACTTTTTATTTGTAGGGAATAAGTTTATTAGCAACTGCAAAGCAACATTTTAAGGCCCTGATATAATAAAAAAAATAATAATAATAATTCTATAAAAAATTCTGTGTGAAATTTCTGAAACTTCCCTGTCTCTAATTTTTGATTTAGTCATTTTTTCATTTTGTCTTGACAGTTCAGACCCACTGTATAATGCCAAAATCCAGAATGGCATCTGACATGTTGATCCGCTTCACAAAGCATCGTCATAAAGTGCAGAATAAAAGAAGACTGAATAGAAATAGAAATATTAACTTTGAATTGTTTGGGCTAATCCTGCAGCTGCTTGATAAGGAGACAGGAAGAGAAAGGACAACAACATCATCCTCACTGCTTCCTAATAGATTAATTAATACTAGTGCTGTCAAACGATTAATAAAATAATATGTGTGTATACATTTATTATGCATGCATAAAGACACACATATACAGCATATCTTTTTTTTTAAATGCATGTATTTATTATCATATATATATATATATATATATATATATATATATACAAAACACACACACACACACACGGGCCTTAGCCAGTACTTCATGCTCATATGAGGCAGTGGTGGGTGGACCTGTATCTCTCTAGTGGGGTCTGGGGCCATGCCATTTATTTAACTATTTAGGCCTACATGGTTTCTGCAGGATTTTTAAGATCTAGGTGTTTTGTTATCTTTTTAAGACCTGCACAAATAAAATTAATATGGTATGATTACACAAAGAAGTGCTGTTCATAAATGCTAGCATAAAATATACTTTAACAGACATTATAGGAAAGATTAACATTAAATAAAAGTCAGCCTTGAAAGATACATTCATATAAAAACATTAATGCAGTGTTTTGATTTTGAAATGTGTAGCGCTCACGTTTATTCAGTGAAATCATAGCCTTGTCCTGACTATTGTAAGCTTTGTGTTATCCTGTGAGTGGCGTGCTAATGTCGATTGACAGATTGGAAGTAATAATAATAATATCAGCTAATATAGGCCTAGAATTCATCACTTCCAAATGTTGATTTAGAATGTTTTTGTGGAGAAATCCGGGTGAGGAAAATTGATTATAAATATATAAATAAATAACTGAATGGCTATTCATAAACTAACATACTAGAACCATATAAAAGCTTTTGAGCGCGTTTAAACTGAAGAAGTTATACTTTATTAATTTGATACAATATGGCTGCTAGTTTCTGACCTGATGCAGACACTCATAGCTGAAGCTGACTGATATCGTTTTGATCTGGACTCAGAACGGGAAACTAAGCGAACTCTAGAAAACCCGAAAAATATTTGTTGTAGAATGCTAAATCCATTTAAAATGTATTATTGATTCAGTTTACATACAGACGTAAATCTCATTAAATACTTTGCTTGCGCCTTTCAAGGGCGGTTTGCTGCTGCTGCTGCTGCATTGACCAAAGCACACGCTCCATTTGCGTGAAAGCTCAAGTTCAAAATAGAAAAATAGTAATTTATAAAATAATGCTGTTCTTGTCTTTCCACCACCAAATTTAACGACTATAACAATAATATTTAATACATTTTTTTAGCTTCAAATGTCATTGTTATCTAAAATAGCACTTGTTTATTAAAACAAATATAAAATAGGCTACATAAATTCTGGACCTTCGACTCCCTTTTGTTTATTGGTCTTATATATATATATATATATATATATTTCAGATTAATGGGCTAAAAATATTTAATGCAGTTAACGCAGGGGCGGGTCTAGGGTTGGCTACCCTACTTACAACTGCTGCTTTTGTCACTTATTCTCTCGACAAGAAGTGCGTTTATTTAGTCTCGCTCATCTAACACAACCGATTTAACTCGTCAGCTCAAAGACTTGATGGAACTGAAGTGGGTCAGAAAAGGTTAAAATAAGTAGATTTAATAAGATTTGTGTCAGAGCCTTGTCACATTCAGCAGCAGCAGCTCTTAAAGAAATAACAAGCTAAAATAACCAGCTGCTGTGATGTCTATCAATCAAAGGACTTTTATAGCTTCATCTATATTTAATTCAGAATGTGTCTGATAACTTTATAATTTCTGTATATCTCTGCTGAAGGACACAAGTAAATATGACATTTATTATAATGGGTTTATGTGAAGATTGTTTCAAGTTCACTTAAATTAGAAGGTTTTTTTTTAAGTCTAAATGTTAAAATTGATAACTCTCAATTATATAGTAATGTTGAATGGCAATTGTCAATACATAAATAAAAAAAATGGTTAAAATAATACATTTTTAATAAAAAAAAATCAGTACTGGTATTATAATGGGTTTATGTGAAGATTGTTTTAAGTTCACTTAAACTAGAAGTTATTTTAAATGTTAAAATTGATAGCTCTGTAGTGTTGAATGGCTAATCAATTTTACACATAAATATACACAGAAAATAAATATACATAGTGCACAAATGTGTACTATGTAATCAAAACTTTTATTTTATTTCCAATTAATCATGATGAATCATTTTGGAGCACTAATTAAGACACAGACTCAGTGTGCAGAGTTTCTGTGTGAAAAGTGACCTTTAGTTTTCGGGTAAATGACCAGTGTTTTCACACTGCAATAGAAATAGAATAGATTTTGACTTATTTTATTGTATTTTTGTATGTTTTTAGAAAGAGCACGATTGTCCGCTTGCTCTTTCGTTTCTACGAGCCGCAGCAGGGCAGCATCTTCATCGCAGGCCAGAACATTCGTGATGTTAGTTTGGAGAGCTTGAGGAAGGCTGTGGGCGTCGTGCCGCAGGTG
This sequence comes from Enteromius fasciolatus, assembly GCA_032361145.1. Lineage (NCBI taxonomy): Eukaryota > Metazoa > Chordata > Actinopteri > Cypriniformes > Cyprinidae > Enteromius > Enteromius fasciolatus. The sequence continues at coordinate 3,115,815 of JAUMHR010000064.1, forward strand.
AGTCTCATTCTGAGAGTCATCAGATCTAATTATCACCTCATTAAAGAGCATTTTTATTTTCTTACTTCTTTAAAAATAAATATCTTCTTATAAATTAGCAGTAAGGTACCATGGGAACCATAATAAGACCTAATTTGAGACTGAAAAAAAGTCATGAAAATTACTTGCTTGCTATGTTGGGTAAGAATCAAATGTAAATGTCATTTCAGGATGCCGTGCTTTTCCACAATACCATATTTTACAATCTGCTCTACGGTAACATCAATGCAACCACAGAGGACGTCTACTGCGTGGCCAAACTAGCTGGAATCCATGACGCCATCCTCCGAATGCCTCATGGATACGAGACGCAGGTCGGAGAACGAGGCCTGAAGCTGTCAGGTATGAACGCAGGCCTCAGCGCTTCTGGGAGGACCATAGGGTGTCTCCTCGAGTGATCTAGAGCAGGTTTCTCTTCTGACAGGTGGAGAAAAGCAGCGTGTGGCCATCGCTCGGGCCATCCTTAAGAACCCTCCCATTTTGCTGTATGATGAAGCCACGTCTTCCCTAGACTCGATCACTGAAGAGGTGAGATCCGTATCACTGAAAGAGAATATGTATGAAATGGGCATGAAAACATTTGCACTGTGGTGTCTGTCTGTAGACAGGAGTTTGTTGTCAACTTAAATATAGTTTGTCTTTATAGAGATTTTTTTTTTTTTTAAAGCGTCATCATAATCACAATAATGATCTGTGTTAAAATGTGCCGCTCAGATCATTTAGAACCGACTGGAATTGAAACTTCGTCTTGAACAGATCTTGGCAGGGGTTTCACACAGTTAGAAACCTCCTCAGACTTGTTGATGTGTGTGCCATTACAAAGTTGCAGAAATTCAGTCATAAATATAATAAAATTATATTTTATATAAAAAAAAAAGAAGTTTTTATGGCACATCAAATACTTAAAAGATCAAGCTAAATTTGCTTCAAGATATGACCCCGTTAAAAGCATAGCTCTCCCAAAAATAAAAATGTGTTCTTAATTTACTCACCCTCAGGTCATCGGAGATGTGGTGACTTCAGTAGAACAGTAAACATTTTTAACTAAATCTGTGCTCCTTGGAGATTCACAAAATGCTTGTCAGAGGCTGTGTTTTGAGAAGAAAAAAGCACATCAAGAAACAAAATAAACACCTGTGAGATATTGTGGCCTTATAAAGCTGTGTATATTTATTGTGTATACGGGTCAAAGATGTCAAGATGTCTGCATCATAAGTGATTTTTTGTCCATAGGAAGGTACATTAAACCCAAGTGTCTACTTTTAAGCCTTTAAGTTTTTTGAGAATAAAAAAAGTCAAAATTTGGTTGAAATAATCTTACATTGTCATTCAGTGTAATACAATATTGCTTATTCTTTAAGTAGTGTTTGGGGTGAAAGTAATAAATCTATCTAAGGGATATGTCTTGTTCATATATTAAATATATTTATATTTTATGTAAAATATAATCATAGTATTATAAAAATGTATGCACATGGAACATTGTGTGTGTTTATATATACATAATAAATCTAGACTAAAAATCTTCTTTACTGTTATACTGAAGAAAAAACAATTGTATGACCTGAGAGTGAGTAAATTAACAGCAATTTATTTTGCTTGCATCTACCTCTCCTAATGCCAGCCAGTCACTGAGACTGAGAAGGTTTTTGCTCCTTTCGTGTGCTAAAAGACTAAACCTATTTGGTGTTTCTGTCTAGTTCCTGAACTGTTTCGTGGTGTAGATCTAACCTCCATCACTAACAGATCTTTAAAGACTGAATTTCTGCTCAAAGCTGCTGGTTTTCCCCTGCTGCTTTGAGAATACTCTTCATTTGATATTTACACTAAGCTTTTTCATTTTCAGGAGGCTTTATGCCTTATTATAGTCAAGGAAGTGTTTGCTCTGTTGGCTTTCGACAGTGTTTTAATGTATCTTATTGTCAGAAGGTCTTCATATAAATCCTGTCAATCATATCAGAGCTTGTTATTGCGGGGAATTGTTGCTGTCATGCGGCAGACGGCTTCTTAATGAAACATCTCAAAAACATCATCAAAGAGTCATTCAGAGGAGGAAGGATAAAAGAAAAGCAACATTTTTCACACACGGTGTGATTTTACTTTTGCCTCCTTTTCTTTCCAGAATATTCTGACTTCCATGAAGGAGATGGTGAGGGACAGAACATCTGTGTTTATTGCACACCGGCTGTCCACCATTGTGGATGCAGATGAGATTATAGTACTAAATCAGGTAAGCTCGTCTGAAAGCTGTAAATGTGTGTGACGGGTGTTGGAGCATCCAGGAATCGTAAGAAAGAATATCATCTTAAGCACCAGAGATAAAGACTCCAATATAAGGCACAACAAACATTAAAATAAATTTAAGCACTATAAAGACTCGCCTCAACATGCAACGCACTCAGTGCTGAAGCTACAATGTTACTCCCAGGAAATTCTGAACTTTGACCCCAGTGACATTTGAGGAGCAGCCAGTGACTACTATTTCTTTGCTTTTTAAGGATTTCTTTGTTTTAAATATTTTAAAGATTTGTGTTCATACTTGGAATTACTTATCACACGAACCAGCTCAAATCTCTATCAGTGTTAATAATAATCATATAAATTCTATATTAGTAAAATGAATTAATAATGATTATTGAGTATGATATCTGTTATTATAATGTTGTGAAATGTAAACTATAAAAGAAAATGTAATAGCACTGTAAAATAAAATTCCCTAATTATACACTTTACTAGGGCTGTGCAATTAATCGCAATCGCATAAAAAACGCAATTTAAGCACATGCAATTTCTAAATCGCATAAGGCTGCAATTTTATCTATTAAATTATTTAGATTTT
>JAUMHR010000064.1:3159236-3171752 GCA_032361145.1 Enteromius fasciolatus
CCTCCATTTCGGGCGCCCCCTGGATGTACAGCGCCCTTAGCATTTGCCTATACTGCCTATGCCACGGGCCGGCCCTGGTCTCTGTGATATTCTTGTCTCCAGATGCATCTCACGCTCAAGCTTTATATAAGTCTGTTTTATTCACCATATAAAACGGTGAGGTTCAGTCACTAAGGAAATGCACATAACAGCATGCCTCTCCTTAACACGTTGCATGGTTTGACAGACAATTCACATCCACAGCTCTATGTAATAATCAAGAGTTTGTTGAGCAAGTGTCTAGATCTGTGAGCAACAGTAGTTAGGACTGCACTACTACCTAAAACAAAGTTGAAATCACATTATTTTGCTATTTATGCTTTGGAATGCAATATCTTTAATTTCAAAAAGCTTTCTTTCAAATAGTTTTGTTTATGAATTACATGATTTTGCTTCACTGTTATTTTAAGATCATATATATCGTATGATAGGAGGATTTACAAATGCTGGTGTAAGAGGTAGTTGAAGAAGTAGCACCTCTGGCTGGTTATCATCTGTTTTTAACACATGACTGGACTAGACTTCCATCAGAGCTGAAGTAATGCAAATATCTTACAGGCACTTCTTTTAGAAAGCTGAAAATATGGTTACTGTTAAATCAAAATTATGGCCATTTGAAGAGATTTTTTAAGAATACTTTTTCATTGCCCTTAACATCAACAAACCAAGGGACTATGGATTAAAATAAGCCATTTTTGCTAAATCTGACACATTTTAAATATTGTTGTGGATTATTTATGTGTATTGTCCCTCATTAAAGAAATAATGAACAAACCAAGTAAAAAAAGTTCTTTTAATAATAATCAGAATATTATTTCATAAAAAATAAGGTGTAAAAAGCTATAGAGGTTATAATTACTGTGATATAAATGTAATAAGAAACTTTAATTTACGATCCATTTCTCACTATTAACACGATAGTTAACTGTGACATTTGCCTCAATAAACTCCTACTTTGCAGCTTATTACAGCTTATTAGTTAGTTAGTTAGTTAGGTAGCAGTTTAAGTTTAGGCACTGAACTTGATTAGGGATGTGGAATACAGTCATGCAGAATGGGTGCTCTATAAATACTAAAAAACAGCCAGTATGCTAGTAATATGCATGCTAATAAGCAACAAGTTAATCGTGAGAATTGCTCCCTATATTAAAGTGTCACCTAAATCATTTTCTATAAAAAAGAAAAAAAAATATTTTGGAATCAAAAGTCAAAGCGATATATCTAACATATATGTTCCAAATGAAGTACACAGCTGTGTGATGATGTTTAGAAAAGAGTCTTTTTTAGATGCATTTTCCCATCACAAATTTATATTAAAAAACGGTTCACATACATTTTCCAAATCAACGTGATCATCCCTATCTCCCTTGTTAGTGGAGACTTGAGAGCACAGAGCATGTGCGTGTAATTATTTAGTCGTTTGAAATGCACTTGTCAGCTGGAATATTACATGCACATATCACATGCCTAATATATACATACATATATATATATATATATATATATGAGATTTAGACTTTTCCTCAGATGTATAGGAGTACACAAATTATTTTTAATCACATTTTAAATTGCAGTCAAAATATTTTATTATTTTTTAATAATTTTAATATTTTATAAAAAAACATTTTTCCCCAAAGCAGTCCCTAACACTGACACTTGACTCTGACACCAAATAAAACGAAATTATTTTCAACTGCTGTTACTTGGCAGATGACGCTTTCAAGGTAATAAAACAATTCTGATGACATTGAGCAGTATTGTGTGTTGTCACAGTATTACAGAGCACTGTTTCATTTTCCCTCCACTTATTTACACGATGGCCGTCTGTGTGATGATTGCGTTCCAGCTGACCTTTTATCACACGGATGTCGTAAGAGCAGTATCACAGCAGACTCGATCTATCTGCTACTCGCTCTACTACCTGTTTTCTTTCTAGCTGTGTTTTTTGTTAATTAGTGCATTTGTCGTTACAGCAGTTCGAGTCCGGGCCTCCATTAAGTAAATACAGCAGGATTTGGCTCATTAAGTCAGTGACTGCAGTCCTCTGGGATAGTGACAGCTTCTGCGATATGACCTTTAGACACCTAATCAACTTTTAACACCTCACTGGATCTCCTCAGCAGAGAGAGTAAGAGGAAGATGACCAGTCGCTGAAATCAGCCAATCTGCTCGATACGAGTGCGTCGAGGTGTCGCCGGAGAAATCTGTTGAGCAGCAATCTCTGTGAAGCTAGAGGCTTTTTATAGGAGATGTGAAGAACAATCTGATCCGCACAACAACTAGACAGACAAATACAGATCTGAGAGCTGGCACTGTTTATCAAGTGCTTGTGCTTTATGTTCAAGTGCTTTGGTCCGTTTACATGTTTAGTGAATGCGTTCGGTGGCAGAATTAAACCTATTATTAGTCTGTGCACTTAAAAAAATGCTACTACATTTTTTAAGGTAAGCGCTTACAAGAAACTTATTTTAGCTTAAATACAATTAGCTGAAATTTAATTATCTTAATTTGTTTATTCAAATGTAGCTAAATGAAATTGATTGCAATGTAGTAAATTCGATGAATACTTTTTTTCTTTAATTTTTTTTTATTGCTTGCCAGAATCTTTCTACACGATGTCTTAAACATACTTTAAAAGAATTATACTTGCAGTCTTTATGTCAGCGATTGCAGTTAGGTGCTCTTTTATTCCAGAGAGGAATTAATATGAGATGTCAGCAGTTTACTGCAGTCTAACATGCTATATATAATCGAAAACGTCTTAAATGGTTTTTTTTGTTCGTTTTTTTAGAACCGTGAATGCTGTTTTTCATGAAAATTAAAACAAGCCAAATTCATGTATTGTCCAGATACCTTTTTTTTCATACGGATCTTCGGAATTACTACAATATTAACACAACAGTATGTTTTTATTCATAATGCAGTATTTTATTCAGTTTAAATCAACACAAAAGCAGTATATAAAATATGAATGTAATGTATAAACATGTATAAAGATTTCTTGCATTATGGTATCGAAAATGTTGAAATATGCTTTTTTGCCAAAACAATAATGTCAGAAGTGTTAAAAATCATAATGATCCTAAAATGTCCTAATTGTCCTCTCTCTCTTTTACCTGAACATTAATCTTATGCAATAACACACTAACTAACCTGTTGGCCATTTTACAATATGGAAAGCAATAAGAAATTTGGAGGAAAATGTACTATTTAGATCTTAAACACACAAGCAGTTAATTTTATTGACCGTCTGAAGAAAAATGGAGCAGTTCGGTTGTGAAGTGTTTTAAGATGCGTTCTCTGTGTAGAGGCAGTGGAAGCAGCGAGTGTCAGCAGTGGAATAATGAGAGGTGTATGAGAACAGATGGTTAATTCAAGCCTGCCTCCAGCTCTCAGATACACAGCACACAGACTCCGTCGTCAAACACAACAACAGCTTTTTCAGCTTTTCAGACATTCACGTTAATTTATTATCTGTTTTAGAATAGAAGCTCTAGTGTAGGGGTGGTATGACCCACATCTGATATCGCAAGTACATTTATTTCACAATAGCAATCAATATCAGGCTTTTTTGTTTTTGTTTTTTTTAAATAAGAATGTTACAAAAAACAAATACTAGAATACTGTTGTACAGTTAAAGTTAACCATTCTCAAGTTTACTGATTACAAACAAAAAGTCATTGATAAAATGAAGACACAAAGTGATCACAAGTGATAAACAAAGGCAAATAATATGTTTTAGCACAGGTCTAGGCTAACACAAGTAAGAAATAACACATAAATGAAATAATCAAATCTAAAACATTATACACTGCACTATGGATGACTTAAATCCACTCATCTTATTTAAAGTTATTCCATCAACAGCAGTGAGTGATTTTATTGTTGGGATAGCATTAATGACAGGCAGCAGCAAGTATATTAGGTGCTGATTCAAGATAACGATACACATCTGATCTGTTCCAAGTGTTTCACCTTCACTGGCCAATATGGCATTGTGACAAGTTTGTGTGTGAGTACTTAAGCACAATAAACCACAGAAACAACAGCATGCAAGAGTCTTTTGGGTTTGTGTCTTATATAATGACACAGATCTGCAACATCTTGAGTATCACTGAGATGATAATCCAGATTTTTTACTGGTTGCCAAATGTCGACCAGTTTAGCATATGATGGGATTGATCATCTCGCTCTGTTTCAGAATCAGCCAGAACGATTCAAAACAATTTATTTCACTGTTCAGGACAAAGAGAAAGATCTAGAGCAGGGGTCTTTAGCAGAGCTCAGCTCCAGCCCCAATCAAACTCACCTGAACCAGCTGATCAGGGTCAAAGGTCGCTCACACTGAACCTTTTCTTCCATTGACTTCAATTCAAATTGATGCGATTGAGTGAAACAAGAAACACAATCTCATACGAATAATGCTGTGTCCAGGGTTTTAAAAAAGCTGCTACAGAGTAAATGTAATATTAATAGTATTTTTTGGTTTGTTTAATTGATATTGATTTGCTTTGAACTTTCTTTAGACATAAACAAAGTTTACTTGTTGGAATTTTACAAATGTATTTTACATACATAAACAACAGCTAAATTAGCTACAACATGATATAAAAACTTCACACATAATATGCTGCAATTATCAGTATCAGTAATTATTATTAATTTAATGCTGTAATTAACTGTAAGTACTTTTCAGTTAATATAAAATTCCAAACATAAAGGGCCAGTTTCATAGAAACCTGTCTGCAGAAACTGGGGGATTGTGAGTCAGTGATAATTAGCCTTTTGTTCATATCACGTCTTCAGTAAATCCTGACAGAGGGTCTGCTCTGGCATAAGCTGCTAGTAAATCTGGCCCTGATGGCTTATACATATATATATAGAATATGTTTTTAAACAGCACCACTCCAGCCATAAACGTCTGTACTAAAGGACACGTGAGACTCCCCTGAACATTTGTGACTGATGACAAAATCAAATCATTGATTCAGAGCTTTCAACTGATTCACAGAACAAATCAAACAATTACCGACTCTTAACAGCACTGAAGTTTAAATACTATGCAATTAAAATGACTTAGTCTTCACTTTCTCACAATGACACTTTCTTAACAGAATCTCCACTTGAGATTCAATATATATTATAGTCAGCTTTATTAATTATATAGGAGTGTCTCATTTACTCAGTAGCATTTAAAATGGGATCCCCTCTTTCAAACACTGTAAGAAGCTACAGTATGTTTAAAACAAACAAAAAAAAAAAACAACTCAAAATTTCTCAAAATGAATACACAATTACAATATTGCAACCTTTACGTCTATCCCTTTCATTCACGTTGAATTAAACACCTGTCTACCCTGACTAAGGTCTAATCAAAGCTGTATAACAAAATGAACTCTGTTCTGGGATAGAGATGCCTCCAACAGGTTACTGGAGATAGATTTATTCTTAACTGCATACGCCAGAGATATTCAGTACAATCAGCATCGGTAAGCTGACATTTAATTCAACAGGAGCGTAACAGCTCAACTGTGTGTTTCCCGTCTCAAACGCTTCAGGCGGTTTCTGGTGCCAGCTAACACAGTCCAAGCGGTAATGCAGGCTTCTGTTTTTAGAGATTTGCCTGTCTTTCTTTAAGGACAAATTAGCTCTGTTCCTCAAGCTGAGAGCTGCCTGGGCATCACAGGTGAGCTCAGGACATGAAGACTGCTCCAGCCTGGACCATTCAAAAAGAACATGTTTTTCCATTCAGCTTTCCATGGGTTTTGTATGTAAAGTCTGTGTCTCGTGCAGCTCAGCTTATAGAAGATGCATCTGTAGGCTAATAACCGCACCTCACATTTTTAATAGCAAAACGTTCAATCGTAATGCCCCCACTTTCAATAGATCAATAGACTTTCAATAGATTTACTTCACTTCGCAGCTGCCTTTGCTCGCATTTACTAATATTAGTGGAGGGCTATGTACCATTACACATAATACAATTACTCGTATCGTGAAATAAGGTTTTGGTCATATCTCTCATCCCAACCTCAAATATGATTTTAGAGAAACAAGTGATCTGTTTTGTGACTTTGTTTGAAGAGACAATTGAGGGCAGAACTAACACTTTTATTTAGCAATTATCTCAACATGAAAATGTGCTTTTGTCAAACGCCAACTGATATTAGATTCAGCATCATAGTGCTTCACGGGGTGATTATGGGTTTATTCTTTCATAAAGATATATATATATATATATATATAAATAGTCTTTTTCTCATCTCAGAGCATGCTTGCTTCAAAAGCTCTTGATGTAGTCTAAGTTGTTGCCTATGTAGTGTGTTCCTAGTCACCAATGTTTAGTATAGCTAGGATGCTGCCTATCTAGGTCTAGTCATATACAGCAGGCAAGTTGTTGACCAGATCTGCCTAATTTCTTGTGATTTTTTGACACTGCTTTTATATCCTGATTCTTTTTGTTATAGCAGTGATTAACATTCTGCGCCATAAAATATTACATCATTTAACATCGTTCGTGCGAGTTGTTTCAGTCTCATAAGTCATTTCACCCAGTTCCTTTTGCCTGCAGTGAATAAATCGTGACGGCTTGAAGTAATTACCATAAACAAATATGCTGAGTGCTATATATACATGCATACAAAGTTTCCAGGGGTTAACAACTGTACTATGGGTGTTAAAATGAGCCTAAAATAGTAGATTGTTGCATGCAGTTGCCGTGGCAATGGAAGCTCTGATTCTTTACTTACGTCTTGCCTTACAGCTTTTGAGTTCAAACTGTAAATCTCTTGGTTACAATTAGTTTAAAAAAGAAATCATTAGTCCTTGATCTGTACGGCAGAAATGGCTTCTTATTTACAGAGAATCCTTGTAAGATTACCATTTAAAGGAAATACAGACCCAGAGGAGTATTATTTACTAATAGATAAACTGTGTGTCTGATGTCATTGTGTTTGTGTGTGTGCAGGACTGATATAATGAAGCATCACTCGAGCAGAACACACTCCCATTGATGGACAGCAGACAGACCCAGATCATCTCGCAAACTAATGAGCTGGACCAGACGGGTAAGAGTTAACATCAGACATGGTGTTTCACTAGAAGCTCCCATGTCCCTTTGGTTTGGTTATCTTTATATTGCAGCTTTAAAGGAATAGTTGACCCAAAAATGAACATGTTCTTTCCCTTGAGTGTTTCCACATCTGTATGAATTTATTTGTTCTGCCGAACACAAAGGAAGATATTTCTTCAGAAAGTTTGTAACCAGCCTGTTTTGGGTCATCACTGACTTTCATAGTAGGGAAAAAAATACTATGGAAGTCAATGGTGACCCACACACTTTGAGGGTGAGTAAATGATGACAGAATTTTCATTTTTGGGTTCATTTTATTTAGTGTTTTAAACCAAACAATGAGAGGAATAGCACACCCAAAATTGAAAATTTGCTTTACCCTCAGACCATCTGATGAGATGTGGATGACCTTTTTTTTCATCAGTTAAACATTAAAGAAGTTTTTAGCTGAAACCATGGTCATTATTGATTTATACATTGCAAGTCAGCAGCTGCAGACCATTCTGAATAAAAAAAGGCATGTCAAGCTACATTGATACCTTGAACACTGTGATCCTTGTTTTTTTTTGTTTTTTATTTTCAAAAATTAACACAAAACAAATCCCTGTGACTCCTGGGGCCTCACGTACAAAGACTTGCGTAGAATTAATACTAAAACATTAAAACAGATGTATGAAACACTGCGTACCCAGAATCCCACACATATTGTCTTTGTACATCCGAATTAACGTGAAATTGAGCGCACATGCACAAGCGCTAAACCCCTCCCTGCCTCCTCCCCCGTATGAATATGATAACGACTCTACTTCGGAAAAATCAAACGAAAAAGCAATGGCAAAAGAAGCAAGACGAGAAACTTCAAAGAAAGTCAATTGGAGGTGCTCCTATCGGTGTAGACCGGAGAAAAACTGTGTTATTTGCAAGTTTGTCCTCCGGAATTAAACAAACGAAAAAATAAATAAATAATAGAGTGGAAGAGTTTAGCTGACGCAGTTAACACAGTGGGGTCCGAACATCGCACAGTGAATGAATTAAAAATGAAATGGTCCGATGTAAATGTGCAGGTTAAGAGGAAAATAGTGGCGCACCATCAAACAGGGCAGGGACGTCGCCAGAAAATCTTGAATGGGGGGGCATTTCATTTTCATAGGGGGGCACACTTTATGATCTCAGAAAAAGACATTTACCAAAACAAAAACAACCTATAGTTATTGTTATTTAAATCGATCAAATTCTATATTAAACCGATAGTCTGTGATGATCTGTTGACTTTTGAGTGACATATCCATTTAACATTTAAATAGAAAAGTTTGAAAAATGTAAAAGATTTTCTCTCAAAATTGCAACAAGTAGACCTCAGTGGATCGGACAAAAAATGAGTCAAAAATAATCTATGCATTGAGAATATGACTAGGCTAAATAAAGCTACAAATCATAAAATAAAACACAAATTATAGACTAATGGCATTCATTATAAAGATTATAAACGTCTTGCCAAAACTGATGTATTTAAAAAGAAACCAAGTCTATTCAGCACGAATAACAGATGTTTCCACGAGATGCTGCGCCGGGGTCGTGCGGATTTACTTTTATTTAGGTCTACACTCACAATAAAAACAAACAACTTACGCACAGTTTTTGTGCATACGCAGCGTTGATACATGAGGCCCCTGGTGATATTGAAGTCTTATGAAGTAAAATGATGGGTCTATGCAGAACGCTGAGGATTATTTACAGCGTTATTCCCTGTAATCCTGAGCCTCAGGCAAATGGGGAAATCAGATTTTTTTCTGTGAACTGATTCTTTCAGACTACCTTTCAAAGTTTTGATGCCACTAACCTGACAAACTTGGCAAATCCAGTGATTATTTCATCATCTGACGCGTCTCTTAAACACACCTTTGTTTCCAGGCAGACAGATAAAAACACCCTACAGATGATAGTTGATGAAGAAAGTGCTTGTGCTGAGTTCGGGGTGCCGTATGCCTCAGACGGTCAGTGAAGGGAATGTGGGTGTCCTGTAGGCGTGACATTTGAGTCTTGGCTGGTTAGGGACATCTCTGCTTAAGGATAACAGAAAGAGATGTGACGTAACAATCTGTAAATTGTGGCAAATATCACAGATGATTATGCTTATGATTTATCATGCAGCTCACGGAGTATAGATTTCTGCTTTTGAAGTGCAGGTACCCTGGAAGCTTCCATAGTAAGAGCAGAATTACACATGTTGTTTGATAAGAAAAAAGCATTATATTCTATGGTAATCAGCAGTATGTCAGAGACGCTGTTCATGTGATTCAGTGGCTGTGCTTGGGCACTGCAGGCTTTGGTTTAAGTGTGGTCCTCTCAGTTCCAGCTCAGGGAATTGGGGCCCGGAGCTCAAACAGCCACACAGATGAGCTCTGAAAGAAGGCCCACTCTCAGAGACTGAAAAATCAGCTTCATTGAGCTCGCCATTTTAATAGAGGACCAATAAATCATCCAGCGCTTCTTTTGCTCTCATTACCTACATCCGGTGCAGATAAATTGATCCTTTGCCTCCATTCACAAATGCCAGAGACCATTAAGCACTGGACTTGCGTCTGTGAGCTGATGGATGTCCTGATGCTGTTTTCCACACCTTGGGTGTTGAAGTGCCTGTCTGTGACGTTGATTTGAGAGAGTGGAAAGGACACGGTAAGATAGAGGAAATCTGTTTTTTGTCAGCTGCATGATGTAATAGGGCTGCACGATTAATCAAAATAAAATGACAACTGTGATATGGCTCAGAGCAGTTACCAAATTGCAAAGGGTGTGATTTAATGAAATAAATAAGCACTGTGTTTGAGTGAAGCGCAGACCTGTGTTCATTTACACATGATCCACGAACTCACTGTCAGCATCTACATTCACACACACGTACACACACATACTGTACATACACAATATATTTGATGAAAATATTTACATGTATATATTTTTATAATTTATATTATATAGGGGTAGATGACAAATAAAAAATTGGACTGTGTCCTATTGTGTCAAAACAAAAAAAAAACTTAAGACACAAATAACATGAGAAAATGTATCTTCATTATTAGACTTACAAATTGTATGAGGGAGGGTTATATTCAGTATTAGTGTTTTTTGTTTTTTTTTGTTTTTTTCCATCACACCATAGCACACGTTGATATGTCAACTACCCATATACATACATTTACAATATAAACATAACAAATGTTCCGAAATATATACATATATATATATATAAATACTAGGGGTGGCACGGTTCATTAAAAAAAACCGAACCGTTCGGTACGCTTGTCTCGGTTCGGTACATGCATGTGCCGAATGGTTCGACGGTTCATGACATGCGCAATGTAGCCTCGTGCCCCGTATGTGACGTCAGTGCGTTTTCCTTTTGCGCGAAAGAATTGAGGCGTCTACGGTGTGGAGTGAGTTCTGCAGGTCACAATACTGTACATGTAGAAATGGCAAGTGGGAGAGAAAAGAAAGGCTGCCCAGCTAGGGTTGGGTCGATAGACGATGACATCGTCCATAGATATCATAATGCTAAGCCGGCATCGTGATCCTCCGCCCCGCCGCAGCAGCGAAAAACACACTTAATCTATTGCGGCAAATCAAAAGAAAAAATCTAAATCTAAAGAAAGCAGACAGCTTTTTGTTTCTATGGCAGTCATGTTTAAGTTAACGTTAACATTTGATTATCGACATTCTGGCACATTTAAAGTATTTACTGAAGTCAATAACTCATAGGATACAACCATTGTATAAAACTATCAATCACACACAAGCAAATTAAGTTTGTTACTGAAATGCAGCAAATTAGGAGCTTATTGAGGGAAAATTCATAGTAAATAGGGAATTAGTGTTCCCTATTCTAAAGTGTTACCTAAGGCTATGTTTTGGGAAGTGAGGAGTGGATGGAAGATGATTTTCAGGTAATGATAAGATCTCATTGTGTCGCGTGGATTGTAGGGAGTCTGCTGGTCCTGGATCTGTTAGTGGTATCAGCAGATAACAGTTGAATGCTATGTGATGATGCTTAGCGTCTTGTGGTAGATGTCTAGCAGTGATGGTCTGAGCTGCAGAGCTTTCTGAGCCCACATGGAGCAGTTGTTATAACATGTAATGAGTTTGCTCGCAGTATGTTCAAAGAGTAAGACCACCCTTCCATTCAGAAGCAATTAAAATCGATTAATTTATTATCACAGTCATAAAACAAAGCAATAAACCACTGGCCTTGAGAATATCATGTGCAAACAAAACTCTTGAGAATCTTTGTCAAAACTATCTCGTCCTTGCTCATTGTAGCAGACAGCAAATATGGTTTTGTCCCAACAGGCTGATAAAAACCTGTGCTCTCTGACTCTGAATATTGTTTAATGCAGAGAATGAGCTCAGAGCTTTGTGTGCGGCACCAGAACGTATTACAACGCATGTTAAAGGGATGGTTAACTCCAAATTACCATTGTGTCATCATCAAATCTGTCACTGTAGACATCTCACCGACAATTACCTTCCTTCTTCCTCAAAAGATGTCCAAGATGGCTGTGGCTTTAATATTTGAAAAGCAAAACTCGCTCATAATCATATTCATGATCCAATTTGACCATCTGTGCTCCTCTTACAGTAATGTAGCTATTGAGGGATGTGTGGAGCTCTAGGCCACATGTGCACCCAAGAGCTGAATCTTTGGTTAACAGCAATCTCATTTGGGCATATCTTCCCCTCTTGCTTAGTGTAATTTAACCCCAGACGTGACGCTACAGCAAAGGCAGAGGATGCTGAGCGAGTCTGGCAGAGGTTCGGTGTACCAGAGCACTGACACCTGCCAAAACACCATATGCTCTGCTGTACTTCCCCGTGGATTTATGTGATCCAGTCCTGATCCGATACATTATCCTAAGAGTCTTTCAGACATCTGATCCACAGCATATTCTCAGAGATTTATACCTCATACGTGCTGGTTAATGGGTATAGTCCATAAAATTTCATAGCAAGAGAAAGGGAACTTTTCCATCCGGTGTCAGAAGTAATTGGTTAGCCTAGTTACCATCATGCTATTCTACAGCACATGATCATGTAAGCTGTGCATGCTCAAATGGTACCCCATGCCATGTGATTGTATTATAGTGAATGAGAAATAACTGTAGTGTTCCCGCCTACAAAATGAATGTTGCTATAGAGTAGACTATAAACAATATCCTGAAATAATATAGTAGTATAGTAGTAAAATAGTATAGTATAAAATAGTATAGTAGTAATATAGTATGCACATACAGTAAGTGGTGTGCAGGTGTATTTTAATGTATATAAAATAATATTTTTCATTTACAGTTTTTCTCGATTGCTAAAACACTATAACCAAGCTTTTAAACTAAAATTTCAAAACCATAACGCTA
>JAUMHR010000064.1:3171852-3195017 GCA_032361145.1 Enteromius fasciolatus
GTTTTGGCATCTCGAAGCGAGATTCCTATTCGTCGGTCACCGACGTGACGTCAGAGTGACCGACTGAAAGGGAACTACGATTCATATAGTGCTAATAAATGGAATTTGACCCCCTATTCTAAAGTGAAACTTAAATCCATATTAATGATGGCACCTATTGAGTAATATTCAAGTTTATAATTTAGATTATAATTGAAATTATTTTTTTTTTTATTTAGTTTTAGTTATTAAAATATAATAGAATCGTCACAGTTTATTATTTTATATAAAAAAACTAAAAAAAAACAAAAAACTAACTAAATAACATGCAGTTATATTATTATTACTGATATTAATATTTTTTTTTTATATAGTTATATTTAAGAGGTTACACTATATGCATGATTTTCAAACTAGTTGTGTCACAGATCTTTTCACACTGCGTGATTATCTTTGTCTCTCAGCCAAACACATGGGAGAAGTGACACGGAAACAACGCAAGGTCACGTGTGCAAGAACGGAGTTCTCACATGAGACTGGGATTATTATTGATAGCAAGCAAAAGAAGCTTGCCATACAAATTGCATGTGTGCTCATTTGCAACGAAAATAATATTATAGAGAAGGATTTTTACCTTCTATACCCCCGTAACTCCTCCCCCAACTTCCCGCTGCCCTGGATGTGGCTCTCTCATTGGCTGATAATGAACATGGTTTTGCGCAGCTTGTCAGTGAACAACGGCTGTGTGTAGTATATACGGCTCAATGTCAAATCACGCACCTGATGGCATTTAGCGCTGATTACAGGACCGGCTTTACTGACAAAACGCGCAAACATATCGGTCGATCGTGATCAGAGCATCCCTAATGCCAAATATCTCACCGGTGTTGGCGACTTGTCTGCGATTCTCTCAGATTGTGTCTTTGATAGTTCACACTGTGTCATTGTCTCTCGCATAAAACAAGCGTGTCAAAATCGGAGCTAAAATCGGCATTAGCTTTTATCTTGTACTGTATTGATTATATTATAATATATTAAAAATTACCATGATTTTAACTGTAAAAATGCTATGGTAAAATCTGTTAAATGGTTAATTCCACAGGGAAAAAATGGTAAACTGACATTCCCAGAATTCCCTGCATTGCATTTCAAATTTTGAATTGTGAACAGTTTGAATTTTATGTTTTTTCTTTGAAATAACTGTTTCTTAGGTTTTTTTCTTATCGTTTTTTTTTTAATTAGTGTTATATGTTAGATGTAATGTTGTTAAATGAATGTTTATTGCATATTTGAGTTTAATGAGTCTCATCATGATGGTGTTTAGTGTTTGTGTGAATGACACTGAGCTCGTTCTATATATGTTCATATTTAAAAGCTGCTTGTGATGGGCTTTGCTTCATCATGTGACTTTCTCATCACCACCTGCATTTAGTGCTTATCAGTGTTTTCAAAGATACAAAACAGATTTCAGTACTTTAATAGGTTGATGTATTAACATTATATCAGTTAATGGAATTACAGTATTTAACCGTAGATTTACCGTATAACCGTAAATTCTAAAATGTTGTTACCGTATTTTTTACTGTCGAACAGCTGTTGTTTTTTTTAATAGTATATTAAATTATATTGATATGTTCTTCATTTATTTTTTAATTAGTTGCTATTAGAATTTCAAAAGAATTGCAAAGTTAACAGCACTGTTTTTTTTTTCCTCAGGTTTTTTCCCTTAATGTGCTTCATACTAGTATGTTCTATATTAAGAGATTGTATTAAGAGTGTTGATATAATCTTTATAAATGAAAGAGAAATATGACCTTAAAGTTACAAGTTACAACTGCATGATGTATCCGACAGTTGAAAGGTTTAAGGATTGTACTATTCCCAGTTTAAGTTGTTCTGATTATATTTTAATAATTATGCATAAATGAAGACTGCTTGGAAGAAAATTCTTGCAGTATTTACTGCATCAGAAACTAGTATTAAATCAGATTTATTCTTATTCTTATTATTTAAACACTTTTTACATCCAGATTTATGGCATCTAACAGATTTGCTGTCTTTGTTATGTGGAAAAAATAATAAAGGTGACATATATGCCACAAAACAAAAACAATGGGAAACAATGAACGTGCTGTTACAAAGCTTGTTACAAAGACAGAACACTGCATTGATTTTCATAACAAAGGGTATCTTATCAATATGGTGTTCAACAACAGAAGATGTTCTAGAACTGGTAAAAAATTCGGAAAAGTCATGAAAATTGGTTACAGATGGGATATTTTAATAGCACAGGTACCTGCTGCATAAAGATCCCTTGATTAAACATCTACAAGTACTCATGTTGTGAGGTCAAAACAGGTCTTTGTAAAGATGTTTCCGAAAAGTAGAAGCACAGTAAAACTTGAAATCCCTAAACTACAAATAAAAACCATTTACATAATTAACATTTACAAAATAATAAACAATACAAGTATAATTCAAAGAAATAAAATAGTTTGCCCTTTAAAGGTGGTGAAGTCCTGGGAAGAACACTACATAATTTGTACCTGAAGTGAGCACAGTGCTCAAAATCATATTTTTAATAGTCTTTTTTTAAAAGAGCTTCACTCTGAATGTTGCAGACTGTTTTAAGTTTACAGTTTGGATGATTGTGAAACAGGCAGGTGGATATAGTAAAAGTGGTTATACTATTTCCAACATACCTGTCTGTCTGTTCCCTTGACTTCTCTGCTTAAGCTTCTACAGACTAATTAGCAAAAACAAGCAAACCAGTCTCTCTGAATGAACTCTAATATTTCTGATACAGTGTTATGTTCTGTTATTTTTAACAGTTGACTTCAAAAAGGAATGAAGCTCATCCTAAGTACTTTGGTAATAAATTGCATGATTCATAAGTGAATGTTTTTCTGCAAAAAAAAAAAGAAAAGAGTATACAATCTTTTGTTTAAATGTAATAATTTAAATAAAGTCTAATCTGCGAAAATAATATCATACAAATATATCAACACCTATGATGAAGTCAAATTCTGATGTTCACTTATGTACATTACAAAAAATGTAAATGCATTGCAGTGTCTTTAATATATATATATATATATATATACTATATATATATATATATATATATATATATATATATACTATAATTTACTATTATAAACTATTAATATTGTGCTTGTGTTTCTTTGCCTAGGTTCACAGAATCTGAAGAGTAATCTAAAGCTGTATGTGGCCACAAAGCTGAATGGTGTCGCAGACGCTGCCTTACACACATCCTCCGGAGCTGCTGCAGTGAGCACAAAGAGATACGGCTCATTCTGCCTCAGTACTAAATTGGCCTTAAAAAAGCAGCACTTACCACGACCACTGTCAACACAAACTCCTTTAGAGGACAGCCGACTGATGAGTTCTCAAACTACACAATATCCCTCACACCCTGTGCTGCCAAGGGCTTGAGCCCCCTGGGCCTTACCGAGAAGAACGCAACCAGCACCATTTCACCATGATCGAACCCGCCAGCATTCCTGGGCTCACACAGGACTGTTTGATTCAGCAGAGTCGCACCTGTCCCAGTTGCTTCATTGAGACCAAGGATATGTCAAATGTGGAGGCCAACATCAACCTCAAAATGGCTGACATGAGCCGAGACTACAGCACCTGCCCCATCTCTGATATTAACATGCAATGCATGAGCACAAGTGAGACGGGGAGTTACGGAGACCAGCTCCTCTCGGATCAGCTTTTGAGCTTTCCTGTCCCCAAAACTCAGCTAGCTGAGAAGAAGGACACAGAGAAAACAGACATAGATGACTCTGCCTCCAAAAACCTGTATGAGGGCCTGCTGTTAGACAAGTGCAATGGAGAGGATGGTTTGCTCACTAACTCAAATCAGGACTGGGGCTACTTTGAGTCCTTCATTAGCGAGAGCAAGATAGAATTGCTGGATCTTTGCTCCAAGAACGAGCTCTCCGTAAATCTTTTCTCTGAGGAGGACGTGGACAATTACATGTTCGATGATGATGACGACTCCACTCTGAGCAGCGACGTGTGCTCATTAAAGATCCGCTACGAGTCTTTCCAGGACAACATGAGGGAGAAAACCAATGTTCTGCAAGAGGAAACCCAGTTCAACTTTTTCCCAAGCGTCTTGGTGAACTGCACCAAGAAAGAGGCTGGTGTGGTAAAACGAGTCGTAGATGAGCTACCACCTAAATCAGAGGAGCTTGGATTTCAAAGTGACAGCAAAGAGGATGGAAATGACTGCTCCATAGAGCAGACACCTGGTTACAGCCCTAAAATGAACTACTTTATTGATTCAAGCATCTCTGCTGATGACTCAGGGGAGTACAGTGATGACAGCTCCTCCACCGTTTCCTCTTTTGACACCTTCCAAGACAACAGGCCCAAAAACTTGTTCTCACAAAAGAACGCAAGCTGCTCCAACCATCTGAACTACGGATTGCGGGCCAAGAGAAAAGTTAGGTATAGTGATGACTACTTGTATTATGTCGAGTCCACCGAAGGAGAAAAAAACATTGAAAAGCGAGAGAAACCACCGATTGCTCCAAAGCAAGAAGAGGATCTTGACTGGTGCCCTAAAAAGAGACGAAAATACTCTCGCAAGGATCCACCTGCAATAATCAAATACATTATCGTCAACAGGTTCAAAGGAGAGAAATGCATGGCTGTGAAGCTGGGCAGAATCGATTCAGACAACACAACTGTAAGCCTAAATGAGGATGCAATCAACAAATACGAGAAGCTCGCACCTCTGAAAGATTTCTGGCAGGAGAAACAGAGAGAAAGAGAGGAACAGCTTAAGCTGGCAGCAGGAGATAAACACAATTCTCACCACCATGCCTTTAGTTCCAGTCCCCCCAAAAGGAAACACAAGCTAGCACACAGGCTCAGAATGCAGAGAATTCAAACTGTGGAGCAATCACCCAACACGCAGGGCCTCTTTGCCTCTGATCCCAGGCAGGAGGTTGCTTCTACAGATGAAACTGCCTCCATGGGAATGCCATTAACAATAGCCACCAGCTGTGCAAGCACATTAGACTCAAATGACATCATACACACTACAGCCCGGAAGAGCAGATCACAAGAGAGGGAGGAAAGGAGAATAGGGAATAAAATATTCAGAATACAGAAATTCAGAAGTGAAGCCAGACTTAGGAGCAAGAAAATGAGAGACCTTGTGGAGAACAGCGAGAGCGTGACAGACCTGACAGAAGTTTGCTCGCTGCAGAAAAATATGGACACAGTAGGAGATGCTGAAGATGAAAACGTCAGCCCAGCTGCACACAGTCCCCATTTGTGTGAGAGTCAAACGGCTAATGCCACTGAAAAATTTGTTTTTGTGTCTAGCACCTGCTCCCCCAACAAAGAGTCATCATCTGAGAATGTGGCCCCAAGTGTTTCCGTTATCCCGGGTGGCTACCTGCAAACATTGTTAGATGCTTCTGATT
The DNA here is from genome assembly GCA_032361145.1 of Enteromius fasciolatus. Taxonomy (NCBI): domain Eukaryota; kingdom Metazoa; phylum Chordata; class Actinopteri; order Cypriniformes; family Cyprinidae; genus Enteromius; species Enteromius fasciolatus. The sequence goes on from JAUMHR010000064.1 coordinate 3,177,300, forward strand.
CTTCAGGTAGCACCGGTATCCCGTTTTTCTCCCAGCAGACCCAGCACTCGCTGGACCTCTCTTTAGAAAAGCAGCAGTTCACTTCAATTCAGCTAGCACAAAGCTGCGTCCTTTCTCCCCCATCAGAATCAGAGCTTCAGCAGTCACCCCAGAATTGCCCGACTCTCACCCAGATTTGGCACCCCCAGATTGGTCCCAACCCGCAGTTCACCTCTGCAGATATTGCTGAATCTGTGATCCAGCCCAGCAGCTTCACTGGGGAGATGGCTATGCCGCTGTCTGAGAGTCTGACCGTGTCAGGCTACAGCCAGCTGAGTCTGGAGAGCAACAGAATGCTTTATGAAAAGAATTACGTGCCTGAGCAGCCGTTGCCTCCTGATGCTGAGTTTCAGGCATGTCAGGGGCAGCCACCGTTTCAAAGAGCCACACTGCACACCGACAACGGCCGGCTCATCAGTTTCAACTCAGTTGGCTCGCTGTCAGCTACTTCTAGCAATTACAGCTCTCTGAGTCTTAAGTCCTGTGAGAAGGATGGCGAGGATGATGTGAACGAGAACTTTCTGGCCCACTGCAGTCCCAAACTGGTGATTCAGCAGAGTATAGATGCAATCACACCCCTGAGGGAGTCTACAGACTTGCTGGATATCTCCAACTTCACTCCGGATAAATTCAGACACACATCATTGTCAGAGCTCTCTCCCCCAGAGACGCCTAATTTATCCCCCCAAGTTATGGGCCGTGAGATGAAGATAGCTGGGAAGTCTTCCAACCTCCAGGATGGGGCTAAGATGCCATCCACCAAAGATGTGGACTGGAACTGCAAAATGATCGAGCAGCAAGATATGGCTAGGTATGCGGTAGATGGGCACAATTTTCAATTGCAAATTTTCAACGGCGAAGACAACTTAAGCCTGGGGACAAAAGAGGAGAATCTAGCTGACTTTGATGGTGATATGTTGAGTGCAATCAAGGGGACTAAGGCAAAGAGGAAAAATAGCAACAAACAAACTGCAGGGCAGGGTACCAAAAAAAGCAAAGCACCAAGAGCTCCTAAAACAGAGAAGGGCAAAATTCCACGTCAGACCTCACGAGTGTCTAAAAAGTTAAAGGCCTTGCTGGATGAGAAGGGCGGTAAAGGACAGACTGATAGTGTTGCTCATTCACTGAAGGACAGCGGCTCTGAGGAATGGACAGGAATAAGTAGCTCAGAGAGCAGAGGTCAAGTCCACGATGACCAGCGAGAGTTTGAAGAGCCATCCAACATCTTGTCAAATATTGTCTCAGGGATGGCTGAAGTACAGAGATTCATGATGGCCTCTGTTGAGCCAATGTGGGGCCCTACAGCAAATATCTGCCTACCCTCAGAGGCTAACAGCCTTAAGTTAAAGACTCTGAAAATCCTAGCAGGAACTTCATCTGAACCCAAGAAGAAAGGCAATTTGGCTACTGGGGGCACTAAGGGCAGAAAAAGTGGGACAAAAGGTGGCAAAAACCAGGCAAAGTTTAATGCCTCCTTGCCTTTTTTCCCTCAGTTGGCTTTGGGCTGCAACATGTTCGACAAGCCTAACCTTGGCGTTCCTGGTATAAACGGGCCAGCACACAAAAAGATGTACCGTCACAAAACCAGTGCAAAATTCCCCCGGATTGAAAATCTGAAGGGCACGCGACCTGAACGAGAGCCAAATAAGGACATATCGTTAATGGCATCCTTTGAGAAACTGAGGTAATATTTTATATCTAGCTGCTGATGCACGTTCCTCACTTTCCCACTTCCTCCTCATTTCTTGACATACCTACACTGACTCAAGACCAGAGATGCATGGAATTACGGTATCCTTTACTACCCCCTCCTTGTTTTTGCCCCAGAAGAGGATATTGATATCTTGCATGAGAAACTTCTTGTACTCGCAAACTACCTATTGATTCATTTTGCAAGGCTTGATTGAGATTTTAAATCACCATGGCTGCATTTTTCTTCTGCATTCTTGTTTTTGCTATTTTTCCTCGCAGCTGCTGATTAGTTTTTGTCTGAAGAAAAGAAAAGAAAACTTTAAGTGCGAATTCTGTTTTTGGAACTTTTTTTGTTAATTTTTTTAGTGAATCTTGCTGCCCTTATGTAATTATATTTCTCTCTTCAAACATGTAGCTATTATAAAATGTCTTTGTGTGAAACGAGCTCCCCATTCGATTATGTATGCTGAAACAGATACGCTCCTCTCTCTTTACCCTTTTACTGCCTGACTTTTTTAAGTGTAAAGTGCTCAGCCCCTTGTCTAGGATAACAACATCCTTGGTAGATCCCTAAACATTAACAGCACACAATGGGACCATTTTGTATTGAAGACATATCAGATTAATGTTATTCTTATTTCATACTGTTGGAATGTACTTTTAATTTTCTCTTATCTACTATGCTTTTTACAGGAGTTGTACTGGAAATTGTCTTAGAGGGACATTTCTATACCATGGAAATCCCAAAATGCTTAATTTTTGCTTTCTTTTTATACTTTCATTTAATAATAATAATAATAATAATAATGGGAATGGTAATGTAATATATTACTACTAACAGATTATTATTATTATTTAGTATCACTGTACAGAAATGCGCTGTTTAAAGCAAAACATGAAAACTATCCGTGTGCCAAATGTAAATTTCTGTACACATTTATAATCTTTATGAATGCTGGCTGTTTCATTTACTATCCTGATGAATGCTGGCTGTTCTCCTTCAAGACTTAGCAAGATCTGACATTTGTTTTTGGTTAGTAGTTTTGTTTTATTTGGGGACCTTATCGTTTGAAGAGCACCTGCAGCTGACAGTGGTACAACCACTCAACCAAAACAACTCAACTCTTTTTTTTTTAGTTTTTACTCGCCTCCTTAATTAACAAATTCAATGTACCTCAGCATTTCGTTCACTTAGAATCAAAAAGAGAAGCAAATATGGACCCTTCTAAATACAGAAGGAGGAAAAATAAGAGAGGTGGACACGGATCATGTTAACTGAGGATGGTATCTGTCTAGTATCAGTCGACAAAAGATTATTTCACAATGTAACAGGAACTGTGAACATAATGTTTCATATTTTAAGTATTTGTTGAATGGAATATTTTTAATTGTTAAGAAACTGTAAAGAATGTCTGTTTTGCTTCAGCCCACACATTTCCCTTCCTGTTTGCCATAAATAGATAAGTAGTGTCATGTGCAAACAATTATAATCAATTAGTTTTCCGCATTCTCTGTTTTGGTGAACATGCTACGTTATGTTTTTATTCATTTTTTATTAACCCATGCTCATTGGAAATACGTGCTTGTGCTGATGTTTCTGCAATGCCGATATTATGTAACTTATTCCATGTTTTTTTGGCAGTTTGAAAGTGAAATGTCCAGTGAGTGGCACAAAAGTGCTTGCTCAATATGTGACCACGCCCATGTTTTTATTACATTGGTACAGGCAAATACTGTACTATTTTTATTACGTTGCTTCAGGTACATATTGTGGCAGGTACATATCAGGATTCAAATGTCCAAGTGGTGTCACTAAAAAGTTAATGCTCTATTGTGTTACCAAACCAAACCTACCTGAAAGTGTAACGAAAGCAAACAATTATACAAATACTTAATTATACAAATCTGTTGTAACTGTGTTATTTTAACTTATTTCTACGTGGGTTTGAGATGTTTTGTCTAACATTATTATCACATGATTGACACCGAACAAGTGCAATGCTATATCGGGTGAGCTACCGAGCAAACTTACTTCCGTTAGAAAATTATACACATGAAGCTGAGTACACGTTCAAGAGTGTTATTTTTTAAACTCTCACAGCATGTCATAATGATTTTGAGGTCATACCATAATATTGTGAAATAAATTGTACAAAGGCATGTATTTCCAATGCGCCTGGGTAGGTTTTATTAGTGGCACATTAGTGCCCTCTAGGTTTTGTCACACATCATTGTAGCTGGAAAACCTTTGAAACCAAATTCCTCCTTTGAAAAGCACTGAATCCATTGGCATGTACCACGCATAGATGATAAACGACACCTTTGATTTAAAAGAGTCGCTCTAGGAGGATATCTCAGGTAAAGTAATGCCTTACCTATAGCTTTTACCTTAGAAAGATTTGACTCTGTCCCCTTCTGCCTCCAGCCGGCCATGTTTAGCAGCAGGATGATGCTGATGAGGAAACTGCACATGGGCCGCTCGCCCGTCTAGCCTGCCTTCTCTCATTTCTGCCTGTTGTCAAATGAATGTACTTCAAGTTTTTTACAGCGTGCCACTGTTAAGCTGCCTCCTCCTACTGGTGCTAAGAGGGTACAGTAACTGTATTCACCCAGAAATTTTGACAAGGATTATATCGAAACCCTACTCCTCTCTTTATGAATGTACAATATATGGTTCTGTTTGATGTTTTCACAACACAATTCTTTGTCATTAATTGGAATTGCTTTTGCCTTTTTGTTGGAGAAATTATTGAGCTTTATAAATATTGTCTAGAGTTGATACCAGAGGAATTCTCTCGACATCACAAAAATATTGTATATTTTTCTCTGTGCCAATTTGTAAGATATTTTGTAAGTGTATATTTTTCTTAGAAAGTGCTGTGAAGTATTAGTATGTGTGTGTGTGTGTGTGTGTGTGTGAGTAACCTTTTTTGTGCCTCTTTAGGCAGTGAAAAGGATGTAAAATGATGAGCTTTTGGTTTTAAAAACCAAAATATTAAGAAACAAAAAATGAAAAGAAATAAAAAAAAAGACTACATTTTGTTGCAAGTTTTGTAAGAGGAAACTTATCTTGTTGTGAGAGTGTTGTGTTATCGTGGAAAACACTTATAGGCAAAAAAGTACAGACAAAAATTGTGAACTATTTGCTGTTTTATAGATTTTCATGTAAATTATTCTTGTATTATTTTATGTTGTATCTGTTGCAAAGGTTTTAAATATTTGTGAACAAGCCTGTATGGTGAAATGTAATATTGGTAACTTGCTGAGTTTTGTAATAATGTTTATGGAGTACATATACAAATTAAAAGGAGATTTTGAATGCAGCCTTTTGAATGTTTTCAACCTTCTTCCATCGTTTTACTTTGTTAATGCCTAAACAAAGATGACAGTAGCTGATGCCATTGCTTTTCCTTGTGCATTTACGTTAAATTCACACTTACATTTAATGTGGCATGTTTATCTCTCTCTCTCTCTCTCTGAAAACAATTCATGTCTGAATGGTAAATACCGTATGACATGAATTAGGATTTAATGAAACCCATTTTTACTTATTCCAGCTGTCATCATTATCATGGTATGTTCTGGTGGAGAGTATTAATGACTTCCAGTGACTGAATCCAGTTTTTGTGTTCAGTTTTTAAATCCCAGTATGTTCTTGGTTATTTTATATTTTCAGCTTTTTTACAGACAGCATTTGGATTCAGTTAAACCAGCAGAGGCCTTTATTGGACAGCTTAGTTTCATTATATTTTTATCCTTCCAATTTATTATAATTTTTTTCATAGCCTGATTTAGGTCTGTATCTCAGTAACTTCAGTAAAAGAGGTTTTGTGTCAAAAATCCAGTTACACCAAATTCGTGTTTGCTATAAAACAAAAAAGTGTCGTAAATCAGAATGATGGTATTTTTTGTACAACATTTATTGGGTAGCGCTAGTTAAACACTCTCAGAAATAAAAGTACAAAAGCTGTAATTGGGGCAGTACCTGTTAACATGTTAACATGGATAATAAATGTTACCTTCCTTTTTGTATCTTTATACAGAGTGAGCGAAATGTATATGTGCTTTATCTAATAACCTATGGTGCTTTCGTTTTGTTTTGTTTTTAGTCAAGGTAGAACACTTTTTGAATTAGATTATACTTGACACATTTTACCATTGAAAGTGTGATGTGTTAATGCAAAGCAATTTCAGAATTGCAGTGAAATTATATTCTTATTCTTATCCTCCTTCTTCTTATTTCCCACATGTTCAATAGGCCAGTCAAATCATTAAATAGCTCAGAATTGATCAGGCAACTGTTATGCACACATTAATTAACATTAGGTAAAGCTCTGCATCATCACATTTATTCACATATTTATCATAGATATTTTCTTCAATAGTCAGGATGAATGAATGTCACCATAGAGTGACATGTTTTCTCATTTGAAACGTATTAATTTTTGTTTGAGTTGCATTAATTTTCCATATTTATTGAAGTTGCTATTGTGAGCAAAATAACATTTAAGTGATTTTACTGCACTAAGCTAGAACCTATGTCCCGGTTACCGGTGATCAGTCAGTGTTGTAAGCGTTCAGATCTCAGTGGGAGTAAGTCAATCACACTAGCAGATGCTTCATTAAGCTCTCAGAATAAAACAAGACTTTTCTTTAAATAACTGTTCATTAACATGAAATATCTTTTCAGTTAGTTAAAGAAGTGAAAAAGGAAAATCTTAAATTTGTTTTTGTTCATGTAGGCTGAAAGGTTTAAAATACATTGATACATACTACCTTTAACTTTCCTGCACAATGTTTTGAACTGGACACAGCTTAATATAACTTTGTTTCTCCTGTGGAAGACAAATAAACATGTTTTGAAAGTCCACACTGTATAAAAACATGCTAGCAATTAAAGAGGATTAAAGAGTATAATTTTACAATAAATTCCCGTAGTTAGACATTTAATGTTAAATCAATGCATGCTAGGCCATTTTCTTACAAATGACATCAATGCCCTGAATTTTATGCAAGCAGCTATTGGGAGCCAGTGCACATCAATAAATAGAGGTATGATGTGCACTCTCTAACATCACCGGAATAACTTGTTTTACTTTCAGAAATGCACTTACCACTGTAATTGTTCTGGGATCTTGGATTTCTGATCTAGTCATGTCAGAAGTGTGACAAATGAAAATTAATTTAAACAAAATTAAAATGATCAAGATGACTATTCTTAGCATTAACATGAATATGTTATTTTAGCATTATTTAAGCATGAAGATTAGTCAACAACTTATTTCATATTCAGAACAGTTTGTGGATGGATCAACAGCTGAGATACGTCACTGAAACATGTGACTTAATAATGCTCAACATACAAAAACGATAATGGTAACAAAAATGTTAAAAAAACAAACCAACACAATGTAAACCCATTATTACTAAATAAACAACAGTACAGTTGCACTGTAGAATTATTTGTAGTATAAAAAGTCCCACTATGCAATTACTGCGAATTCAGTTTCTAACCTGGAATATACTATAACTTCACATTAGTTTAACAGTGTCAAGCATCTTTGGGTCCCACTGACTTTCACTGTATGGAACATATTGTGTTTTGTGTTACACATAAAAAATAAATTAATATAGGTTTGGAACAAACTGGGGATAATGGTTGATCCAAGAATTCTGTGTTCATTTTTAGATGAGTAGAGTGTATAAAACATAACTAGGACAGGGAGCTATACTGTTTCTCTTATTTTCTTTCAGTACAGTGACACGCTTGGTATGTATGTCATGAAACTCCTATTACGATAAAAACAGAACTGTACATAACTGAACTGTAAATGGTAAACAATACAATCAGATATACAAAAACAGACAAAAAACAAAAAATTTAAAAATACAAGTTGTAGTGTTCAAAGCTGATTTAAATCAAACTTTTTAAATGTTTTCAAACATTAATCTTATAATTTAAAAGTATACAAGTTTTAGCCTATAAAATGTACAATATTTTTCCCTGTTCATCATGGATTCTTAGGATTTCAGTTAAAGTATCAGATGTCTTCCCGGTTCTGGCTGCCTTCTGTCTGAACAGGGTCATCAGTCTAGGAAGATGTCGGTCAAGCTCAGAGTAGAATGTGTTGGGCAGGTTCTGGTTTGTAATCCATTGGAACTCTGCATACACCTACATTTTAAAACAATGAAGAACACAGCCATATTCATTATGTGAACCTGGTTAATATACTACCCTCTCACAGAAAACAGCCTCTGAATGTGGTATACAATTCCGTTCAAAAGTTTTAGAACAGTAAGATATTTAATGTTTTTTTCTTCTGCTCATCAAGGCTGCTTTTATTGAATTAAAAATCCAGAAAAAAACTGTAATATTGTGAAATATTATTTCAAATTAAAATAAGTGTTTTCTGTGTGAATATATTTTAAAATGTAATTTATTTCTGTGATACAAAGCATCCTTACTCCAGAATTCAGTGTCACATAATCCTTTCAGAAATCATTCTAATATGCTTTTATTGCTCTATATTGCTAATATGCAAATTTAATATGCTTTATGTATACATAAACAGTACATACAGGGCCTCTGTGGTTTATACTATTCATTAAGCCAGGAGATGGGCCCTATGAAATGCAGAATTGGCCCTGCTTCATTGGTAGATCTTTCAACATTTTTTTAGATGTAAGAGGTGTCTAAATACCATGAACTAACCAATGGAGTACCACAAGGTTCAATATTGGCCCATTCCTCTTCTGAATATCTTCACTGGGCCCACTGCACATGGCTCTTGTAATCAGACAATCTTTCAATCCCAATGTTCTTTCGTTCAAATACTTAACTTATAGTCAAAACGTTGGGTGCTCATTTATAAAATGTTTCACAGAAACCATCGTAAAATTAATCTCATGGACATCTCTCAAATATGTGTACATGTGATTCAATGAACATACACAGAAAACGCAGAAATCTCTTTAAGATGAATCACAAAATATCTTCAACTTGCACGCAACAAAATGGTTTCAGCTCTCTGCCTTTTAAACCCCTAATTAATGTCATTAAACTATAAAAAATCACCAGTCATCATCCAAATCTTTTAATTTAGAATGGTTGAACAGCTTGCATTTCCAAAAAAACTGCTAGATTTCCAGTAACACCAGCTAGATCAGCCAGTTTGTTTAACAGCATTTTATTGACATTACCGTTTTTGTATGCTAGATTGTTTTTTTTTTTTTTTTTTTCCTGAAATGTATTAAGCCACTGCTAAAATGTCTGCTTCTTGCAAATAATAGTTGATTGTTTTAGTATTTCTCTTTGATGGTAAATTAAAGATCGTGTTTCACGTGTGGACTTTAAACATGGATACTTCTGATAAAAGTCATGACCAGTAATGACATCTGACAATTAGGTGCTAATTAATAATAATAGCTAAAGAATTCACAAAATATGTTAACCTTATACTAAAACTGAATAGCAAATCTATCATCGAGTTTATATTAATTGATTTTCATTCAACCATTTGCTAATAGATAAACAAACTGCTTTTGGTTCTTCCGGTGTCTCCATTATAATGTCATAATAAAAGTTAAACTCTGTCTATTTTGAAACAAACTGTTAATTACATTAATCAATGTGCGCACGTAAAACTGTGTTTATTATTTATTTTATTAATTTAATTTATTTTTTGTTAGTTTGTGTAATATTTAAGGTAAGAATGCACCTTTCAGATTAATCTCTTTTACTGGGATCTAAACATGTCACAATTTATACCAAAGCCTGTCACACATCCTACCTGTTAAATACGACTGTTGAGACTTTTAAGTTGTATTACGTTTCCGCACAGTTCCGCACACCGGAAGTAGATTTGAGGCCGAAGAGACGCTTGTGAAAATGAACTCCTGAATAGCTGTCAAGATTAACATTCACAAACATCTACGAGGCAGATACGGAACCGTGACTAGTTAAGGCTTCGACACATTTGTGAAGGTATTCCTCGGCGTTTTTCTCATTTCGCTAGTCAGTTGTTGCGATCGTCGAAATGACGGAGAGCTCGCAGACTGCTGGCTGTTTTTATCTCACAGCCGTGCTAACGTTAGCTTTGCCTTAGCTTAGCACGAACAAGCTAGCTGTTTCTCCTAGGCTGTGCGAGCGAGCTTAAACCCGGTTTGTGCTCATGCTACAGCTAGCATTAGCTTCCATCCTTTTCCTCAGTTCATGGTTGCGAGAGGTTTGTCGTCACACATTGCGAAATACACCGTAAATGTAATAATGTTCATATTGCTTTGATGTTTTAGCAGCACATTTATGATCTGACTTACATTGGTAATTCAGTCACTGTGTTAATTTTATGTAGTATCAAGGGCACACGTAAAGGTTGCTTTCCTTGAAATTCTTGAGCTTTAGCCTTTAGCTTGTTTAGCTCGCTGATGCCATTTTGTTTTCAGTCTCTGGTTGCAGTCAGCTAATTATATTGGATCAAATTTGAGAGATCACAGTCCAACTCTTTATATTATGTTACTTTTTAATGGCTTGAAAAGATTATTCTAGTCAACGGATGCTCTCACGTTTTAACGAGTTTCATTAGCTTCAGGTAACCGTAAAAAACACACCTATGCACAGGAACTGTGTGGCCATGTCATGCCGTTATTATAATGTTATAGATGGCATCATATAGCTAGTAATGGTTGATTGCTGTTTTTATTTATTGTAGCTACATGTCATGTACAGTTGAACACAGTGATTTGTGGTCAGGGTGTGTTTGATCTGATTGACACTAACGTGTTGTTTCTGCTTTTGTGTGTAGTTGGATCTGACAGCTGGTCGCAGTGATGGAGGGTCAGGATAATGCAGATCAGGGCAGCAGTGATCAATCAGAAATCCAACGCAGAAGACAGCTGGACCGTCTGGACAGAGAAGAGGCCTTCTACCAGTTCGTCAACAATCTCAGCGAGGAAGACTATCGGCTCATGAGAGACAACAATCTGCTTGGCACTCCTGGTAAATGCCTAGTTTTTTTTTTTTAAATCAAAGTTATAAAACTAAATATGCTTTGCAGAGGTATTTTGGTCATTGCACATGGTTTTACAAAGCAGTGTTTTATTTATGTTTTGGTTTAAGTGGTATTGAGTTATAAATTGAGTGAAAGTCAAATTTTTCTTGGTTGAAGCTGTAGTTGCTGCTGGTTTCAGTCAGCATAAAGTAACATGACTGTGCTTGATATGAGATGCTTATTAAAGCAAATATACAAGCTAAATGTGATGCCAGCAAAATGCTTTATTCTCAGTGTACCTTTTTGGTTTTGGGTAACTGAAGGGCGAATCAAATCCACAGACAGAAACAATTTTAATTACAAATCAGGATCTCATAAATGAATCAGTTTTTTTGCGGCCTTTCTCTGTTGTGGAAGAATTTCTGTGCTGCTCTTTTCTATACAGTAAGAGACAGCGGCTCCATGGAAGTAGTCCTGTGTGTGCCATTACAAGACAACAAAAGCCATACAATAGCTAGGTGCAAGGAACAGTCCCAAGTTCATCAAGTTTATTGTACAAAAGTCGCTATACACAAATCCACTGTTACTCTGTCATCCTATTCCCATGTGAACATTCAGAACGCATCACCACACCAGGTTTGATGCCGGTGATGTTACATGGGACAAATTAATTGTTTTCTGAAACGACAAAATCTTTAATTTAGCCAAAACCAAAACTGATTGTTATTTAAAGTGAAATTGAAATTTAAACATGCAATATTTATTTTCTTGGCACACATTGTTAGTCTTAAGGTGAACAAAATCTGTGCAAGTTAATCCACTGAAAGTTTTGTTAATCTTTAATCAAAATTTGATCATTTTTTTCTTCTCTGGAGTGGCATTTCATCTCTGATGTCAGTTTGTTGGCTTGTGCTGAAGAGGCACCCAACAGACATCTTCCTTTTTTGGCCAAAAGTAGCCTCTAGCTGGGCCATGGGGATGCAAAAAAAGCACTTGAATGTCTTGCTCTGTGTCAGAGACGTCTCTGATGATACCAACCCACCATTGTGGGTCATACACACAAGTAATATATTGCCCTGCTTTCTCAGTGAAAATGAATATATTATTCACTGGATTGGGTGGAACATCAAGATTAGTAGGGTTGGGCATCGTTTTGATTTGAACGATTCCGATTCTTCCTTTCTATTTCGGTTCTTTTCGATTCTCAATTCCGATTCTTTGTGGGCTGGAGTAACGTTGTTGTTCACCAAATTTGGTCAAGCGCTTTATTGTTAAACTACAATCACTTACCTGATTGTTGTGACGAGGTAACGTTACAAACGTTGGTTAGCGCAGGGTTGTTTTAATTCAAAAATTTTGTGACCATGGGTCTTCGTTTCCAAGTTAGGTTATTTTGTAAGCAGACATTTTCCAATTTAGGTTTTGAGTTTATTTGAATTGTTTGCCTTTTGTTTCTGTGCTCAAAAACAATTAAACAAGCGTGACAAACTTATGAAGACGCCCAATGCTTTTATGTCCCAGGACAGTAGAAAGCAATTTTATTTTGGAGCATCTTTTAGCCGTTCACCCTGCCAGGAGATGGCTTTGAATGGACATTTCTTGTCCTGGTAAGTCCGGAGGAGAAAACTGTCCTGTTCTGTTGCTGTTTAATGAGGAGTCTTTCTGTACAACTACTGCATAAATTATAGACTTCATAAAGCTTGAAAACTCACGTCTGAAGGCGAAATTCTGCATATCCCACTTCATCAGAAGAAACTACACTATTGGAAATCACCTTGGATATGTTGTATCAAAAAATGCATGTGCCATGTAATTTGAAACGTCTTGATCTTGTGAACTCTAAACGTTAATGCCAAGTCTAAAATGGGCAAAAGGTTTTAATCTCAGCTTGTCCACATTTTAAGTGGCAGATGTAAATGCACCCAAACGTATTATGTGGTCAGATCACTGAAGACGCATAATAACCAAAGCAAAAAAACCTTGTCTCTTTTTATGGACTGAACCAATAAAGCATAATTGTTCATTTTATTCTGCACTCACACTGTAAAAACATCTATTTATTTACCATATAATTATTTCACTGAATTACATCTGGATCTTGTTTCTAACACTTGAATTGAAATTCTAGAACTTGAACTTTTTTTCTCTCGTAATGCATATTACTGTAACATTGTTGCAGTATAAATTATCAAGAGGGGTTTGTAAAAAGAAACGCACATTTCATTCAGTCAATGACAGTGACACCTCAAATACGCAAATAAAAAAGTTAGCTTATGAATATTCAAAACATTTAGACAACTCGTATTTATTGAAATGTGGTCTTGCAGTACTACTAGGTTAAGCAGAATATAATGTAATACTCCTTCCAGAATAATCTAGCATTTGACCAGCTGAAAGTCTTTTTGAACATTTAGATTTTTTTTCAGTAATCTTCATAACATGTTCTACATAAAACAACTTTTGCTTTTATTTTTTATTTATTTGCTTTATTTACTTTGATAGACTTCTTCACACATGGGACCATGTTGCTAGACAGAGGCAGGTGGTATTAAAGGGAAATGATTGTAGACAGCATTTTATTATGTGAGCATTTGGAATTTCCCCTCCGTGCATCAGTTTTTGGACCTTTATTTCTGAAGAACAAGACTGTTTACTCATGCTTGGCTTCTAAAATTTTATTTTGTTAAATATCTTTTAGAAATCAACTAAATTCTAGATGACCTCATACTACAAGCTATTGAATTCTGTATGTTTAGTGCATTGGATCAGTCAGGTTGACTTTATGTTCCAGCAAATATCCCCCACTCTTTCTCTGGCATCTCAGTTCTAACCCATTTGTTTCTTGGTCAGGTGAAATTACGGCAGATGAACTGTCAAGTCGCCTTCGGCAGGTCAAGGATGGCCCTGAGTCGCCCAGCAATGTCTCCACTGAAGAGAGAAGGGAAGAGCCTACTGGTAAGTCAACTGTTTTTCTCTTTATACAGAATCCATATCATCCAGATGACTTTCCCTGTAATTCTGCCATTTCCTAAAAAATATGCTTGTCATTCTCAGCAACAGAGATGGAAGGCACTGAAGAAAACCCCAGTGGGGAGACTCTTCTTGACTGGCTCAACACTGTACGACAGACGGGGAATACAACAAGGAGTGGATACCGGGGTAACCAATCGTGGCGGGCCGTGAGCCAAACCAATCCCAACAGCGGCGATTTCCGCTTCAGCTTGGAGATCAATGTCAATCGCAACATAGCTGAGCAGCAAACACAGACGGAAAGGCTGGAAGGGGGCCAGGAAAGACCAGATGGCCCTGTGCCTGAGCCCGAGAGTCTTATGGAGACTGCAGAAGTGGTTGAGGAACCAGTTGTGGATGAGCTGGCGGTTATAGTAGAGCCAGAGCTTCCAGTTCCTAGCATCCTCTCCCAAAGCACGGAAGTTATTGCACCAACTCCACCAGCTCCCCCAACTCCCCCAACTTTGCCCCCAGTAGAGCAACCACGTAGGGGTCAAATTAGGGCTCGCAGTAGAAGCCCAGAGCAGCGACGGACAAGGGCTCGCACCGCCAGAGGTCGCTCGCCGCTTAACCTCGAAAGGCTGGATGGACTTCCACCTGCCCAGCATGGCCTGCCTTCTCGCAATCCTGAGATCCTTCCAGAGTCCCAGATTGAGGGAAGCTCACGGACTCGGCAGCTGTTCCTCTCTAGGCAGAGCACAGTGGAAACGGAAACTCAAGAATCAGAAGCTGCTCCTGAGTTACCCGGAGCACCACAGGAGAGGGAGGCGGCTGCTGGAGAAGCAGGAGCCTCAGGTCGTCGTCCTCCGACTATAATGCTAGATTTGCAGGTACGCAGGGTGCGCCCCGGAGAGTACCGCCAGCGAGACAGCATCGCTAACCGTACCAGGTCTCGTTCGCAGACCTCCAACAACACTTTACTGTACGAAACTGAGCGCGGGGGTTTCCGCCGGACCTTTTCCCGTTCAGAGCGGGCAGGAGTCAGAACGTACGTCAGCACTATCCGCATTCCTATTCGCAGGATCTCGGACACTGGACTCGGGGAGGCCACTTCTTTGGCTTTGCAGTCTATGATCCGCCAGATCATGACTGGTTTTGGTGAACTTAGCTACTTTATGGACTCCGACTATCCTGACTCGAACCGTGAAGACAGTCCAGCTGCAGACCTCGCTGATGGACTGGGTAACCCTGATGCTTCCACCGGAGCCGCTGCGAGCGAAGCAGACTCCTACCTTCCCGGAAATGGAGGCTTGAACCAGGGTGGTTTAGAGGCACGGACAGAGGAGAGGGAAGTGGATGGTGGAGTGTCCGGTGCTAACAGTCCTCGGGAGAACCGAGGCAGACAGCGGGCGCCCATCAGCTTGGATGAAACCGGATCTCTGCCCTTTCTGCGACTCGCGCACTTCTTCTTGCTCAATGAGGAAGATGACGACCAGCCCAGAGGTCTCACCAAAGAGCAGATCGACAACCTGTCCATGCGAAACTTCGGTGAGAGTGACGCGCTCAAAACCTGCAGCGTCTGCATCACGGAGTACGCCGAAGGCAACAAATTAAGGAAGCTGCCTTGCTCTCACGAATACCACGTGCACTGTATCGACCGCTGGCTCTCAGAGAACTCCACCTGCCCTATTTGTCGCAGGGCGGTTCTGGTTTCCACCAACCGAGAGAGTGTCGTCTAGCCAAAGTTGGATTTGTGGATTTTCGACAACACTTCCTCCTTTCCCTTCACATTTATTATCTAGTCATGTGAGAACTCGTATTGAGATTTATCCCCCCCCATGCATCCTATATGAAGCCATCAATAAGTTATATCAGATTTGCTGGTTTCCTCCAATTTACACATCAGTGTATTTTGACCCATCTTACAATGGAATAAATACTGGTGCAAGATGGAGCCCTGATCATTTACTTGTACTGAATGTCAACATTAGGTTGAGGGGCAATGAGTGGTTCAGATTAAAAGAGAGATTTGAGTTGTACTTTTTATGTGTTCCGTATCAGACAAAGTTTGCATTTTAATAAAAATTTATAATTTGAGTGTCGAGAATAGCATTAAGGATCAAGAAAAGTGTAATCTTTTCATGCACAGATACATTTCAATTTGGAAAATGCATTGAAATTGCTGCATCTGACATGATTTTGGTTTCATACAGTGTTGGTTGAAAGCATAGTGTGTGTGATGTACCAGTTGCACCGTTATCATTGACTAAATTCAGATAAATAGTAGTAAATTTCACAGTAGTTCTGAGTGAATTCATCATTTGGCCAGACACTTTTTACAGTTACAAACTCAAAAGGCTGTAAATATGCTACATGGACACATCAGGTTGTATTTCTGTCCGTCTTCCCAAAGGACGATGATGCATCAGTTGGCTGACTCCAATCTACTTCATTTATCTTAAGAAAAAACCTGGCTACGTATAGGCAATGTCGTGCAATGCTAATAAGGAAAATGTAAAGGACATTTTGACATATTGACTTATGTTGTAGTCTGTAAATATTAACATTTAAAATGAAGACTTAAATGGAAGTTTTTCTAACAGTTCTGTACATTGAGAATAGCATCGTTTATCTTACTCTGAGGAGGAAATTATTTTTCTCATTATGTAATGGTTGGTTCATATGGGAGCTAAGGTCCTTTAGCCCCATGCTAGAAAAACAAACGCAGTGTTATTTAGAAACAATAGATGAAATATCTGTACTGTTTCTGTGTTGACTTGGGATACTAACCCTAAGCATAATGTTCTCCACCATGAGTTACGTCAACATTTCATGTATCATAAGCAAGCCAACCATTGTTAAAAATGCATATTCTTATGTTCAGAGGTCATGTATTATAAGAGCGAGTTACTCGATAGAATTTCTTAATTTTGTCAGGATCATATTTATAGCTTATATTTTGAGTCATCTTTTGACTAGCTTCCAGTTTGCTGTGTTTAAAATGAATAAAATTATTTCCTCACTTGACCGTTTCTCTGTGGCCTCGCCATCACGTTTAGTGCTGCTGTGGAATAAAGGAGCTTACAGTCAATCACACAGCCAGTCTAATTTAGCAATACATACTACATAATATGCTGTGAAAGGTTTTAATTGGTTCCTCGTATTCTGGTTCTAGGTTATTATTTACCAAATGATACTGGTTTTCCACAAATGTTCAGCATTGTTTTTGAGTTCTACTTGGATTTCTTTGGTGACGTTTGCTTGTATCACACCAGTGCTTACTGCACACAGACGTTGCACACTTTCTGCTCTGAGGAGAGACAAACTACTAAATATTGATCTGTCTGTTCTGGCTTCATCAAGCCGTAATGTTATTTGTATATTACAATAAAAAAAAACATGTACAGCAACGTGACTGTGATGGTTTGTTGCATAGTCGTTACTAGTATTTTTATTTACCCCAGTTCTGTGGTTTTTAGTTATTGCAAACACTAGTATAAGTACCTTGTTGCGGTTTGTCCTTGATTACATTTCAAAACACTTTAATAGAAAGCTTTTCCCAATTGTTTTGAATGGATACGGTAAACTTAAATCTAAGATGATTTATTCACTGAACTTGCGCATGACTCTTTTTTTTGTCGCAATGATCTGTCAGTTGAAAAGACTTCTAAAAATAAGTAGATGTTGTATTACACGCCAACTGATATATATATATATAGTCAAACCAAAATGTATTCAGACACATTTCTCACATTATTACAGTTTATTCACTAGAAAAGGGTAATCAAATAGAGTTAAACTGTGTCAGCAGCACACATTCCTATCGATAATGTCAGATAACTTTGATAGGAAAGTATGTAATTAATTGGGTTGGACAGCTGTAAGCTGTAATACCAATTTAGCTCAATGTCTTTCCGACATGAATCAGACATTTGGCAGCTGTATGAACATCTGATTAACATCGTCTAAAGAGTGGATTAGGGACGTTTGAATTCATTTACGTCTTAAATATGTAGGCTAAGCGTCGTTCTAATATCTGGCACGGACGTCT
>JAUMHR010000064.1:3195845-3215539 GCA_032361145.1 Enteromius fasciolatus
TGGGCAGTCACCAACTAATTAACGAGAACCCCCCCCCCCCCCCCCCAAAAAAAAAAAAAAAAAAAACTAGCAAAACCTGGTCAGGCCAAAGTATCTGAATTTTTGGTCCCAAATTCTAATCGGTTTTACTGGTAGTTTACTGTATGAAGAGTGGGTATATGTGTAATATCCTAACATTAATTATAGTGTCACAAATTTTAACTGCCGTCTGAGTAATTTTTGGATTGTTTGTATATGTCATGGTATAGCTACAGTACGCTAGGTGAGGAACACTACAGTTTGTTTCACTGTATTTTCCCCCTTCCCCTTCGATTTCGGCATGCAATCGTCATTGTAAATATCAAGCGGTGATTGGCTGATCCTGGCCAGCGCTGAGAATAGTAACAGCTTCCACGCGACTGAGCAGACAACATGATACACGTCGCTGGCGGATCATTACAGCAGCTTAAAGACACAGTTACACTCGCAGATGGTTAACTAAAAATACATAGATTTTAAACATGATAATTATTATTTCGACAATCATATTTGACTGATTACAGTCATCTTCCGGGCGTTAAGCGCCACCCCTTCCAGTACCTAGTCTAATAGTTATTGTTTGTCTCTGTATGGTGTGTGTGTGTGTGTGTGTGTAATAGAGTGATTACGGCAGGTGACTAACGTTAGTCCTAATTTTTCTCCAGTTAGACCTGTTTCTGTGATTTTGTGAGCTCAGACAGGTTAGTTCAGGTGATATCGTCGGTGATAACATGGCACTACGCGCCTGCAGCACTTTTCTCCGATCTTACTCGACCCATGGAAAGGTAACAACGAACTCTCCATTTACAGCTTACTAGTGTTTGGGTCACTGTAAATATGCGAGAGACATTTCCTGGAGGCAAACTTATGAATCGTACTACGATGAAGGTTTGGCTCATGAATATTAATTAGGGAACTTGACGCTCGACCACTGATTGGCTCAAAGGCAGACGTCTGTTAGATTCTACCTGGACGTGTCCTTACCGTTTCAGTTCGCTTCACATTTATTTACATAGCGCTTTTTACAGTGCGAATCATTTCAAAGCAGCTTTACAGAAAATGCAAGCTTCAGATATTACAATCAAGAAGTCGGAAGTGACTGTGGATTGAAAAGCATGTATCACCTTGGACGTTGTATGAAAGTTATAAAAGACGTTTGAGTTGTTAATTTTTATGAGATAAATATTGATGTAATTTAATTTCCTGGAAAATTTGATTGCCAATGGTGCACACAACCTTCCATATATCTTAGCGGATTAAAAAAATCCCTTAAGACAGATAGTTAGACACACAACAGCAGTCAAAAGTCTAATTATACAGGATAAATGGCATCATTAATATCTCTACTTTAACATTTGATCAATTCAGTGCATCTTTTTGCTTTGCAGTTTTTAAGGAAAAAGCAAAAAAAGTTGCTTTATTACAACTGCATAAACCACTGTGAGCATTATAATAATAGTAATAATAAAAAAGAAACCTGTTGATTCGAAGCTGTTGATTAAAGGCATATAAACAATGTGGTTTAAGTAAAATAAAATATGCAGGCAGACTTTGGAAGGCTGAAATTGTGGGTATATATATTTTTTTGTTTGTACATTCATCACAAATATATCTTTGCTTTGCATAATTTAAATTTCTTCAGTCATTTCTCGGTGGACTCTCATCAGTCCGCTTCAAAAGCTCCTGTCCCGTGGACATCAGTCATCTGGACCACCTGGTGCTCACGGTTCGAGATCTGAACAGAACCACACATTTTTACTCCAAGGTTTTGGGGATGGAGGTCGTCACTTTCAAGGTAGAACGTCACTCAGTACAAACAGAACCACACGGTGGCAGCAGAGTCTGAGTAATCGTGTCTCTTCAGGGCGACCGAAAAGCTCTGAGCTTTGGAGAGCAAAAGCTCAACCTGCATCAGGCTGGGAAGGAGTTTGAGCCCAAAGCTAAGACCCCCACACCGGGATCAGCTGACCTGTGCCTCATCACCAAAACCCCTCTGACGACCGTCGCTGCCCACCTCCAGGTGACTTCCTCTGTTCTGTTCAGAGAGTTTTGACTATCAACTAAGCAATATCATACCACAGAACATCCACCACGTAATTCTCTGATTTAAAGGTTATTTGTTTCATAATTAAAGCAACATCACACAAGCAAGATTGCTGTTGTTTCTTTTACTACCTCCGGAGTTAATTACAACAGACCTGTGATTAACGCAAAAGAAAGAATAAAATATTAATATTAATAATTGGACAAAGATACAACAAGGTGTAACATCTTTAAAGCAGGAATAAACTATAGTCCTATAAACCGCACTGAGCAATATAATACAATTAAAAAACTATAAAGAGCATAAAACTTAATTATAAGTTTAGAAATAGCGTTGTTCAATTAGAAATATTAATACTAATAATTTATTCAAATTATTATGCAAATGGAGGAAGACATTATTATTGACACATTATTGCCAGTTATGTCTATTTTTACAGAAAAAAGAGAAATGTTTCCACAAACGTAGTCCACTTTTAGACATCGCACTAACAGGAAGTAACTCTTCAACTACATGTCAATTAGCAGTCTGCTTAATATCTTTATTATGATGAGTCCACAACATACTGCATAGTGACTATCAGAAACCTGTTCTGCTAACCCCCTAAAAGTCTACTCCCAGAGTTATAGACATGAATGAATGAGAACTAGACTTGGCGTGTAGTTATTTCCAGTTAGTAGAAGTGGACTGTTGAAATAAAGTGTAAACTTTGAATGACTTATCCTGGTTTTAATCTCAAGAACAAAATCCGGTGCCAAAACCCAAAAAGTTTATGTATAAGTTTGAACTGACACTGAAGAAGTGTGATGTCTCTGGCGAGTTGTGAGCGGTTCACAGATGATCCTGAGGTGCTGATATGTTGCAGGCATGTGGAGTGATAATAGAGGAGGGGCCCGTGGACAGGACCGGCGCTGTGGGGCCCATACGATCCCTCTACTTCCGTGACCCTGACGACAACCTGATTGAAGTCTCCAATTACCAGCAGTAGACAGCAGGGGTGCTGTGGCGTTGCCTTGAGATCAACATGAACATGTACTTGTGTGCCTTCCCAAAGATGTTTTTAAATATAATAAAAAAATAAAATAAAAAAAACCCACCAAGGTTGTTTTCACTTGGGCTTTCAGCTGAGCTACAATCTCTTATTTTTATAACTTCTTTATGTGGCTGCTGCAATAACAAACAGTTTTGGTCCAAGCATAAATCCTCTCATACTGAAATGCATTTAAAACTTTAGTTATGCAGTGGGATAAGTTTATTTGAAATCTGAAAAACTCTGGATTCACTTAAGAAGAAATTTTCAAATGTAAATTTAAAATGCAATGTCACGTAAACGAAGTATCACCAGTGTAATCCAGAAAAGACAAACCACTGTCTAGACAACTGAGATTTCACTATAGAGATAAAGGTTAGAAGCTGTTTTATTTGAAGGAACTGATAGAGCACTTTGATTGGGAAAACAGTAACAATTATTATTAAAAACATGTCCCACTTTATATTAGTTGGCCTAAACTAGTTACACTTAAAGGAATGGACTTTTTGTGTACATACATGTTTATATGAATTTTTATTTACTTATATGTAATTACATCTGTTATTCATTTGTGTCCTACCGATACCACCAAACCTGTCCCTAACCTTACCTGTATCCACCTCAATACCAGCAACAGTGATATAATATATGAAACACATTTGTGTAAGTACATAGTAGTTACGGCCACTATATAAAGTGTGACTGAAAAAGGACATTAAAACAATGGCCAAACCTTTGCATAACTCTGAAACACACCTGAAAGACCTCTTGTGAAGAGTTCAACCCACTGTTATACAGCTTTGGGAAATCCCGTCAGTAGTTTCTGCTCTGAATGAGTCCTGAGAGGATCGATCATCAGGTTTCTGGAGGTGTGGAGACGTACCTGGAGGTGTGGAGACAGACCCTGTCCATCAAAACATCTACAGCTGCTCCAGCCTGAACGCCAGAAAGAAACGAATTGATTTTTAGTTTCATGATGATGCAATTTATAATAATACGCCAACTGCCAATGTTTGGCAAACAGGACTTTGATTGACGGTTATTTCTCTTTACCAGTCCCACTTTATATTTAGTAGCTTTAATTACTCTGTACATCAAAAATAAGATGTACCTATTGTGTTTATGAGGTGGATACGGGTAAGGTTAGGGACAGGTTTGGTGGTATGGGTAGGTTTAAGGGAGGGTTAAGGTGTAAGGGATGTGTGAACAGTGTAATTATTACCTAATTACAGATGTAATTACATGCGGGTATTTTAAAATATAAGCACATTGTAAAAACATGTATGTACATAATATGTTCATTGTATCAGATTCGAAAAGCTGTCTCTTGTGCCAAGAATCTTGTCTTTTTGACATTTCATCAAAGAATGGTTGACTATCTGCTGACTTCTTCTATTGGAGATCAATCTCAGCATGCAAGGCCACCTAATATAAAACGGGAGGTCTTTTCCTTGTTCTGTCACAATGTTGAGTGTTTAGTCGCATATTAACCAAGTATTTCCTATTGTCACATTCTCTGAGCATGAAGTGATGTGTTACTGATAATATGTGACCTTATAGTTTCCTCCAAGCTGTTTCCCCGTCCCACACACATGAATAATAGATCTGTTTCAGTGGAAAATGCTTTTTGTTTGTTTTTGTTGTGTCCCTGTCAACCTAGAGTTTATATAATGATGGGAGTGATTTGCTGATGAAGAAGGAAGAGAATTGTGTTACCAGCAAATATCACAAAAGATCTGTTTCCCATCACTGAAACAAATAAACAAATCTGCAGACCTTTCCTTATTATTATTTCCTTTTTAGCCCACAAATTTAATCTCAAAAACGAAATGCCTTATTTATTTCAACTTAAATTACATGCATTAAACTGAATTAAAAATAAAATTTCACATAAATTATTAAAAGACGTTTTAATCACACAACTTATGAGTTAATATAAAAATGTAAGTTGCCACTGACTCATCATATCATTTTTTTTTGCAGTGTACTAGGGTAAATAAATGATTTATTATTATACTGTGAGCAGTAACATTTTCATAAACAAAAACATTTATTTATATTCTGATCATTACAAATTACTCAGTATGTCATATTGGATGTGACATGGATTCACAAAGACATTTAAAGTCAGTGGTTTGTATGGTCATTAATTCATGTTACAATTGATATTTAAAGACACAATGAAATGCATGAAAAACACACTTTTGAACAATATCAATCCATAAATCTGATTTGTGAAGCAGTCTGGAGTCTCACAGTGTTCAGGCCAGAGCAAAACTAGTCCATTTCTCTCACCTGAATTTTGATTTGTTTTGATTGATATATTAATTGATCAATTGAACTGATATTTGAATGAATAGGTTTTACAGCAAAATCAATAAATGTTCTAAATAATAATTTTTCTTTTTTTTAAAGAGATGCTTTAACAGCTGATTTCATTCCCCAAATCCCTTTTCTTCACACTTTATTTAAGGGTCCAGTTCTTACAATTAACTACAACCTAATTTACTGCTTATTAATAGTTAGTAAGGATGTTGTTAAGGTTAAGTAATTTAATATCTAGAATATGGTCATGCAGAATATGTGCTTTATCAGCACTAATAAACAGCCAAAATGTTAAAAGCAGACAGAAACAACTAGTTAATAATGAGAATTGTTACCTTGGTCTTTATTCATGTTAGAGCACAACAGATTTCAGATTAGATTCAGAATAGTGTAGAGTGTAGAGTTCCTGTAAAGCCTAAACCTTCAGTTTCCTCTACTTAAACAATGAGAATGATTTATGATGTCTTAGACTAACTTATGATATCTAATCAGTTTTTTCCACATCTGGTGCCACACATTCACACACTTCAAGGATTTGCTTTATCTTGAGGTCAACTCTTAAAAGCAAACAGTGTCCTACGACAAAAGACAAAAGGAGAAATTGTAAAACTCAAATTTATTGGACTTAATAGCCTTAAATTAGAGCTTCCTTATTTTTAGTTTGTTTGGTCTGTTTCTCAGAGTAGTAATTTATTGGCTCATAAAACCATTCTCTGTTTGCACTGTTTGATCTTACCTTTTACAAGATAATTTAACGGTGTGTTTCCGGCTTCCTTATGTTTAATGGTATATTTGACATCCTTATAACTGGCTTTTTTTTGATGAATAGTATAATAGGTGAATAGTATACATTTCCCAGTAACCCATTAACCAGTACACCTTGCACAACATATGAATATCACATTTATTTGTCTAAGAATGTGAGTGACTAAAAACAGACAATATGTTGAGGTATTTGACACTGTTGTGAAACCAAAATCCCCTAAATGCATCTTTCTATTGTTTCTGATTTCTTTCCAAGGAAGTTACCACATACAAATACATACCTTTAGTTCGGAGATCCATCAATAGACAATCACAGGCATTGTGTAACTCCAAACTGGAATTACCTGTGCCAGTTATCGAAAGCTACGCCATTGACAAGACGTCTGATGATAGATGCAACTGCAGATACTTTATTAGCAAATATCACCATAGGACTGTGACCTTCACTCTCTGAATGAAAGCAAAGTTTATCGCACCGAAACTGCCCCCCTAGGGAGCACACTGTTGAGTGTTCAACAATGTGCAGTGTATGTGTCACCTGGAACAATGGTGGTCTTATGACCATAAGGTGTAAAAGCATCTTTTGTTCAGCTAACCCATTATCCTCCAAGTACAGGAGCAATATTCCTGAAACCACCCGGCACTGAGTACCTTTCTTGAAAGCTCATGACTAATTTATTGTAAGTATTTAACAAAAACCTTGAACTTCAACCTGACCACACTGTCCTACACTGCTGGATTAATATAAAACTAATGACTTCTGTCCATTCAGCTGTTTTAGCATTGAAGGACTCCACAATAGAAAATATCAAGTCCCCAGATATTTCACCCATGTGTTGTTTGTCTCAATTCAGGATCAAACACTGAGACGGATTTCTCTTACACCCATTATTTATAGTTGTTTTCAACTGCTTACACACACAATCTTGTCACAGTCTCTGAACGCTGGCTCTCAAACAGCAGAAATATACACCAAATCTGCAAAACCATATGCTAATACTCTGCCTTTTTGCAAAACACCAAACAATCCTCTATTGTGGCAAAGGTGTTTGAAAATGTTTGCTTTTGAGATGGGTTTGTGACATTTTAAATGCAATGCTTTTATTTTGCAAGAGTTGTGAAGCATTTTGTCCAATTCTTGTATTTATGTGCAGCGTTTTGGGAAAAAAGAAAGAAGCAAATATTAAAAATGTATATAAGCTGTAATTGAAATTCAACCATTGACTTTACAAATATAGGCTACATCAGTACATAAAATCTTACTACAAACACAATATTAACAGGAGACACACATTGGATGAAAACATTACAGAGTAGAACAGTATACTGATGTTACTAGAGTGTGCCGGTTTGGTCTGACGTGATCCCTGAAGTTTTTTTTTTTTCCATTTTCTGTAACTTTTGTTTTCTTGTCACTGTCACCTTTAGCTTGCTTGACAGATGGATACTATTTGAAGAGAGCTGAAAGATGACATATCTTAATCATGAACTGACTTTAGCTGGAAGAATTGGCTCTTTGTCATTGTCCTCTTGCATTATTGAAAAAAAAAAATCTTAATACAATTAGATTACTAATTACTGACACTTAATCACCTCTGAATTACTTGTAAATCTATTTAGTGTCTAATGTAAACTAGTTAATTTTTGTAAATATTCCTGTTTCATAGGTATACAAGCTCCTATCATGTTCCTAGCCCATTCATTTTAATGGGCTTCATACATCTAATGTTGTTTTAAGCTAAAATCCAGTCTTTTCTGTAAAAGTCTTACATTTCTGCACTTTCTGTTGAATTATCTTCTGAATGAATTTTTAATTTTTCAATCATAAATGTATTTTTGACATTAATCCCTCTAACATTTAGCCCTAAATCATTTTGAATGAAAAAACTAGCAGCAATGGCTTAAAGTGCTGATCTCAGACACCTAGGACACAATCACCAAGTAGCTATAAAAGCCAAGAATAACAAACCTGAAGTTATATTCTTTCAATTTGCAGCAATATGTTTGATTGTTGTAATTCACTCTATTGATGTTTAACATTTTGCAGTTAAAACATACCTACACAGCATGCAATGTAAACTTACAGTCATGATTCTTTGACTGATTAACTGCTCTTGTGAAAAGAGATAAAAATGGTCTCATTTACTTTTCGTTTCTATATATTCTCAGTTAAATACAAACGAGTGAGACATCATCATATATAACAATAAAATTCTTTTTTAAGTCTTTATTGAGTTTCAGTCCAAACAAGATTACATAATTCAAGCAGAAGTCGTCATGAAGATTCCATCATACAATATTTAAAAAGAGCTTACTAGAGAAAAAAATAATTATATTTACAAACAAACCATTAGGCATTTTGAGGAATAATATTATATAAATATTGCATACAACTAATTTAAAAACAGACACGGTGGGAAATGGGATAGTTCTACAGTATATACATCAAGAAAAAGAGTGTGTTTGAGGAGTACTTCATTTCACACACATATACACACACACACACACACAAAATAAGATTCGTTACACATTATTGGCGCAGTAATAAAGCAACATGCTGTTTACTGCAGCTGAGCCAGCAGTGGTTTACAGTCATCTGAATGATCCAGGCCTTCGACGGCTTCAATGAGCCTCTCCACTCTCTCGCTGGACAGAACTGCACCTGCATTGCTGCGAAACTTCTTCTGAAGGCTTTCTTGACTGAGCGGGTTCCTCCAGTGACCGTAGAAGGTGTCACAGCGCCCCCGCAGTACGTCTCCACTCACCAGGGTGACCTCCACCTCACCGTACATGATGTTGAAATTGGCCGGGTTGTCTTGGGGGTGCTCCACACGTACGCGGGAGAGCAGAGCCAGGAGCTCGGGCCTCTGGAGGGCCTCGGGGTGGAAGGACTGCACGGTCACTTCCCCATCCAGCAGAGCGGTGCAGGCATTAAACTGGAAGGAGTGGCGTGCCTGGTGCTCCGTCTCTGGGAAAGGCCGGTTGATGTACTTAGACAGCGGCACCCGAAGCAGGATGTCCTGGACCAGGTTTGGAGAAATGCTGCCTCCTTTCAGGCCAACCAGGGTCTTGTGCACGATTGCGGCGGCATCGGCAATCCAGTGCATGCCAAGGTGAGCGGGAAAGCGTTTGAAGGCGATGTCTTGCGTCTCTATGAGGAAGTTGTACTCATGCTCCTCCGGGGAAGCGATGGCATTTGGGGCATAGTCTTCATAGAACGCGCTGAATCCAGCCACCCCGGGTACTGCGTCCAGGACGAGAGGACTCGCCTCCAGCCCACGGGACGCCAGCAGCGCTGCTTCGAGACCCAGGCGCGAGGCGTTACCGATGTGAAGAGGTTTGGACTGTGTCGCTGCATTAGCCATCGGGGCACCTGCCAGAGATGCAGCGATGGCCAAGGCGTTACTGCACTGATTGCGATCCAGAGAGAGGAGGCGAGCACAGGCTGCTGCACTGCCCATAGTGCCCACCACGCTGGGAGGATGAAACCTGACAGAGAAGAGAAAGAGTCATTATTTCACCAGCTCGCCACATCTGTGCTAGAGTGCTCTTGGCTAACATTGCTCTTAATTTTGGGTACATGCTATTTTCTTCTAGAAGTAATTAATTTTAAATAGCAAATGATTTTGAAATCATGTGCAACTGGTCTCTAATTATGGCCCTGTCCCTCCTTCACAATGAATATATCTAATATGCAAACTCTTTCTTAATTGTTTGCAGTGTGAAAGCCCAATAAATCTGAAATAGTAATAGCATATGCAGTTAGATTTAATTGGCTCCTGACATTATTCCAGAACCCAAGTGGATTCTGTTTTCACAGCACTCAGGAAATAACAAATTATAAGTGTTTAACTATATTCCTGGTGCACAAACAGAACTGTTCTGCATAAACAGCTGTCTGAAGAAGCTTTGACAACTTTCACGTATGCTCCAACCCACCCAGCTGTGTGTGCTTTACCTCACAGAATACTAACACTGTTATACATGCTGGGCTGTACTTAGACATGCAAATACACACTATTTAGCTGAGACAAAGAAATGGACTCTAACCTCTTAGGGATGTTGTGAGCCTCGTTGGAGAATCTCATCAGTCTGCCTTGGATTTCGATGCCCACATTGAAGGCGGTTAGAAAGTCAAGCCCGCTTGGTTTGCTGTTGTTGTGCAGCATGTCGCTTATAGCCAGGAGGGCCGGCAGCACTGCTCCAGAGGGGTGGGTCGCGGGATGCCAAGTGTCGTCAAAATCCATTGAATGAGCCTGTGAAAAACCAACATGTCAATCAAGGTCTAGAGTGTTTTTCTGTTTCTACATATTGGCATTCATGTCTCATTGGCAAGTCATTGTTTTCAGCCAAAACACTAGAGAGGACAAGGAAAATCTTGTGCACGACTGCAAATAGCATGAGCAAGACCAAAAAAAAAACAGCCTGTCTAGTTTCTATTTGAAACACTTCCTGGAGTGTTATTGCATAAACACACTCAATTTAATGCATTAGCAGCAGATTTTCCTACAACTCCACAGATGTGTATGTGTTCAGTGAAAGTTCCACAGTGCTGAGGTTTAATCATTTGAGTTGTTGAATGTTGCAAAACAAGTTTATATATAATGCTTCATTGACTGTCTTGGCTGGATGCTAATTTCAAGACTCACGGAACGGGACTTTCTGGAGAAACACTAAGAATGTGACCAGAAAATTGAATCACACATTCACTGCAAGCTGAACTAGGAAATTTAATTACGACTCATACATGTGATGACACTTACCGCTACTCCATTCACAAACGCTGCGAGGGTCGGAGAGAGCTTCACGCCTTGACGGCCGTAAACAAAGCTGACGTCATCAGGTGCGTACATGTGCTTGAGGAAAAAGATCAATGATTCATTCACATATCCAGATACCAGAAATGGGCAACATTACTGCTCAAACATAGACATTGTTTGCACACCATTAAAGAATTTTCTCTAAAGTGTAGTATTCATGATTGAATACAATCCTGTGCCTTACCTGGCAGTGCTGAAGGGACAGTTCAAACACATCTGTGGTGCTTCCCAAAAGACCAACACCGATGCTATCCAAAACCATGCGTTTGCTGCGCTGCAGCACGGTTGGTGACAGATGCGTTGGCTGGACGCTCTGAATGAACCTGCCAAAACTGCTGGTCACTGTCTCCTCAGGGGCAGGACGCTCCACCACTGAAAACAGATGAGAGACAGTGTAAACTAACAGTCGAACACTTGACATTGCTGGACAGTACCCATGCTTCAGAGTGCCAGCCATTATTCTAGATTGTTCAATAAGACTGTTACACTGCAGACCCTATCGAAAGCCTAGACTTTCACTTCTTTCCTTTTCCATCACAAGGTAACAAACAGCAGTTTACTAACAATAAAGCTTTCACATTAGAGATTGCTCACCATCTAGTGCAGACTTATGAAGTCCTCGAGCAGCAGAGATAGCAGACACGTATCTGGTGGATCGCTGTGTACAAATATTAATGGTTGAGTGACTTACCAGACATAAAGTTAGTAGACACTATATGTTTTGTTTTCTTTTGTTTAAAGTCCAAAAAGTTTTAATGCAATTATAGTTTATCCTTTTATGAAACAACTTAAAAAACAGTTATTGTAAATAGTTTAGAAAATAAATCTTCAGTAAAACACTAGTAAAAATTTTATAATAAATTATTTACCTGCAGGGTTGAAAGCATTTTGTCAATTTTTGTTAAGGATCTGGATATGAAGATGCTTGAAATCTTTCGTTGTTGATGTGAAGTTGAAGAAATGCTGTCGTCTTCTCTCTATCTCAATGTAGAAGTGAAATGATTGCCAGTCAGGTGCTTTATATAGTACTGGACTACAAAAGACAATGATACACCTACAGAACCCAGAGAAGAAGCTGGGTTGGATTTTCCAAGTATTGTTATTTTTAGATTAATAGGTGGGATTTTTCAGCAGGAAACAAACTGTCTTACTGAAAGGGTCAGTGATGTCATCAATCATGAGGACATGGGTTGGTTGACATCACTATAACTCCTCCCAGCTCCATCAAGGATGTTTCTATAAACTTGAAATGAATTCTCCACAAGCATCTCAATACTTCCTTACAGACCAAGTATCTTCACTAGGTAAGTTTCCTTATTTCTGTCATATTTTTCTAATTTGATAAATGAACACAACATATATTTAAGCAACATAAATTTACAAATATACTAAATTACACCAACGTTTTACTCTCCATTCAGTTTTGATTAAGTTAAAATATTTGTTTATATATATATATATATATATATTATCTTATCTTCTATATATTATACATATACAAAACAAATCAGAAATGTACAAAGCAACATTAACATTTCATTGTTCAGTAGGTGTATCATATGTTATGAACACAGAAAAGTCTGTCTTACTGTAAGTTTATCCTCAAGTCTTGTCCTCAGACGGCAGTCTGTTTATGTTGGCTCCTGTCTGCTGGTTCTTTGAGAGAAATGAAATCTCTGCAGTTGTCATTGTACTTCTGCCAAGACTGTAACAGTATCATTCTTCAAATAAAAGACTTCAGACTCTTCCTGATTGAATGCCTAAAGGCTAAAACCTTCATTCTGTGAACAATGTTTGACTCCGGCTCAGCTGTTTGCTGAACCAGACACCTGTGTCACTTACCTACGGAGGGGAGGGAGGATATAAAACTAAACACACCCATAAATAGACTGTTTAGTGCACATTTACAATATGAGAAGCGCACAGAGTTACAGGGCACATGTTTACAGCTGTTGTAGCTGTTAAGTTTAAATATGGGGTAGGGTTAAAAGATCTAAAATATGGCCATGCTGAATAAGTCATTGATGTGTGCTTCCTATGTAGTAATGAACAGCCACATACTATTGATATGCAACACCCTGATATCCATCAGTTCACTACATCAAGTTACTGTTATATCAGCTCATTTGGGCTGATCAAACATATTTACGCACACTGTGGCTTGATTGATTATGAGATGACTTGACTGATCAAAGTACTGTATTGTATAAACCACAAATGTTTGAGCCTTTACTTTTTATCATAGCTTCCTGTTTACAAAACTTTATCTTATCAGCAGAAAGCTACATTTAAAGGAAGGTTCATGGCATCAGGAAGTGGCTTTCCGGCAAGTTTTTATGGAGAGCCAGGTGTGCTTGGACTCCTGGCCAATGGCATCAGCGCTTTCCTCGTCCTACTGCAGAACTTTCATGGGGCCAGGACTGGCATTCCTGCAGAGGGAGTAGAAAACATATTAGCAGGTATGGTTGTGCATTGTATCTGGCATTTTAATAGAAACAACAATAAAAACAACCTACTTGCACTGCACATTCATTCTTTTCTGTGCATCTTGTGTTCGTTTATACAGGTGTTCATCTCATTCTAATTGGGGGAGTGTGTCAACTTGTGGCAGGCTTGCTGTCTTTCCGAAAATATGACCATCTTAGTGGGGCTTCGTTTGTAGGGTACGCAGCACTGTGGGCAAGCTATGGGGCTACCAGAATTTTCCTAGGCGCCAACCAACAAAGTCCAAACCCATTCAATGAATCCGCCATGATAAATAGCACATTTCAAGATCTGCTCACAGACACTACCAGCAATAAAACCAACATGTTCATCAAGGAGTCTGCCATAGCTGGCCTGGTGCCTTACATACTACTTTCCTTTCTACTGGCCTTCTGTTCAGCCACCGTAAACTACATCATGCCCTTCGTGTTTGGGGCCATCACCCTCACACTGATATTTGAGGCTGTGGGTCTGGTAGCAGGCTGGGGTTTGGTGGTCTCTGGGGTACTAGAGCTCCTAATCCTGGTCTTTGCAATATATGGCTCATCTGCACTGCTAATCAAGGGACTGTCCCAACGCTATGTGTTAAAGGGTTTCGGAAACCCTCTCTTCAACGTGCTGCTCCTAGGAACCACTAACGCCAGTAGCTCCCAAAGCTTGGGCCAAGAGAAGAAGAAGAACACAAAATATGCTGAACCGATGGCCTTGGGATTCTTCTGCGACACCGTCTCACCATTTATCTTTGCCTTCTACTCCTTTAAGTATTTCCCATCCCTCTCAGTAGCAGTCATCTGGATAAGCATAAATTCTGCTGCTCAGCTTCTGTCTAGCTATTACGCGTACATGCGTCAAGACTGCTACCATGCAACCAAGTTTGGGCTGCACTGCGTGTTTTGGTTGGTGAAGACCTGGGAGGAGTATGTGGTGTCTGTAACCATCAGCCGGGCTGAAGCTGGTGAAGTAAGGCATGGCATGGTTGGCAACTGGTTCTTTGTGTCTGCCGCCTTGGTGCTCTGCATCGCAAGTCTAAACAAAGACACTCTTGAGGTAATTCACAACTCTTGTTTTGCCCTAGTGACCATCTCAACCATCTCCCAGATTCCCATTGAGGGGTACTACATCTTTTTTGGAGTGACCTGCTCTCTTTTCACTCTCCTGTCCTACTATGGCACTTTTGCTCGCCTCATCAACACCATTGCAGAGAAGTCTTTGATCCCAGTTGGACCCCAGCCTGTTTCCACTGAATCCCTGGAGAAATATCTCATTAACCTCAAAAGATCCAAACAGCATGAGCCTGAAGATAAAGGTGCACAGCTCCCCGATGCTTTGTTTTATCTTTGCAATGGAGTGGCTGCACTCTCAGCCATTCACAGCAGTCAGCTTGGCTTGGCGTTTTTTGACCTCACCGTTCCATGGGTGCTCATCCCAGGAGCCATCATCCAGGTCTACGTCAGTCGACTACAGGTTCAAGGTGGCCAGAGATTCGGCTCGGTTGTGCCCTCCTTTTATGTGATTATTTGGGCAACTTGGAGCTGGTTTAGGTTTGCAGGTATAAACAGATACAAATTTATAGACAGAACTTAAAACAAAAAATAGTTGACTAGCATGTATTTTTCCTGCAGGACACCGTTTGCAAATATCCACAGAGTCAGCAAATGGATTTGCAGCAGGGGCAATAGCATTCCTGGTCATCAATGCTTTCTTGATTCTAGTTGGTAGGTTTCTTCACAAATACTTTAGAATAAACTCTCACAACTTAGTTCTGCATTGTAGGCACTGGAAACTGTACTTTTTCTTTCTTTCTGTACAGCGGCCTACAGCAATCTTGTTCTCTTGGCACTGACCACTATCATGGAGGTCATCATAGTGTGTTTTCTCCTCTCTACCCTTGGAAGACTGCCCTATCAGCTAGAAGGTATACATTTCATAAGAAAACATATTGTAACAAATAAAAATGAAACAATTTTTGAAACTTAACAAATTTTTTTCTTGAAACTCTTTCTTTAGTTGCCATGCTAGCAATTTTTGCCATTATATGTTTGTATGGCATGCTAGCGTCCCTTGTGAACAGTATCTTCTCCAAGACCCTGATACCAGTTGGACCTTCCCTTATCAAGGTATTTTTTCATCTATGATCACAAAATGCTTAAACCGTTTATGTTACACATTCATGGTTGCACAAAAGCTTCCAACTTACTAATATATCTTCTTTATCCAAGGACAAGAAAAAGAAGAAATCTGAAATCACATATCCATGTTTTGTTACCAACTCTCGGGAAACCAGCGGACTCCTCAAGATTGCCAAATTGCTGGAAAACAATGGAGTGTGTGGCATTCCTACAGATACTGTCTACGCCTTGGCTGCCTCATGCAAGAACCCCAGTGCAATCGAGAAGATCTACTCTATCAAAGTACATGCCAGCAGACAAGCTATGAAACATAATATTCTGCTACACATCATCAAATGCCTGTGCTCTTTGTTCGCTGACCCACAAATTTTTATCTCCGCCAGGATCGTCCTGCAGAGAAGCCAATTTGCATCTGCATCTCAAGTGTGGAGCAGCTTGTGGCTGCCAAACCTCCTTTCAGTCCCCTGCTATGGGAGTTCATGAGAAACGTCTATCCCGGAGGCATCAGTTGCATTGTCCCCAAGGGCGACTGGTTACTCAAACTCGGTAAGATACAGCATTTTCTTTTCTTTTATCAAGCTTGAAGATGAAGCTGAAATTTGTGATTCCCTATCATCTCCAGTCATTTTCACTGCTCATATTGTTCACAGGCGTGGGTCCTGCCTATGACCGTGTGGGTACAAGAGATAGCATTATGATTAGAGTCCCCGACCACAGTGCTACTGCTCACCTGTGTGAATTCACTGGCCCATTGGCCATTACATCAGCCAATCCCAGCGGAGAAGCTGACAGTACCCATCACGACATGGTCATCAAGTAAGTTTAGAAAGAGCTGCAAGTGAATATAATCTCTGCCAAATAAATGCATTGTATATGAAGCGACATTAAGAAGCTTAAACAAGGGTTTATTGATGGTTTTAAAGATTGAGATTTGACATAATTCAGACAGTTATGTTTTGATTAAGAACTAACCACAACACTTTATTGTTACAGTAGGCACACTGATTCATTCACTTAATTAAAGCAGGGTGTGTTCTGAAATTAAGTTTACTTTATCTGAAGCCAGCTTTATTATTAGGAAGGATGTGTTCTCTGCCTGCCTTGACATTTTATATTAAAGCAAGAAGTAATTTGCAACGGGAAAACATATTGGCTTTGGCAGTGTGAATAATCGAAGCATTGTTTTCCTTTATCCTGAAACAGCCGTCTGGGTCACAAGATCGATGGAGTCCTGTGTGATGGTGAATCTAATGAGGTGGTGGCATCGACTGTAGTAAATTGCCTTAAAATTGATGAAGGTAAGCTAATATACCAAAGAGCTAATATCCGGTTATTATAATATATGTATTACATTATTATTAAAAACATGCATTTTGCTTATTTTCAGGAACTATCAGCATTCTTCGTGAAGGTTGTGTGCCTGCATTGAAAGTGAGGCAGATTTTTGAACGAGTGAAAAGCAGCATGTTGTAGGATTACTACCAACAACATAGCACTTTCTTTAATTTGAAGGATGTTTCATATGAAGGGAATTATTTGGAATGACTTGACATGTATATGAATCAGTTTTTTGATATCACTTTACTGAAGTATCAGTTATTCTGAGCAAGAAGCATTGTCATTAAACTATGTTAAAGTGAGCATTGTTTAAGCATTAGCTACACAAACCTGTTACTGTACAGCTGTGTGAATTTATTGTATGTTTGCCAATGCTTTTGAAGGTAGAAAAGTCTTTGAATAATGAACTGTTATTCTTAATAATTTATTGCTATTTATGCTCTTTTAGTGGATTATGCCTTTGTTGATCAAGAGTAAATACACTGGATGGAAGCACTAAAAAAATCAATTCAACCAGTGAATGAAAATGTATTTAAATTTTACCACAGTAGCTTGTATTTGTATATTGTGAACTGAGAAACCATGTATATGAGATTTGATGCTTTATAACTGTCTAATAAAATACTGACATGAATATTTATTTTGTCATGAAAACTAAACCATCAATCTTGTATTCCAAGCAAGATTTCATATGCTGTTTGTAGAAGAACCAGACAATAAATGCAAAAAAACAACAACACTATACTGTCCAAAATAACCATACAGAAAATATAAAATAACAAACAGAATATTTACTGCAATATACTGAAAATATAATGCAGTGCTAAAAACCTACAAACAAAAGGAAACAATATATAAAAGTTTGCATGGTTGTATAAATAGGGTTGCAATCAAAATGATTCAACCCTGCAAGATATTCTAATGCAATGAACAAAATATTATGAAAACAATTCAACCAAAGCAACTATTATAGAAACATTTTTAATTACACAAGTGACTATGAAGATGTAAGATGAGTTCCATTTTATGTAGAATATTAAACTTTTTCAAACCTCCCATAAACATTGCTATCAAGTGCTTAAATGCTTGCTAAAATGCTTCTTGGTCCATTTCTGGCTTAAAAAAGCTTCCAGATCACTAATAATTATTATGGGCTTCTTCTCCATGAGATTTAGTCTGTAGACTGAATATGCCACTTTGTCTGTAGACAAGAATATATTTTGTATAATTGGATGCATGTGATTATTATCCTGCAGAAAAGTGATGTCAGTGTACTTTACAGTATCAAATAGTAAAACAGTGTGTCGATAATGTAAAATGACAAG
Source organism: Enteromius fasciolatus (assembly GCA_032361145.1). Classification (NCBI taxonomy): domain Eukaryota; kingdom Metazoa; phylum Chordata; class Actinopteri; order Cypriniformes; family Cyprinidae; genus Enteromius; species Enteromius fasciolatus. The sequence goes on from JAUMHR010000064.1 coordinate 3,214,124, forward strand.
TTTAAACATTCGATTTTCAAGGTCTTTCATTATTAAATTCAGGGACGTCACTGTCCAGCTCAGTTCAGTTCATAACAGCCATTCTTGTCATTAAGTACTGCGTATGCTTTTTTCCTCTTCTAGGCCATCCTGCAAGTCTTTGGTTGTTGAGGGTTTTGCTCAGATGCTCTGATCAAACATCTTATTGATTTTGGGATTTTTTTTTCTTAAGCCATCAAAGACTTTCTGGTACAACACTAACGGATTAGGGTGACAGCTGGACATATTTGCCACTGAACTTTAGCACATGCATGTGTAACAGCTAAATCTATAGTTAAGTTCGGTTTAGAGTTTCCAAAGGCTGTATTTTAACACAAGTTTGCTCTCATACCATACAAATACTTTTTATTTAAAAACAGCAGCAGAGAAATATTACGTAGCTGAATAAAAATAAAATATATAATAATAAAAAGAAATTAATATAATATATATCTATATATGTGTGTATGTGTCACAATGTTTGCGGCTGTGTGTGCATGTGCAGCAAGGAAACGAGAACACGACTGGATCTCTGCAACACATTTAATTAAACGAAAACTCCAGAACATAAAAACAGAATGCTGTCGGGGCAGCAAAAGAAAAACACAAGGATTTACAAACACAGTGACTTCAACAGGACATAAATGCAAACGAAAGACAACGGAATATAAAGGGTTAAAAATAATGACTGAAAGTGAGGACAGCTGGCAAAAACACAGGTGAGACAAATCAACTGATGAGGGGGAAACCAAAATGACAGGACTAGACCAAAATATACATAGACACGGGGGAGCACGAGACAGGACAGAGACAGAATGTGACATTACACTCTGGAGACAGGCCCTGGGTGGCCTGTATGCCGCCTGCCACCAGGGTGAATCAGAAGCCCTGGCAGACCACACGGGGAGGAATCCTCTTAGGAAGACCGATGCCCAAAGCCCTAAGAGGCCATGGTGGCTTGGGCATCGGCCGAAACAGTTCATTAGTAGTCCATACACCTATGCCCCTCCCGCCCACCCTTCCTAGGACCCACCCCTTACTGCCCCCCCAAAAAAAATTCTTGGAGGGGCTCCCCGGGGGGCACTCAGAAGGTCCATCGTCGGGTGGACGCCCAGGAGGGTGCACGATGTACATGGCAGACTCCGGGGGCCGCACGGGGTGCACGGCAGACTCTGGAAGGTCGAGCCACTGCAACATGTCCTCCGCTACAGGCTCTGGAGGATCGGGCCATTGCAGCAGGTCATCCGGTACGGGCTCTGGAGGACCGGGCCATCGCAGCAGGTCATCCGCTACGGGCTCTGGAGGATCGGGCCATCGCAGTAGGTCATCCGCTACGGGCTCTGGAGGGTCGGGCCACTGCAGCAGGTCATCCGCTACGGGCTCTGGAGGGTCGGGCCA
>JAUMHR010000064.1:3240114-3255839 GCA_032361145.1 Enteromius fasciolatus
ATAAATATAGCCCAAAAAACCGCAACCCGCAACTCCGTATTTTTTCCCGCAACTCCTTTTCTAAAATAGCCCAATTGACTACACGTTACAATGTGTCACAATAATTTTATAATTCTATTAATTTGTTATTCTTTCAAACAGCACCTTAACACTGAATGTGTCTACATTAATTAGACCATGCCTACGTAAGTAGCCTACAAAAATATATTTTTTAAAAATATTCATTGGTCAATATACAATGAATAATAATAAATGATACAAATACTAACATAAACAATTTTATATCGGTATCATCCATCATACAGTCTATGGTATCCATCTGGACGTGACGTCATACAAGATGGCTGTTGGATATCCATGTCTAATCCTCCAGGTTGCAGCGATAGGCTACTCCACATACCTGACTTGTATGTGTAGCGTTGGTAAGATGAACTGGGAGCCAAACCACTGTGAGGAAGGAGAGGGGGAGCTCAACTATTTCGAAATGTGTTTTTTTCAGTTTGTATTACTACTTCCACAATTATTTTTTAGATATACGTACATGTATTTTTCACAATAGACAGTGCGATTTTATTTATGATTTTATATATATATATATATATATATATATATAATTTTTTTTTGTCTTTTGCGTTCCCTGTATCAAGAAAACACGTGTTACGAGAAATCACAAGTTTTGATGGACAATGCAAAACGCAAAAAAAAGTCCCTTAAGGGGCTCTGTACTAAAGACCATACAACAGTATATAGTATAAGTACTTTCTAGTGTGTTTGGAAAATTTGGTAAACTTAAATTAAACTAGTAACCTTTTATATTCTGAAATGTTTAATGCTATTTAAATGAAAGTTTAATGTTTATCCTAATATAAAACTGAAGACATTTTGAGACAAAGCTAATATATCTATTAGACTTATGCCCTTATTTCCTGAGTGTAGAATAACCTCTGTCCGAGCCAAAATGAGAGATGATGTGAAACTTGTTTCCTAAGCTTAGGAAAAGCAAGCACTGAGTAATATTTTTATTCCTGAGAAGACACTCCTGCTGCACAAAACATCCTCTAAACCATAACACCTCTTTAAGCACTTAGAGTTCAGTTTTCCCCAGTTCGATGCCAAACAAAATGCTTCCCATCAGACCCAAGCTAAATAAATTGCTCTCGTCACTAAATAGGAAAAGATAAGCTTAGCTTGGTCACTACAGAGGGCCCTTTCTATCTGACTTCTCTCAAACACTGAGACAGACCCTTACCCTGTCCAGCGCTGAAGTGGTGAGCAATTCTAGCTGAAAGCTCCCCATTATCCTGTCCTCTTTTGCATTTGTTTTACACGGATGACCAGCCTTTTTTTGGAGACTTGAACTCTCAATATTCAAGAAATCACAGATCTGGAATATCATATGATTAAGGAAATTAGCACAAGGTGCCAGATTAACACCAATAACTTAGAAGTATCTGAAGGCATTCTCAGATTTCTTTCAAATAAATTCCTGTCAGGATAACTTACAATAAGTCTAAGCAGTGACATTTAAATGTACACGAAAAGCAGATGTTAGAATGACGTTGTGTTTAGAGACAAGGGTTGAAAACACCAGAGCAAAACACAAAATTATTAGACAAAGACCATGTCTATGTGTGATATATATAGAGGTTTCAGGACTGCCTATGCCAGTGGAAAAACTATTTTGACTACTAAGTTTTATATTAAAGACAGACTGTGAAAGGACAGCTGAAAAAGCATGCAGTTATTTTTGTGGGTGACGGGTGACCTTATTGTGTATGCATTTGTAGGAGTATCCCTTTCCAGATTTATGGGAGGAGAGGATTTAAATGAATCATGCAATGTAAATTGCAAAGGTCTGCGGTACTGAGTTAAATATTTGCAACATTACTTAATGCCCAGGAAAGCATGTCTTAACCCATATTGCACTGGACCTAGCTGCAATAGCTGTGTATTTGTGCTGCTGTTGATGGAATGCATTGTGTAGTGGTGTTGCTCTGTCTTTTTTCTATTTGTTGAATCATTTGCAAATGACTTAATCATCCAGAGGTAATATTGAACAATTTATTGAATATTTCAGATCAGTTCCATATTGATAAAGTGACAGTCAATGGACACATATATTTCAGAATGCCATTACACGATTTCATGAAAAGCCTGAAAGATACATTAAAAATGTACAAATAAATATAAATTTAAATTCTCAAATTGTAACAAGTTGTTAACTAGTAAGAAAAACAGGTAAAACAGATAAAAGCGCTGTTTCATTTGAGACACACACACACACACAAGTTAGAGATCAATTTGCTCGTAAAGCCAAAGCATCCATGTCTTAAATAAAAAGGGTCAGTATGAGCCGGTCACAGTTTGGAGGTTTTGTTTGAGAAATGGTTGTATTTGTCAACACCACTGACCAGCACTGTGGCAGGAAAAGTTCTGGGACGCTCAGGGTCCTGTCAGCAAAAACACACATATTTATATGGTTTTTCAAATTTTTAATGTCTGTGGATATGTCTATGTGAGATGTAAGAGATGTTTACCTCGATCGGATAAGTGCATGTAGGGACATATCGGATCACATAGCCACAGCGCCTCCTATTAGATGTGTTAGGATCGCTGGCATGAACCAGAAGTCCATCGTGGATCTGAATCCAGAAGCAAAATTGAATTAAACTCAGATATAAGCTGGTTTGGATCGGTTGTGTTATATTTTCAGACACTGTAATGCATTGTCATGGCAAGTATGCATACTCACAGACATCTGACCAGCTTGAAGAGGGCATAAGATGGCCTTCTCAGTCTCCACCAGCTCCTCTGGGATCTCCTGATTGACGCTCAGCATATTGCCAGCCTTTTTGGAGTGGTAATGGGGCAGAAGACCAGAGTGGTGGCTTCCTGTTGGGTAACAAGTTTAGACAAATTACAAACCAAACAGAGCGACATGATCTGTCCTGCATGCAAACAGAGACAGCGCTCAGACCTGGAATAACCTGCAGTGCTCCGTTGTCCTCAAGTGAGTCATCCAGAGCGAGCCAGACAGACAGAACCGGTCCTCCATCAAAGCCCCAGTACCTGAAAACCAACATAAAAAGATTACTGAACCCTGGGAGTGGACATACAAGCCAACAGAAACACAAAATACCGTATTAAATTCTCTATTGTGGAATTGTGCTTACTTCATATCCTGGTGCCAGGCCACAAACGGCATCCTGTCAGTCTTCTCACAGGTCTTGTTCGGGTGGATGATGCCGTTGCTCTTTTGCATTTTACCCACTGGATATTTACAAATGAATCTGGAGTCCAGCAGGATGACGTCCGGCCCCAGAACTGCTGTGACCGCCTCCAGGAGCTTTGGGTGCTTGGCGAGGCCCATCACCCAGTCACTCTCCTTGTGGATGTTATGAAGGCTGTAAGCGGTGTAATCTTCACCTGTTGAGGAATACTTGCATTTATTCAAGTCCAGATCTCAATTCAAAGGCTTATACAGTCTAACAACGCAGGACACTATAGTGCGTTTATGTAAGTGAGGATAGCAAAATAAAGTGAACTGTGACATTTTATACCCATAAACTCTTCATAACAAATCAAAACTAATCAAAACATTTTGATTAGTAATATGCATTGTTCAGAACTTCATTTGGACAACTTAAAAGGTGATTTTCTCAGTATTTAGATTTTGTTGTACCCTCAGATTTTAGATTTTCAAATAGTATCTTAGCCAAATATGGTCCTATCCTAACAAACCATACACCAAAGGAAGGATTATTTGTTGAAGTAACTCTTCTGACAGGTTCTGTGGCCCAGGATGACACATGTAAGTGGACAGCGCAGAAGCTCACCATGTTTTCTCTCCAGCTCGGCGAAGGCGTCCCGGGCCTGCTGCAGCTCTTCTGGGTTCAGGATGGGAATGGCCGACATGTACCCTTGCTCCTCGTAAATGGCCTGAATCTCAGCTGCGTCTCTCTTCATGTCTGAAAATGCTGTAAAACTTCTGCTTGTCTGCTGGAGATGTGCTGAGAACGCTGTCTCTTGCTTCCTTAGCTTCTCAAGGGCTCAGGCTCAGCTGTGCAAACTACACAGGGACAGAAAAGCTGTTTTTATAACCTGGATGGAAAGATGGGAGCCAAAACTTTGCATCCACATTCAGTTATTTCCCTTTGAAAACCTCCTTGTTTTGGCTCTACTCCTCCCTTCTTATTCAAGGTAAATTTATTCTGGGTTATTTATGCAGAAACAGAGCGCTATAGTGACTGGAGGTAATGGTCCATGAGCAATTACATGCTACTCTTAAACTCATGAGGCCTCAGTTAGCAGATCTGTTAAATACTGGCAGCTAGAATGCATACTCAGGCCTTGCCATCTGTTTAGCAGACTTATTTTCATTGCTAAAGTTCAGCGAGTGTGTGCAGACAGCAAAGAACACGCACCTGAATCAGAAAGATGCTGATGTAGTGCTAATTCTTGATTGGAGCTGTAGACAAAGTTGAAAGAGCAGCATAAAACAATTATAAATCTTTCAAGGAAAGTAAACTGGATGGAAACTGAAACGCATTGAATTTAGCCAATACCTGTTTTTTGTTCTTCAGGCTGTGTTTTTCTGAGATGTGTTTCTCTTCACTGTCAATCTGTGTTTATATACAATAAGTTGTGAATTAGGCTCCTCCTCCAAAATTACATCATGGCACACTTTACTAGTTTAGTTTCTATGGAAAAAAAAGAAAACATTTTAACCATCTTATCATTCATGTTTGGGTGTGTAAGTATTGTATGCCAAATATTTTGCAATATGTTGAGCTATAGTCATAGTGGAAATTCTAGGACGTCATAAAAGAGCATTTCCTCTAAGAGTTATTGTGTTTATCTGTAATAGGATAGTACTTACTCAGGAACACTATGCCTTTGTTATCTCTCTCTAAACGTGACATACAGTACATTGTCATCTGCTGGAGACCACATTCCAGTAATGCAAACTCTCGTATTCATACATGAACATTTACCCAAAGCATAGCTACTTACTATATATTATACTGTTTATTTCAAACCTGTGAAAAGTGTCAGCAAAGTAATGGCTTAATAATAGTTTCTATTTCTCTTTTTTTAAATAGCAGCACAATTATATTTGTAGCAACAGCCAACAAAACATTTTGTGTCAAAACTATTGATTTTTCTTTTATGTCAAAAATCATTAGGAGATTAAATTAAGATCATGTTCCATGAAGATATTGTGTAAATTTCCTACCGTAAATATGTCAAAACTTAATTTCTGATTAGTAATATGTATTTGCAATATGCAAGGACTTCATCTTGACAACTTTAAAGATGATCTTCTCAATGTTTAGTTGTTTTTGCTTCCTCAGATTACAGATTTTTAAATAGTTGTACCCGATTCTAACAAACATCAGTGGAAAGATTATTTATTCATAAATAAATAATATTCAATGGTCCAGGGTCACATTTTCTATTTAAATGGAAAGCAACAACAACAGCTATTAAATAAGTAAATAACCAAAATACAGTTATTACAAATTTCGTTTTTTAATATATACAGTAAAATTTAGTAAAATTGAAATAATTCAAATAATTTGGATGACACACATCAACAAAGGTAATGCAGTTTTATTAAAACAATATAGTATACAAAACAAGTAATTCCGAGGACATTTATAATACATTATAATAAAACATTGAAAACCTGACCTATGTAACATGGGTTATGTACAGGGAAGGAACAAATTCTGAGATGAAAAAAACTCCTAAATGAGACTACAACTCAGCAGATACAATAGTCAGTTGGTCATTAGGAATGAGCTCAATGCAGGGAATTCCAGTGGCAATGGGCTTCCTTATCGTTCAAATTTCTTAAATCGTTTCCTTCTTTAAATGTTTTTCAGTAATGAGTCAGTTAATATTTAGCTATAAAGTCAATTGATCTATAAATCTGTGCGCGACACGGTTTGTTTGAGTTTCATGTTTTCCTTCAGTGAAGTGGTTCAGATTTATTTACACTGAGACGACACAAAAGTGCACACTTTCCAAACAGTCATTGTACAAACACACAAGCTGAAAGAACAATACATTACAAAAAAATAAGAACCTCATATAAATAAAGCAGTAACAAAGCAAACTGAATTCTTAAGGACACAAAGTAGCTTGTTTAATGTGACGGATGGCTCCGGGGGTTCAGGGGAAGTCCAGCTGACCGTGATGCTCGCAGTGTTTGGGACAGACGTATCCGTCTCTGGCCTTTCTTCTGTCTGATCGGGGCCGGTCCTGCTCGTTGTTACAGCGATGCACCAGAACCGGGTCTTTTTCTGCGGGAGATTTTTTCATCAGCAGTCTCTGGAGAATGCGTTTGTCTGAACGCTCCTTCCTGAAATCATCCTCATACACCTTCAGCTGAGAAGACAAGCAAGATGACATTTAAACACATATAGGAGATATAATGCAGACAATAACTTTTCTGTTTTTGCATTAATGCACTATACAGAAATAAAAAGGAAAAACTAATTTGAATGTGTTTTCAGATCAACCTTGATCAGCTGAACAATAACAGAATAGACATGAAACTGTTCTTTTATTGAAATAATATAAAATACATTATTCTTGATCTGACCCAAACAAATAAAAGAAGGTTACATACTTTTAAAAATAAATGTGCTTCAAAAGGTTCTCCACAGAAATGCCACTGAAGAACCATTTTGGGTTCCATAAAGAACCATTAAGTCCAAAGTTCTTTATCTTACCTTTTTTATCATCTGAAGAACCTTCTTTTGCCACAAAGAACCCAGAAAGGTTCTTCAGATGATCTTTATGGAACCAGACAGTAAGGATCTCCTATGGCATCATGAAGCACCTTTATTTTTAAAAGTGTATATTTTAACATCATATAGCTACATTTTGGTGTTAAATCCACCATTTTTAGACTATTTTATATTTTTGTACAATATTATACAGTGAAACCGTATCCCCCTACTTTACTCTCCCAGGGAAATGTAAGTAAATGACAGGGATTTTATTCAGTAATGCATTGCACTCAACACTGATTTATATCTGATGACTGTGTGCTTCATGACTAGTTTTACTGGAAACCCCATTTCAAGACTTTTAAATACAATGGAATGGAAATCTTTGACAATTAGGTCCTGACCTGCAGTGACGTACACAGGTGACAACATAATAATAAAAAATACAAATACAAATACATTTCCTTGTAAAAACACTGGCACTGGTAAGTCAGTAGTTGACATGTCACAACCTTGAAAGACACATTTAACAATGTCACAGAGTTCACCTTTTGTTTACACTATATTTCAATAGTTCACTTTATAAATTCTACTAAAAGTACATTTGTAACTCTCATTAGAGGACTACTAGACTGTATTACACATAACAAAGTTACTCAGCCGCAGGTAATTTCTTTTTCTGTTGAACGCAAAAGATATTTTGAAGAAAATGGGTATAGAAAAAAATACTATGGTAGTCAATGGGGGATCTTTTTTTTTTAATTTTCTTTCCAAAATATCTTCTTGTGTTCAACAGAAGAAACGTATACAGTGTTGAAACAACCTGAATGCGAGTCAATGATGATAGAATGATAGAACTATCACTTTAAGCAACATCATAATGAAGTTTATGCAGGAATTTGTTAGGCAGTTTACAGTTTTTCTTGAGTGCTTTGACCTGGTTAAAGAAACTAGGATCCACTCATTTTTTATCATCACTATCCCAGCAGAGTAGAAGACACGTCTTGCAAATGTGTAAACCCTTTCTTGTTGGACTGACACATTTTTCCCTACCCTTTTGCAAAACACAGATAACACAGATGTCATTCATGCAGCCCAAACTCCATTGTTTTAGCTATGGTAACCAAATCGAATGCCACTGTTTAGGCCTGTGTGTTAACTGTTTTGAAAATGTGGAGTTTCAGCTGACGGCTGCATCAAAGCAATCAAGAAAAACTGTAATATTACTTAATAACTGCTGGCTGACATGGAGTTGACAATGTCTGAACTGAACTATCAAAATAAGCAGTTAGCACAGGTTTAGGTTTAGGAGGAATGCACCTCTGGACAGAGAGAGATGACTGTGCTTGACAGGAAACCGTGATTAGCTAGTACCATGTGCCACCTTGTGGTGCGAGCCGGTAACAGCAGGTTTGTGCTTAAGTGTGTTTGAGGAGTGTGTTCAATGTGTTTGAGTGCTCTCCGCTGCTCACCTGCTCCTGCAGCAGTGCCATCTGTTGGCGCATGTCTGTCTCTCTGCGCCTCAGACGCTTGTTCTCCTGCAGCATACGCTCATGGTCCTTGTGCTCCGTTTTATAATCAGCCTCGTAGATTTTAGTCTATGCATGGACAAAGTCAAAGTCTCTTTCAATTACAATAGAGTAAAAACATCTATTAAGCAGTTTATATTTACAAAGGTTAATATATTATGTTATATATATAAAATTAATTTTTGTCCTCATTTATAAGTCGCTCTGAATTAAAGACATCTGCTCAATGATTAAATACAAATGTAAATATTTCAACCTGGTCTCATAAAAATATGTACCTCTGTGCACCTTACTAAAACACAGGTTCAATACGTGAACCCTGACACATTTGTATTGCATTGATATAGGTATGTATTGCTGTAGTTAATAATTGAAATATAATAAAAAATATATATATTTTTTTTCTCTCGAAAGATCATGGTATACAGGGTATATTTACAAAATGAGATTGAATGCTCTGAATACATGATAGCTCACCTGACACCGCAGGGCCTCCAGCTGTTCTTTAAGATCCTGAACTTCTCTTACAGGGTCTGATTGTGTTTCTATTCCTATGCCAGTCAGTCTGAGACTGGACTTTGTGCCCAGAAATAGCCCTGGAGCTGACCGCACATCAAGAGATGGCTTAGAAGAGCCCTGGACCAGCTGAGAGTCTGAGGAGCCACTGATATCTGGGGTCTTCCAAAGGAGAAAAAGCAAATGAACTTGTTAAAAGTCAGTCACTTAGCTCAGTGTAAGCAGCTGATCTGATGCTGTCAGCTCACCTGAGTTCCTCTGGTCCACTGCTGAAGATCTGTCTGGTGCAGTCGGCTCTCCAGCAGTCTGATATACTCCTGCAGATGCTGGCTCTTCTTCAGCTCCTGCATTAGTGTTTGCTCATAATATTCCCTCTTGTTCTACAGACACAAACAAGAACATGCAAAAGCCTCAGTGTCTGCTCTGAGCTAACCTAAACTTTGAAAGATGTAATTGTTGAATGCAGATGTTCTAAGGATCTTACAGTATAGTGGGATAAATGTGACATCAGATGCTTTTTAAATCCCCAAATAGCCACCCAAAAATACACAAACCCTTTACAGCTAAAATGGCAAGAAGAGGATTCTTGGCTGAACCTGAGGTTCGGAGTATATGTGATGTATGTAACCACAACCTCTAGCATTAAGTTACTCGTAACCTGGTTTAGAATGACCAACACTTGGCTAACCACCAGCCAACACAACCTGGACCTCATCCAGCTGTCTGCAGTGCTGTGTTACAGGGCTTTAGTGTCTTGGAGCGTGTGAGCTTCATCAGGGATCAGGGTTATCCTGCAGACTCATATTCCTCCTCTCCACCATGCAGAGCAATCATCTCAACTAATTACTCCAATATCCTCTGGCTTTCTTCAAATATGAAGCGCTCCAGATGTAATAAATCAGGTGAGAGGTAACTCATCACACATATAGCTTTTCTCATCTCACAGAACTACGACACCCATCATCCCAGATAACAAAATATGTTTTCTGAATGCTTTGCTAATGGTTTAAGTTAACTCCATATTAATTTAATGTTTGAAAAATTTTCCGATAGTATTATTGGAAAAGCATTTGGCTGTAATTAATGACAGAATTTTTATTTTTGGGTGAACAATCACTTTAAGATTTAGATCAGATAGAAACAGCTTTACAAAATACCAAAACCAAAAACCCCCCAAAAAACATGCCAAACCAGAAGAGCAGGAACCGTTCACAGACTGTGTTACCAGATAAACTAATAATAGTTGCACTAAAAATACACATTTGGCCTTTGAAGCAGCGGTGCTGTAAGAGTTTGAGAGCATGTTTCTGCCCACATACCTGTTCATGCTCTACTTTGAGCAGCAGTCGGCTGTTGAGCTGTTTGAGGGCCCTGCTCTCCTCCTCGAGGGCCGCCACACGCTGTTGGAGGCCCACACTCGTGCTGTGATAGATGTGATCCCACTCCTCGTTCAGCTTCATCAGCTGACACACACAAAGTTTTTTAGTTTACATACACATTACAAAATTCCCAAGTCCCTTTATAATCTAGTGTCCGTATAACCTATGAGTGCAGAGGCATTTTATCCCCACAAAAAAACCCTAGTCACAGCAGAAGAACACTTATGTTTACAACATAATTTAAATAACTTAACATGCAAATAGTGAAAAACACTATTCCTTTATTTGGTCTAAGTGTGACACCTTCTGGAGAAACTGTGTAACAGAAACCATGTTTGTTTTTTTGAATTTCAAATTAGAATTCAATGGTCTGTGCTGCTGTAATTCTAAAATTCTTACTTCTATTTTTTGTTTTTTTTCTTTGTAAGGCGAATTTCAGAATAGCACAGTTACGAAAAGGTACGTTGGACTGGCTCGTGGATATGGAAACAGAAAGCATGTTTGTTTTTCAGTTGATCTAAAAGCATCTTTTTTCCCACTGATGTTTGTAGTCCAACTTTGTAGCTGATTGTGAAAACAATGAGTTGTGAGGGTGCAGTCACAGCTGGTGGTTTGTCTACCTCTTTGTTGAGTCTCCGGAGTTCAGTGTTTTTGTTGAGGAGCTGAAGTTTCTCCTCATCAGAGGAGGTGATTGACATGCTCTCTGTGATGAGGGTTAACTGTTCCTCGCCAGAGATCAGAGATTCACCCTGAGCCACCTCCTCCACCGGTCTACAACACACACACACATACACACACACACACTGTTTTTTGTAGGAAATCTCCATAGCTGTAATGCCTTTTATATTGTACACGCTTCATTCTCTATGACCCTACACAAGCCCTCACAGAAAATGTTGTGCATTTTTAGATTAGCAAAAAACAAACAAAAACCTTCATTCTGTTCGATTCATAAGCCTTTTGAATTACTGGACACTTCACATTGTAATACCTCTGTCATTATACACATTTGGTGTCCTCATAAACGTCATAAACATGCACAACACACAAAACATATATACTATTTTACATTTTAGGACTTTAAATTATTATTAATATTATTATTGTTGGACCCACTTTATATTAAGTGTCCCTAATACATGTGAACTTCCATAGTAACTAGATGTGTATGTGGTATGTAACCACACTGTAAGTACACACCGGTACATAGTATCTACAGCTGTAATATTTCTGTAACTTCACACATGTAACAACCCTCAGAATGGTGTGTGTAAGTACAGATGTGTAACAGGACATTGGTAACAACACTTTTTGGTAATGAAAGTACAAATGTGTAACACGACTAAAAGCACTTCTTGGTAAATAAAAGTGTTACACTTTATATTAAATAGACAATTGCTATGGGTTTATCAGTAGTTACTCTGATGTTACACAGCAGCAGGCAGTAAGATAGCCTTTATATATAAATTGTGGTTGGTGTCCAGAATGTTAGACTTTAGTATTACAGAGGTGCACCAACTCCACCCACTTTACATATCCCTAAACCTATCCAACTACACCCCCTGATCACCCCCCCTCCTTTCCAGTTACTCTTTACATACTGCTGTTACAAAATGTAGCTACTGTATGTAATTCCTGTTACATGAATGAAAAAAGTGTTGTTACCAATGTCCTGTTACACATTTGTTCTTACACACACCATTCTGAGGGGTGTTACATGTGTGTAGAAATATTACAGCTGTAGATACTATGTAGCAATGTTTCACTGTGGTTACATACTAGATACACATCTAGTTACTATGCAAGTACACGGGTATTAGGGACACTTAAAGTGGGGCCTTATTATTAGAACCACCTTTTACTGACAAATTCTGGCATATTTACAATTTTAAAACTTTATTTTAGGGTTTCTTAACCAGTTGCTTATTAACATGCATATTAGAATATTAGCCATTTATAAGTGCTAATTAACCACATATTAAAGCCTTATTCTACATGACTTTATTCTAATTCCTAATCCTACCCAATACCTAAACTTAACAACTACCGCACTAACTATTAATGAGCAGCAAACTAGGAATTTATTGATGGAAAAGTCATAGTTAATAGCTAATAAATGTTCCTTATTCTAAAGTCAGACCACAAAACCTCACCCTATTTTTAACCTTGTTTTCTCACAGGCTTCCTGTTGTGTAGGTTCTTTGACTCTCGTCTAACCCTAACCTTCAAATAAAGCTGCAGGCATGTTTAGAATTGATCATTTAACATTATTAAGATGTTGTTTTCCTCACAAGGACATTTAAACATCCAGAACTTGTTGTATTTTCTTAGGTTTTGTTATTCTTGTGAAGATCCTCTTGAGAACAGATTACATGAGATGGGCCACACCACACATATTACGTTAATAAAAAGAAATTATAGCAGTAATTACAATTAGCGTATGAAGCTGCTCCACAAAATAATAACAAATCAAATACATCAATACTATACACCTGTAATTACACTGTAAAATTATGAATAATGAGAAGTTAAATGGTTAAAGCTAAAAGCTCTTTTTCTTGACTGCCTTGCTCTTTCATAGCCACAGGGAACAGTGCTGTGCTGTCATTGCTGTTGAGGTAATATGGTAACGAGCAGATGGAGAATCTGAAGCAGCACAAATAAAGTCATGGATGTTATGCAAATGGTTCCGTAATTCATTACAGCCTTGTGATGAATGACTCATGCTAAACTGTGACAAAGTACGAAAAGTTACACAGACACATCACCAGACCCTATAAAAAGAAAATGAAAATGACTCTAAAAGCTCTGGGAAATTTGATCTGGGCTGTTTCTGATATTATTGTCCCTTTTTTGTTTCTTTCCCCTCAGGATGTCATACAAATATATCAAAATATGATTGCACTTAATACAATTCTCATTTTACATTACTAGTATATTTGTTTATTAGTAAACATATTAATGCTTTATTCTGCATGACCATATTTTAGATGCCTTAATACACCCTAAACTTAACAACTACCTTAGCAGCAAACTAGGAGTTTACAATGATGAGAAATGATCCCCAAACTAAAGTTTCACAAAAAATACTGTACATGATCAAGTCAGAAGTTAGTGTAATTCATTGGTGAAAGTGTCATTAATGAGTCATATACAGTGTTTAAAATAAAGATGCTTAAAGTTTCTTCGCAGCGATGTCACTGAAGAACAATGTTTGGTTCCACAAAGAACCATTCAGTCCAAGACTCTTTTAAGAACCATCTCTTTCTCTTTTTATCATTAGAAGAACCTACTTTTGCCCCAAATAACCTTTCGTGAAGGTTCTTCTGATAATAAAGGCCCTTTATATAACCATTTAGAGAAAAAGTTTCTTCTATGGCATCGTAAAGCACCTTTATTTTTAAGAGTGCATGTGTTATTACAGTGTAAAACATCATGGTCTCTACTGAGAAAATAAAAAATAATACTTTTGAGTATATATAATGTATATATATTATTTGTTAAATATGCTAATTATACAGAACCACTGTAAATCTAATTTATCTGCCAAACACGTAAATCTTTGGAATACCACAAAAATATATTTAACTGGCAAATAATTACAAATACAGTGCCTACTTCCTGTTTACACTTTTTGCTATATCAAAGTGATTGTTCAGTCACATAACCCTTTAATAGCTGCTGCTGACATACTCTTAAACTAACGAGAAGACAGTGTAATGATACGCACTCAGACTGAAGTTCATTCTCCTCCTCAGGTAAAGAGCGCTCTTTGTTGGAAGAAGAGTCCTCTTCTGATAGTGACGACTGTGAACTTCCTTCCATCACTCTTTCAAATTTGATAAATAGCTGAAGTTTAATCCTCTTGTAGTCTTGCAGTCCTAGATCCACAGTGTGTATAACATGTACAGAGACGTGTCAATGTGATGTTATTCACTGGAGGGGAAGTTCACATATAAACCCCTTTATTGACATCACAGAGCAGGAAGTGATGCTGGATCTGTCACAATAATAAACATATGCCAACTCTACCTTTCCAAACTAATTAAAGCATAATGGAAGTAATTAATTTAGCTCTAAAGTGTGATTTATGATTTAAAAGGGTGATTTTATACGTTGTAAGGATTTAACTGAGACAGAAAATGAGGAAGTGATTTGATGGTGAGCAGCAGGGAATTTCCGCTTCAGCATCATCTGCACTCTGTGGGCTTTCTGAAAGACTGCTAAAAGCAGTACTATTAAAAACCAAACCATGACGCCTCGCCGTTGACACATGAGCGAAATGACTTTGGAGGGCTGAGTTTCACTTCCAGAATGCCTGTTTACTTGTACTGTCAACTCATGTACTATGGCAACAATACCTAAATAGTGACTGCAGTTATTGTCACTACAGTAATAGTGCTACAAATTCATATGAGATGCAATATTGTTTCAGTTTTCTACTGTATGACTAAGTTCTGGAAAATACCAAGTTCCCTATATGAACAGTTCTGTTTTTGCAACAAAAAAAGAAAAAGAAAAAAAAACCTGGATAACAAAATCTTCCCTGTGATAACTTACAGGTATTATGAAATGTACTACAAAACCCCCCAGAAAATAACAGTACATTACACAAATAAAATAAAATCTAAATCATCTTCTCACAGCTTTTACATAGACTTATTTTTTATGCTGCTACTGAGTAGAGCTATGATGTGACAGAGCTAAATTTGTTTATTGTAATAAGCAAAACTGTGTAAACGGCAATATTCAAAGTGTTCACACAATGACAGTGTATTTTCATACTAATATGTGTCTCTGGAGCACTGGAGTGGTCATAACGAGTATATTTTTAGCAATAGACAAATACACATTGTATTGGTCAAAATTATATTTTTTTCTTGTATGGCAAAAATCATTAGGATATTAATGATAATAATTTTGTGGTGTCCTACCACTAGTGCGTTCTTGGGTGCGGCCGTTACCTGGTGCCGGCGGACAGTAATGAACACTGCCTTACGTGCCTGGGCATCAAGCACGCTAAGGCAGCGTTCGTAGATGAGTCATGTTCCGCTTGCGGTAAGACGACTATTTCGGAGTTGGGGACCAGGCTCCACTACCTTGAGCGTGGTGGAGTTCCCCTCCCGCTTCCGAATCCCCCTGGCAGCGTCCACGGAGCTTCCACTTCCGGGGCAGGAGGAGCTGGCATTACATCATTGAGTCTTATCGTTGATGCTTACAAGGCCTTTGGAGATTCTGCCTCCTCCGTGCACGCTATGGCGCTGCTGCAGGTCCATCAGGCCAAGGCACTGAAGGCCCTGCACAAGGATGGTTGTTTCAAAACTCTGTACCGCAAAGGACCTCGTGCTTCGAGCGTGTCAGACGTTCCAGTGGCCAGTTAGTAGTTAGTTAGTGCAGGTGCTGGTATGCTGTGGTCGAGCCCCCGCCTAGAGACCAAACACTGGGGTTTGGGAGACTCCCACACGACACTGGAAGGAGCAGCTTCCCACTGAACAATCGTCTTTGTCAGACGTTGAAATTACATCCCCTGACAAGCCAGAATGAAAGTTTTTTTGACGTCT